>OVBL01000349.1:0-343912 GCA_900406555.1 Pseudoturritis turrita
TATTTTTATTGTCTCAAAAACATTTACGATTGTGAATATATAGTAAAAATGAAACTTACTTTTCACGGTTCCATTAAAAATGTTAAGAGTCAAAGCAATATCAACTCACATCACATCATGCACTCGTATACGGCCATACTCTGCAGCCATCAATGGCAAGATCGGGTTGCGCCAATTACTTTTGATTCGACGTAGAACTACTTTTATAAATAAGTTTTTAGCAGCAACCCAATAAACTTATTGAATTAGTAGAAAATTATAGTATAACATTCAAACTTCAAGACAGCAGAGTACGAGCAAACTTCATATACTGCTCTTACTCTGTCTAGGACTTGTCGATAATCGCAGACATCTATTTTTAATCTGCGTACTCCTTTCTGGGGCCCATTTTGCTGGACGCTCTATCAGCTGATGGGTCCGAATGGTAGCATCTAGTATCAAAGTTGAGTTGCAGTAGATGTTATATTTGATTTAACTTGCAGTAAAAATATGCTGCATAAACTGCAGATTTATGTGGTGAGTTTGCTTTTACTTAGCATTTTACAGAAGAGGCTGGGAAAAGTCTATTTGAATTCTACGGTTTAGGGGGAAAATTGAAAATTCAAATATCTTTGAATTTTTAAACATTATCAATCTCGTGGCAAATACGTGCTGATACTGCCGAAAATAAACGGTAAAAAAGCACGCATTTGTTATATAACAGAAGAATCACAGGACAATGTATAGGTGTAGTGTTAATAATATTTCTATCCATTTGGCATATCTCGCCATGTCATCATTTTTTATTCCCAAACCAATGGCAGATCAATAGCAAACCAATGGCAGATCAATAGCAAACCAACGGAAGATCAATAGCAAAACTAAATAGATAAATGTGACAATTACAAAACTAAATAGATAAAAAACAGGTGATATTCTACGAAGTGTCCGGGGAACGGTCGCGCTTCATCCCTCTAGAACTCCCAGGAACATCGCAGCCAACGTCGGCCGATCCAAACTCGCGACTTATACGATCCAAGAACCTTGACTGCTGGGTCAAAGTTGTTGCCACAACCCTAACCGAATCCACAGCCCTCTCCACATTCCGAAGCCGAGTCTCCAAACCACATATTTTAGCACGTAGGGCTTCTCCCTCCAACTCTAACTCCTCACAACGAGGACAATGAACATTAGTGATGCGAGACGGATACACGTTTTGCCAAGTAAGCCTAAGGCGATCCATGCTACCTAGACGGACCTCTGCTTCGTCGATATCCGCCCGAAGAGAACTCCCGTCAACTGCGGCATCGGAGAGAAGAAACTCAGGGCGCCGGTAAGGGAGTGGAATCAAAAAAAAGGGCATTAGGAAAATCGGGATATGTGCGACGGTTCTGCTTTGTTAGAACTGTTGAAGCGCAACAGAGAGAAAACGCATGTTAAAAGAGTTAGCTTGATCAATTCGTCAGAGTCTAATGAATTTTTTGTAAGATGGAAATTACCTCAATCAGACCACAAGCGGGGAAGTCCGTCAAGACCGGAATGACGAACAAAGAAGTAGTGAATCTTGTCATCATCACCACCCTCAATTTGGAGGGGAAGTTCAACTGGAGATCTGCAACCGTCACGAAGAACAAGTTCATATCTATTAGACCAGGGGTCTATACTCCTAACCTCAAAAGCCCCAAAAATCATAGCACTGGAAACAGTGATTCCAGATAAGTCTTACAGTATTTGGAGGGCGTTTATCAACCCCCATGAGCGGGCATTAAACTGGCTGGGTGCAATCCGAAGTTCTTTACAAAACTCTATCATCAAAAAAGACAGGCAATGGCGGAAACCTGCCCTACAGAAAGACCAATAGACGGTGATATAGCCTACCGGAGGAATCCCGGGCACATCTTATACCTCTGGATATTTGAACCAATCCGAATTCCTTCGCATAGCAGGAATCACACTGTTGGGTTCGCTCCCGCCAGAGGAAGAAGAAGATGAGGAAAAGGCAGACATCGGATTCAAAGAAGATTGGTGAGACTGATGGGTAGAAAAGAAGAATAAAATATACGCTTGCGTTCTGTAGCTTTTGGATTATCTTTGTTTTGTTTGTTTGAGACTGATGGAGGAAAGGATAAATTATCTTATTTTTTTCACCCAAATAAAGAAGAGATCTTTTATACTCATTGAAGGGAAACCGTATCTGTATGGAAGCCCTAATTAGTCATTCTCTGTAGCTATTACTGGACGCCTCTGAGATGATGCTGCTCCATTCCAAGGGCCACGTGTCGATCATCGCATTATTGAACACGAGAAACAAGGTACATTATTAATTGTTCTACTACAATACGACATACGCCACGTGTCGATCATACATGATAGAACACGTTAAGTAAGGAATGGCAGTGATTGCGACTACTCTGTTTATATTCTGCAATAAATTTAATAGTACTCTGCTTAGGCACCTTCTCTGCATATACTCTACGAAATAACGGGTTAAATGATGGGAAGGTGGACCGCTGAAATGATGGAAAGGTGGACCGTTGAAATGACAGCTAAGCGAAAAAACTGACGTACGTGATTTTGCTTTATCCCTCTCGTCTATAAAAGAAAGAAGAACCCTCAACACATTCTCTGCATTTTACTCTTTTACAGGCACATATTCAAGACATCATGGCCGCAGATCATTCGAAGAAAAGAAAAGCACCAATGTCAGACCTGGAGTTGGAAGCAGAAGAGAAGCGGAATGATGCAGTTATGGAGGCGGAAAAAGAAGGAAAGGATCGCCTGAGGGCAATTCTTCTGCTGGTGCGATCTCAAATGAGAGCGAAGGACGAAGCTCACCGCGTCAAACTCAAGTTGTAAAGAATTGCCGGTAAACGCTCTATGTTGGAGAAGATGATGCATGAAGAACAAGTGGTCATGGATGCTAGGCGGCAGCAATTAGCAGAGAAAGAAATGATTGCTGAGGAGGAGCTGAGAGGAATTACAGTTCCTCGTATTGATTGGTTAAAACTTGGTCTTTCCTTTATGGAGGACTAAAATTATGTAGAACTCTTGTTATCCTAATTATTTTACTTTTCTTAAAATTTCAACAACATTTAGTTTATTTGATGTTGTTTATCTTTTCTTGGATTTGTTGTTTGTACTCTTTTCTTCGACTTGTGTTTCTGTGTGTATTCAAAACTTTCAAACTACATCTCCTTTTGGATGCAAACTACGGTTGGTGCAGAGTAACCTACATCTCGTTTTGGATGCAAACTACGGCCAGATTTGGGTGCAGAGTACAAATAGACTCAAATATAGAAGCAGAGTACCGAAAAAGTATGCGAAGCAGAGGACCTAAGTTTGGAGCATATTTTAGGTAGATTTTGAACTTATGTTTATATACGTACCATGTATGTTTCTGCAGATTATGCGTTTACTACTTCTTCTTCTCTGCATTTATAATTTTTTTTTTTTTTTGACATCAACTCTGCATTTATAATAAACATCAACTTCTCTACTGGAAAATGGGATGATTCTTCATATTCCTTTTCTAAATTTATTACAAAAAAATTCGAGCAAAAACTGGTACATGTTCTTATTCGTCTTGATCATTGTGAAATACCTGGCGGATAATTTCCGGGATAGGGGATATTTTGTCAAATCCAAGCTGTTCCCATTCTGAAGGATGGGCCTCGAGCCATTTTATAATCTTCTCGATTCTCTTCTGTTTCTTGTGAAGTTTAGCCTGTTTCTTCAAGATTTTCTCGTGAGTCTTGATTGCTCGCCGGTACTTCTCGTTAAGCTGCATAAAATAAATTATAGATACATAAGGAACAGCAATGGAAAACTCTTGAAAAACATGCAACACCTTTACCTTAGTTATGAACTCCGTGGATTGCTGAAAACATCTCGGGTTATGGTTCATTAGTAAAACTAAAGGAATCTTCAATCCGGATCGTTCAAATACAGTTGTTGAACTCGCAGAAGATTCATTATCGTTCATCGGATTGAAGACAGAGGCTACAGATGGCTCCATTAAAAGTCGGCTATATGTGCTCTGTAAATAAAAAAGAAGTGTTGAAGATAACCCACATCATAAATACAAGAGTGGACCGAGTTACGAAATACAAGAGTGGACCCACTTCATAAATACAAGAGTGGTTGACGAAATCCACTTAAAATTAATTACAAGAGTGATGACGCTAGATATTCCAACTTCAATGAAACTCTGCATCTGCTTTGCTTACACTCAGCACAAACATGGGCAGAATAAGTTCTCTTCTACTAAGGAAGGAAAAACTTAAATTCTGCTTGTACGCCGCAGAGTACGCCGCAGAGTTTAAGTTTTTCATCCTTAGTAGAAGAGAACTTATTCTGCCCATGTTTATGCTGAGTGTAAGCAAAGCATATGCAGAGTATGAGCAGGTGCTGCGTATTCTCGGTTTACAATCTATCAGCGTAGTTTATGATGTTGCGAGTAAACGAAGAATAAGCAGAATAAGTTCTCTTCTACTAAGGAAGGAAAAACTTAAATTATGCTTGTACGCCGCAGAGTACGCCGCCGAGTTTAAGTTTTTCATCCTTAGTAGAAGAGAACTTATTCTGCCCATGTTTATGCTGAGTGTAAGCAAAGCAGATGCAGAGTATGAGCAAATGCTGCATATTCTCGGTTTACAATCTATCAGCGTAGTTTATGATGATGCCTGTAAACAGAAGAATAAGCAGAATAAGTTCTCTTCTACTAAGGAAGAAAAAACTTAAATTCTGCTTGTACGCCGCAGAGTTTGGTTAATGTAATATTTACTAGAACAAATCTCCCTATTTACTATATACATATATTTACTAACCATGCAATTAAATTTGAACGTCGTAGGGATCGTAGATACTTGCAATAATTGACTCATCACACATGCGTTGATCAGTATACGAAGATGTCTCATCCAACACCTTTGCAGCGAGCTTCGTCCTCCAGGTCATCATTTTGGCATTACACAGTTCTCTTACTGATAGCGGCAATCCTAACATGTGACACTCGATGTATTTGAGTGGCGTATACTCCACAATCACCTACTTGTGGACGCATTTTGGGAACGTCTTTTACAATTGTGATTGTAAAAGCTGCTTGATCGTAGTCTTGAGGAAAGAACATATGAATTACGGCAGGAACCATTTCAGCAAAAGCCCTCGCCGCTGCCACAATATCTGATTCTGGAGTATTTAAGGAATCATATATGTAGACAACCCGGTCAACCAATGATATGACCGTCCCAACCCAATGATTCGAGCTCACGTGTAGAACGAAGTATAACGTATCAACGTCTTTGCCCCATGCCAACTTTGTTGCGGCATAAGCTGGAAGAATACCGTGTACATTCTCGTAAGTACCACCAGACCATCTTTCAAGCTCAAGCCACTCGGCGTACCTATTCTTCCAAAGCATTTAAAATGCTGCATCCAATATAGCAATCCGCGGACTCTTGAAAGAACTAGGATTTCTCTTTAGCCTTAGTCTATACAAGTTCAGTGCTGCGTCAAGGTGCTGATAATAAAAGAAGGACGAATGTTAGGCACCAAAGCAGAGTCTACTAGACACACAACAACAACGGTCTGCCAGCTAAACATGAAATAAACACTTTTGCCATATCCACTGTTGACGAGGAAGAATGTACTTACCATATCGTGTAACCATTCCCTCGGCTTCAAAAGTAAGTTGAAGAATTCATGGGCCGTTGTTTTCCCTCCAAATGGATAAATATTTGTTCTGTCGAAGAAAATCAACATTCAAGTTAGACTGCAAGATAAAATAGACGATCTTATATGCTGTGTGTACTTACTCATCGGCTCTGAATACGTTCATCTTGTCCACCAGTGTTTTGTCAACATCTCCAAATACAATTTCGTAAGCAGATTTCTGGGCCACTGGTTTTGCGTTGTTGCTAGGTACAACAGGAAGCACAGTCGATTTGCTTAACCTTTCACTCCTCCTTGTTGTTAGCTTGTTGGTTTGGCGAAGATTTCTGGAGCTTTCGTATATTTCGATTTGAGATGTAGTTGGGTGGACTGAATCCACTGATGGTTCAATGATATTAACTGGCTGGGAGTTTCCTTTTCCTCTCCCTCTTCCTCTTCCTCTTCCTCTTCCTCTTCCTCTTTCTTCAATGATTTCAGTGTCAATCACTGAGCCTTTACCATCTTCAGCAGTGGAAGCAACTGTCTCCATGCAGACATTGGTTATCAATGCCGTAATGGGATCCTTAATGCATACATTAGTTTTATCTGCTGCAGCGGCATCCTTAATGCAGACATTGCTTTCATATGCGGGAGTGGCATTCTCTGCCTGAAGGCATGCTTTGGGATCATTATCTCCTTTTTCTTCTTTGGCATCCTCTGCCTTTTCACTCCCATCAATTTTTTCAACATCTCCAACTCTACCATCATCTTGAAGATGTTCTTCTTTGGCATCCTCTGCCTTTTCACTCCCATCACTTTTTTCAACATCTCCAACTCTACCATCATCTTGAAGATGTTCTTCTTTGGCATCCTCTGCCTTTTCACTCCCATCACTTTTTTTAACATCTCCAACTCTACCATCATCTTGAAGATGTTCTTCTTTGGCATCCTCTGCCTTTTCACTCCCATCACTTTTTTCAACATCTCCAACTCTACCATCATCTTGAAGATGTTCTTCTTTGGCATCCTCTGCCTTTTCACTCCCATCACTTTTTTCAACATCTCCAACTCTACCATCATCTTGAAGATGTTCTTCTTTGGCATCCTCTGCCTTTTCACATTTGTATATTTTTTCCCCATGGAACATATCTTGAAGATGTTCTTGTTTGGCATCCTTTGCCTCGATGCCATCTGCCTTTTCACTGCAATCTATTTTTGCATCATCTCCTACTTGTTCTTGTTTGGCATCCTCTGCCTTGATGCCATTATCAGTTACTTTTTCTTTGCCATCTCTTACTTTCTCATTTGAAAAGGAGCCAGAGGCAACAACCTTGATTCCTTCTCCTTCGTTGTCTTTGCCATCTCCTTTGTTATCCACCATCGTCTCTTCTTCGTCATTCTGCAAAATTTCAAAGTAATGACTGTTACATGAACTCAGCTTCAACCTCTTACACCTTAAGGGCATACTCTGCCGTATAGGATATTAAGGGATGCCAATGATGAATAGAATTGAATGCCATTATTAGTCTGCCGTAACAATTACATGTCTCACATAAATGAATGATACAACCTAGGCAAGCAGAGTATGCCTTGCCCCTCTATTGTTTTACCACATCTGATAGAGCATGATATCGCATATCATGCCAGTGCTTTTATTTCAACAATTGCTGAGTTGGACATACCATGCGATTGTCAGGTTTTAGTTTGTTGTTAGAGAAGCGAGTATCTTGCTCGAAACAAGTCATCCTCTCCATCAGCTTTTCAACGACCTGTGCCAACTTGTTTAAGGTTTCACCCAAAATAGTATGCTGTTCCATGCTGGTTCGTTGCTGTTCCAAATTTACTCGTTGCTGCTCAAGTCTGGCGTTTTCAATTCTAGCTACAACTGCGTCAAACTTGATCTGCTGTTTATCCAGGACAAATTCAATGATGTCGACGAAATCTGTTGAACCAGTAGATGGGATTTTAGCTACAGAGGACTTCGGTTTCATGACATACCGTCCGTCATCTTCTTCTTCTTCTTCTTTAATTCCCTTCCACTTTCTCTTCCTCTTTTCCCCATCTCGCTCTTCAATTCCCTTCCTCTTTTTCCCTTTTCCTCTCTTTCCTTCATTATCAACTTTCTTTTTTTTCCAGTGCGGTTTTCTGGGACTGGCGGCGCTTTTGAGACCCTCCATTTGATGTCCGACAACGGCTGGCCAGAGAGAATGTATTTGATGAGATTATCAAGCTTGACATCTATTACGTCGTTACCTTTCCAACGTGGATAGATTTCTGCCCGGGATCTCTCACACATAGTAGTTACAACCACCTACAAAACAACATATTGTTACATAAATGTCAGCCAGAAGTCAGCCAGAAGTCAGCCAGAAGTCAGCGTAACTCTGCCAGAAGTCTAGCGATGGGAATATGTAAACTTGTGGCATAGTCTTTTTGCAGACGCTGCCACTGTGGCTTACTCTGCCAAAACTCTACATTTTTACAAACTATGCCAAAGATATACATACCTCTTCACTCGAGAAGATCTTCTCCATATCGGGTCTGCCAACTTTTCCCTTGTATCTTAGCAGATGTGTACCTTCAAAAGCTATAGGTGTTCCCAAATTTTCTCCCACTTTGGGCACATAAGCATACGCCCAGACATGTAGAACTTGCACGAACCCCTTCAAAACATAAGAGTCTTGCCATATCTTCTCTTTAGTTACTAACTTAACCTGCTCAACAAGATCTTTGTAAGCAACCCTCCCCAGGGATACCCTTCGAAAGTTGCCAAATCTATCACCAACCTAGCTAGGTTAAGGGGAATTTCTGTACGCCGATCAACATCCAACAGACCGTTAGACAGAATAGCTAGGTAACTAAGCCTAATTTTATCTTTCCTGGACCAAGATTTGCTTATATCTCCACCATGCTTCATACACAATTTCACTATGTCCTCAATACAAGGGCTAGGATGGCGTATTTTGAGAAGACCCCGAAAGCGATTCCAGGTTTGGTGATTAGCTTCAGAAGAATCCAACCCATCCAACTGCGTAATTTCATTACAGTTAAGACCTGTGATCTCTTCAAACTCGAAGAGCGAGAACCGTGCTGGCTGCCCCGCGATCAAAAACCACAACTCAAATGGGCTTTCACACTCCAATTATTTGCAAATAAGATGGTGATGCACTAATTTCGCACTCCATCCGAAACCCAACTTCTCAAACTTACAAATAACTCATAGCTGTGACTTGCGGACATAATCCCACACTTCCTCACCCACTACACTTTCCACCAGTGAAAGATGATTGAACTTCGAACTGTAGTTTATTCTGGTATTTGGATCTGGCTCGTTTCCTTTGGAAAAAATAATGGCAGGAAAATCCATCTCGTAATCATTCATATACATGATATATTCGAAGGAGAAATATCAGAAAAATGAAGAGATCGGAGAATTATCGGAGAAATGAAGAAAATGAAGAAAGAGATCGACAAAATTGAAGATACGCTCCTCTGCTCTAGGGTTGCCGAGGGGAAGTAGAAGAAGAGTCAATGTTGTGTTTTCCAAGCTTTCTGGGCTTTATGGACCTGAAACAACTGCTTTGAGACCCGAATATATATTGTGGAAATATTTTTAAACTAATATTACCTAATTAAGACGGCGCCCCCTTTTGTCGTACAGTTAAGTCAGTGCCGCTTTTTTCTTTTAGTTGAAACTCTGCAAAAACGCTGCGCTACATCGGCATACAGTCTGCGAAACCCTAAACCAATCAAAACTCTTCAAAAACTTCGATTAACATTTGTTTAGCCGTCATAACTCCAAAGTGATCTTCAATCTAAGTGTTTAAAAGCTTATTTACATTGAAAACACAGAATCGAAGAAAAATCGATAACCATGGTAAATACCAAGGAAATGTTTCACATAGTGTCGTGTTGAACAAAGATACACGAAGAAACATATGATAACGATTTTTTTTGTCTAAGTTGTTATTTTTAACATAAGTTTTACTTTGAAACCAGTAAGAAATAATGTATAAAGGTAGTGGAAGTATATACAAACATACAACAACAAAAAATCACTACAAATCCTATATCAATCTGCATTCGGTCTGTCGTTGGTGACATTCATTCAGTCTGCGATACCTTAACCACTCGGTTTTCACTTTGGAGTTTTTCTTTTTAACATAAGTTGTACTTTGACAACAGTTAGAAATTATTGAAATAATGTATAAAGGAAGTGGAAGTATATACAAATATACATCAACAAAAACTCTCTACAAACAAATTCTCCGATTGCGATCTGCATTCGGTCTGCCTATGGTGAAATTCAGCCAGTCTGCGAAACCCTACCCACTCGATTTTCATACCCTACCCACTCGGTTTTCACCGAGTTTCTCGAGTTTTCTAGTTTCGGCTTATACCGGTTAATGCACTACTGGTGATTGTCTTCTGCCGTTTGTGACCTTAAAGGGTAGCGCTAGTATTTTCAAAATTATTTTAGAACATAACTAAAATTAGGGATTATTTCACAACCACGACCACTTCAACAAGAATCAGTCACCATTCTTTTCAAGGCACCTGCGATTTTGAGGAGTGGACACAAGAAGGGTTCAAACACTTGAAGGAGTTGGAGGATATATGGACTACTTGACCTACCCCGCGCCAACCATGCATTTCCTTGCCACGGTGAAGTTCATTGAGGATGAAGCGAATGGACATGGATATGTCTACTTCATGGTTGGGCCTAACCAATACTCACTCACTTTCGGGCCGTTTCCCTAACAACACGCTCGCATAGCGCTTCATGGATGAGGACGAGACGCCTTTGTGTTGTTTCTTCCACCCCTTCAAGATTACAACTCTGATCACTTCTAATAAAACTGTTTATGAGTTTATGTTTGTTTGTTTTTTTTTGTCGGGAGTTTATGTTTTATTATGAAGAAACATAAGTGCAAAGCTAATTGGAAGGAGTCAATGTTCAGCTCTTTTTGTAATGAATTATCCTAAAGTCTGATACCAGTCTGGCTTTGGTCTACCGTTAGGTGGTTTGGTCTGCGAAACCCTAACTGTAAAAAAGCACAGCAGTGTATACCAAATTTTTGCATAATACAAGTAGAATATAAACAATGTTTGCGTATACTCTGCTTCCAACGGCAGAGACTGAGAACGCTTTATTTTTCTTCTGCGAGTAAAAGCAGAGACTGCGCATACTCTTTTCTCTCTCTACTTGTACTCTGCGTAGTCTACATTTACTTGCGTTGCCAATGTCAACATGCAGACAGTGTGCCACCGGTCCACGTTAACTCTGCTGGTCTTAAGGGGTAGCACTGGTATTTCCAAAAAAGTGTACTAGTTCTACAATTTTCCCTACGAATGTACCCCATTTAACATTAAAGTCAGAAAATGTACTATTTTAGACTATTTCTTCATTAAAGTATGAATTTTTATTTTAATCTCAATCGAAACTTTTTTTTTTGTCACTTCTCAATCGAAGCTTATAGTTGATTTTTTTTTCTTTTTCAAATCCTTTTAAGATTGGATCTTATATTTAGCAGTAATTAAAAGGAACCGCATGGTAATGTTTTTATTACGATGTCACATCGTCAAATCATTATTGATTTTATTTTTATTTTTTGCAAAGATTAAATCATTTATTGATTAAAAAATAAGATTTTTGTTTCACACTTTTCTAATTATCAATTAGATGTTAGATGTTTAGAAGTTATGTTGTTTTTTTTTTTTTCATAAGACATTTTATATCTAAAAATCTCTTTCCCTTGGCGGCGATAGGATTAGCATTTTCTAGGGTATGAAGATGGTCTCTGATGATCGGAAATGGGCAGATGGGTTGTTCTTTGATGGAAAAGGGTTTTTTATGTTGTTCTCGGACAAATTTTTGCAAGGCTTTGGTTGCGTTGGTGGGATTGATTGGGATTTTGCTCTGATTTCGTGAGATACTTGGGTATCCTGATCTAATTCATAGATATCCAGATTGGGGAAATATGATTTTTTTTTTGGGTTCAAATTCTTTTAATTGGATTTTATATTTAGCATTAATTAAATTGGGAACCGCATGGTAATGTTTTTATTACGATATTATATCATCAAATCATTATTGATTAAAAATTAAGATTTTTATTTGACACATTTCTCAATTAGATGTTTTTTATTTATTTAAACGAGTTGGAATACATTTGGAATAAGCCAAAGAGGAAAAAGCCACAAACCGGCTATCAAAATAAAACCATACCGGAGCCGAAGGTCTACAATAGGGAAAACAAAGCCCAAATGAGAGAACCTTTTAAACCGAAAGACCGAACTACAACTAGGAAAGCTTGTTAAACCGATCCAAATACTCCAACCAACCAACTCAAACTCTCTAAATGGAACAAAGACCCACCCTTCCTTTGAACTTCATGAGCAATGTAACCCTGCTTCCACACGGAGACTTCTTGGCAGGGAGAAAAGTGACAAAAGAGCTGCCAAAGCGCTCGAGACCAAGTCACCAAGGTTCGAATATAAATCTGAGGGTAAAATAAGAATGACAGAGACAATGCAAAACCGTGGAGAAGAGGTCAACCAACAAGAACAAAAGAAACCAATCAATTCCAGACTTCTTCTACTAATATTCAACCCACCACCAAGCTCGATACCTTCAAACCATCAAGGACAAGCTGCTGATATACATCACCGTAAGAAGAATTATTCGGAAAGAGGAAGGAGAGGATACTAAGCTGCTGGGCGAGAAAATTATGCCTCGAAAACTTCTTCACCAAGAAAATGTCATACTTAAACAAACAACACCAAGACATCACCCCGTAAAACAAGACCATGAGCCAGAGAGGACAACCACTTTAAACCATCCAAAGAGGAGATAGATGTAGAAATTTTAGACCAAGTAAAGACAAACTATCCTAGACTACTCCACCCAACTGATACATACTAAGGACCACCCAACCACATAGGAAAAGGTTTCGAATCCATACCACGACCAAGAAGGAAGATGGAGGCAAGAGCTCAACCTCACAGAATCCAAACCCCAACTCAACCCACATCCGAAGAGGAGCTCCGACCAAGGCCCAATGCGAGATGGAGCAGAACCCGGCGAAAGATCATAGATATGACCCGAAGAGGAACACGAGAACAGCCAGCCCGAAGACAACGCATCGACGACTGAACTCGGCTCTTCTACAGCCATCGTCCAACCCAATCGAAGTCAACCAACCATCACCGAACCAAGGACGGAGTTCCAAAACCCAAACCCAGTTGAAGAAACTTTGATTGGATCCTAGATCTAAAAACAGAGAAAACAAACATCAAACAAAACTATAGACAAGGGCTCCGGCGTGGACTCTAAGCAAGCCGCTGGACGCCGGACCCAAAACCACAAATCTCCGGTGACCTTGACTGTAGCAGCAGCAAGGTCTAGAGAGGAAAACTAGGGTGACTCATTTTTTTTTTTGAGGTGCAAAAAATTTCTCAATTAGATGTTTAGAAGTTATGTTGTTTTTCTTGTGTTTACTTTATTTTTAATTTAAGCGTTTATAATATGTTAATATTTTGTGTATGTTTAGCCTTCTTTGTTGTACTAGGCAAAAAACATGTTCTAGTATGATATGTTTTCCATGATAATATAGTTTTGTTGTTGAAACGATACCATATCATTTAATTCCGTTTTACATTATTAGTCTCTTTCAAAAATTGAAAATATCGTTTAGTTTTGTGTGATGTTTGTCTACTTTTTAATGGATTTATCGTGTATTTTTTATGTGAAATTGGAAAGAATTCTAAGAACTAAAAAGAAAATCTAAGAATAGAGAGTGAAAAAGATGATATCATGATCTTTATTTCATTTTCTTAACTTTTACATGTTATGAAAGCATTACATATATAGAGTAATAAATCCTATAGAAAGAGGACACTTGTTTCTTAGCCACATACTAGAGAATCAAATTTGTTATGAATAAGTATCTGAAATTGTGATTTTGTCATAGTATAACCACAGCTTCTGTGTGTTAATGGTGAGTCATCATTGTGGACGTTGAGAAGAAGTTTCCTCGAAGTTGTCTCTGCTTTTGACTTCGCTTTTGCCAAACTCTGTGTTTTGATGTTTATAAGCAAATCTTCTTTCTAAATCACAGGGTTAGCATTGACTTCATGGATGTTGTTAATACACCCTCTCAAACTTGTATTGGGGAACATCAACACGAAGTTTGTACCTCGGATCGAAAAATGGTTGTTGAGGTCAAAACTTGGTAAACATATCAGTCAATTGATGAGCAAATGGAATGTGTTTTACAACCAACATACCAAGAGCAAGCATTTCCCAAATGTAGTGAAAATTCACATCAAAATATTTTGATCGAGCATGAGAAATCAGGATTTGCAGAGAGGTAAACTGCAAAAAGATTATCATAGTAGAGCTTAGGAGGTGAGTATTGAGACATACCAAGATCCTTGAGGAGACTAGCTATCCATTTGATATTTGAAGCAGCAATAGTGAGGGATCTGTATTCAGTTTCAGTAGAGGATCTAGACACTGTAGGATAACGTTTAGCAGACCAAGAAATGTTTAAAACCCTCCTGTAGATTTTTTAGTATCCTTGCAACCTACACAATCACTGTCAATGTAGGCTCGGAATGATGAATCAATAGTGAAGTAAGATTCAATCCCATGAGATGTGATATTACTTATGGGATTCAATATTTTGCATTTTCTCGCTAAAATCACGATTTCGTGTTTTCACGCCAAAAATGTGATTCTGCATTTTCCTGAAAAATGTGATTTCACGTTTTCCGCCAAAACATGATTTTATGTTTTCCCGCCAAAAAATGTGATTTCGTGTCTTTGCGCAAAAAGAATTTCATGTTTTTCACGAAAAATATGATTTTGCGTTTTTCCGTCGAAACGTAAAATCATTTTTTTCCGAAAAATTAGTGGAATAATATTTTAATTATTAAATATAAATTTTAAATTAATTATTAGACAAGATAAATTGGTCTAATCAGGTTACCCATTTATTTGCTCAAAACCCCGTTTAATAAATGGGTCTAATCAGATTAAAAATGCTCCATTTAGACCCAAGAATTTTATACCCATTTTAACATAACTAATGGTGGGTCATCATTGCTGCGCTATCGATATTTTTTCCTTTCAACTTTCATAGAATCCAACTCCATCACCAACCCAATCTTAACCTTTTATGAAATGCTGCCGTTTTGATTGGCTTGGCATTCCCAGCTATCACCGTGATAAAAGTGAAGCAGCCGCATGAGAAGAGAAAACGAGTCCATTAACGTTTAAAGTCTTGAAGTTCGTGTTCCCAATTGAATATTTTTTTATATATAACTAAATGAAGTACCCGCGTATATACGCGAATTTGCTTAATAGAATAATATAAGTTTTTTTTAATTTTTGAATTTTTTAATGTGGGTTACCTAAGATTTGAAGTAAAATTAACATGAACACAGATGAGACCTTAATCTTGCAAGTAAACATTTCCTCCAAGACGAAAAAGCCGGATACAGAAGCCAAACGTTAATGAAATAAAGTCTCATATCGGTAGTTGGAGAAATAATACAGTACTATATAAAAAGTTGATGGCCAATCCACTCATTGCCAATTGATTTTAAGTTGAAAGCCCATAAAAAGCCCAAATTTATTATGGTATCAGAGCCACCCGATTGTTGGGGCACCCGTGGATGTTGTTCCCACAATTGCCCACACTTCAAATGTTCATGTCTGAGCGTGAGGGGGTAATGAAAAAATGTTCTACATCGGTAGTTGGAAAAATAATACAGGAATATATAAATGGTAAAGGTCAATCCAGTCATTGCCAATTGGTTTTGAGTTGGAAACCAATGAAAAACCCAAATTTAATACCAAAAACTTTAACATCAAAAGATTTTATGTTCAACTTTTACTCAATCACCAAATCACTAAGACATTTATAAGTGATATTCCTTGGCTTATTAACAACATCCGTGATGACCTGCTAAACAAATTACAGAACGTGAAATTTTGTAATTCAAATTTAGCTTTTTACTTTTCTCTTTCTACCATTTGAACCCAAGAACTTAATCCCAAACAGAATTCTAGTTTCATTACCCGAACTTGATTAACAATGTCGAGTCTTACCAAACGTTTCCTTTGCACTACAAATTCTTGATTTCAACCCAATTCATTACATCAACCATCTAAGGATTAATGCATATGAACCAGTTCAACATTTGATCCTCTCATCTTCTCAAATTAATCTGCACATTGTACCATTATGATACTGCAAAAACTGCTGTTAACATAACTAAACTAAAGCATTGCGACACTACCCACGAACCAAAAAAAATTATTGAAGAATCAACATTTCATATAAAAAATTCAAAATCTAGAGATATGTCATTTTTATTTCTGCAAATTCACCCTCCTTATCAAACAGATTTATAAAAAAATCGGCTTTAATCCTGCCGAGTGGCGAGTAGTATAGTAAGAGCGTCGACCGGGAAAAAATTCGTCTGAAGACAAGATAACTACAATTAATCATGCGAGATTGAGTAAAATCGTCGAGCAGGCTTCGATCATGCGAGAGATGTCAAACAAATATGATATATACTTTAACTACAATCAATCTTTTCTGAAACATCAGATTCAATTGATTTAGAATAGAGATTAAAAAGATTCGAAATACAGAATTTTCACCATTGATATTCCTTAACTTGGAGGTGCGATGGAGGGTTCATAAAAACCAAGTTTTCACCTTCTCCGCTAAAAAAATCTGCAGAATATTATCATAATATTTATAAAATCAGAGACGGATAAAAACTAACAATCTAACTCTTTAAAACCTATAAAATAATATAAAAAAATTACCAAAAAGTGAAGGGTTGAGAGTGATATGTACGAAACAAAAAGATGTTGTTTTAAATGTAAGGAGTGATGATAAATCAGCGAAAACAGATATGTACATTCATGATTTCAGATTTGGAGAAGAAGTAGAATATAATGAGTCTGAAGATAGACGAAGAGGCTATGGTGGCATCATGAGTTCCAAGTTGAAATTTGATTAGTCAAGCAATTGCTTAATGCTTATTCAGATGTAGAAGACAATGAGTTTTTCCAAGAAAAAATCAAGATGGTGAAGATGAATTAAAAAACAAAAAAAAGGTTGAAACTGATGTGTCAAAATATAGGATGTTGATGTGTCAACCTCTTATGAGAGGTAACTCATCTTTTATATAATAGATGTCACTTTCTCTTTATAAAACGTTCTTGAAGGTCGATGTTCGTGTTCACAAAACGTACTCTGCTCGAAAACAAAAATGTTATTAGATGTCAATATTTTGAAACATTCCTGTTTCTACCTTGAAATCTGGGAAACAGATCAACACAAAACATCAAACAAATGTGGCCAAAGTCAACTTATAAGAAGCATTCTTAAATTGGATGATCGAAGTAAAGGGAAACAGATTTGACTTTCTGGTTGGCTCAAACCTCAATTTGGACCAATACTCTCACATCACACTGTACTTTCAGCTATATATGTACGTATTTATCCAAACTTCAAGTTGACGCATACGAGGCACATATATTTATATGTATATCATATATACTAGTTGAGCAATCGGAAGATCAAAAGCAAAGGTTTAGAAACAGTACAAGCCTTTAGAGACAAAAGTACAAAATTGGCTGGATTTTTATACAGATCATTTGCCTGGAGATGCAAATCTCGACTTCTCTCTATGTCGGCTCAAGCTTCTGTCTCTTGGGGATGATCCCATCCCTGCTTGCCGCGTAATCTCTGCATTTGAGTACATATGATGTGTGGTCAAGAAATGAGATACCACTAGAAATGTTGTGGTCATGTGAGATTTGAAATGGTGAAAAATGCAGTTACCTCTTCGTTTTCTTTCAAGTTCTTGATCAAGCTCTTCCTTCCACTTCCTCTCTATCTCTGACAGTGCAACACTGCAAAACCCAAAACAACCCAACTACAAATATTTAAAAATCTTTTGAAATGTTTGTGATTAACATTCTGGCAAGGCCCAATGACTGTCCCCACCTTCCATGGATATCGAATACTTTTAACCGTTTTATATAATGGATGGCCATCTTAGCTTAAGACATGCATTCATGCGTCTAACTTCTGACAATTTGGTTCCTACTTAACGTAAACGAATAAATGAACAAAATGAATTGAGACGGTTAAAGTTAAAACTTAAATTCTAAGCAGAACAATAGCTGCTGTTGGGCCTACCTCTGGCTATTTGACTCCTGTTCAGCATCAGCACTTGCATATGCATTGCTATTATTCGGCATACCAGAGCTACTACCGCTATCTGGGCTCTTGGAACAACAGTCTGCATCTGTTGCTCTTGAAGGTGAACGACCAAAATGGCCTCGACTCGAAGACCTACTTTTTGGAGGCAGTTTCAAGAAACCGTGAGGTGTATCCTCTCGTTTATTGTTACTGATATTACTCTCCATGCAGCTGGAAGAGCATGTGATCAAACCGTTGTAGTATTCTTCATACAGAGGCGTCTGTAGCTTCTTTAGATCTGCAGCCTACGATTAAGATGTTTTAGCACCAAGTCAATGGTTGCAAACCCTGAGTTGGATATAAATGCACTGAGGAAACATAATATTGTGCATGAGTCACCTTCTCATCTAAGAAAGCTTTAATTTTTGACTCAGTCAGCTCATTTTCATCCTCTGAGTACGATGGCTGGTCAACTTCCATACTAATTCTCATCTCTGTTTCTCGATTTCCAGAATTGTCGTCATATTTGGCCTTCAAAATATCAGAGATCTCGCTCATGGTATCACAACTCTGCACAAAGATAGTTTATAAGTTGTGGTTGCAGAAATAATATGATACCCAAATTGATTTGATTATTCAGAAAAGAATCTGAAATATTAGTGAGAAAGGTGAAACACACAGGCTTACCTTCTTGGCATCAGTATTCTTCTCAAGAGTAGGGCCAGTCTCCCCATCATATGTCAAGAAATTCTCATCGTCAATCAAACACATATCATCTTCATCATCATCATCCCCGTTATTACTATTTTTCCGCCACAAATTGTTATTTTGGATTGAATTCTCGGGAAAAGCAACTGTACAAGTCAGACTACCCAAGTTACAGATGTCTCCTCCATCGTCGCATGTAGACATTTGACTGTACTAAAAAGAAAAAAGCAATCAGCAGTCAGAAATTCAGCTTAAAAGTTTTGGGTCATCTCAGCACTTACTAGCTCTTCATGTGAGTTAACTCTAATGGTGAAGGAAGGCTTGAATTTTCCTGCAAAAATATACAGAGAATCATATCGAAACGCCTTGAGAAAAACGAAGAATACACAGAACATACACAGAGAGATATTCGATAAATGGACAATGTGAACTCACCGTGACTGAAGCAAGAACTACAGAAGCAGACTCCTGTTTTCCCGTAACAAACGGATGCTGCCAATGAAAGAAAAGCAAGAACATTATGAATCGAAGAATTAAAATGTGACCTGATTGGATTTCATTTACTCTGTTGACCATTCACCTTTAGCAGCTCAGAAGCGGTTGGCCGCATATTTGGTTCCCTGCGAAGACAGGACACAATGTTTCAGCAATCCACTAAACAACAGGCAAGAGTAGTACTTTTGATTTCTAATCTAAACTTCATGAGTCAAAATTAGCGTACTCCTGCAGACACTTGAGCAAAAAAGCTTTTGCGTCAGAGGAGAGATTGTCAGGGAATGGAGGATGTGACTTCGTCGTACCAATGTGGAAGATAGCAGCAATCTGAAAAGAAAATATTTCCACAGAAGTTCAAGAAATAGATTCGGCGAATAAGGAGGCATACAAAATTAATTAAGTACCTCTTTATACTGCTGGCTCCAAGGAGCTTTCCCAGTTACCATTTCAATCACTGTGCACCCAACGCTCCAAATATCAGCAGAACTGCATATAATAGCCACAGGTAATATAAAATTGACTACAAAGCATGGAATCTCGTAATTACGAACATGTTTGAAGTCATCCTTACAAGCTATGCCCAGTTTGAAGAATAACTTCCGGAGCCATCCAATAGGGAGTCCCTTTCATAGATTTGGCACCCGAAATAGTAGCCTAGAGATAAATCCATGTCTCTTAGATCAAAATCATGATGAAGAATATGTTACAAGAACAACTTGAGCAAGACTAGAAAACTCAGAGCAGAATGAAGACTGAAAGTTGACTTACCAACTCCGCTACCTGTTTGGATGCACCAAAATCAGCAAGTTTAATGCATCCTTTGTTATCTACAAGGATATTAGCACCCTGAGAACAGAAGAACCTAAAATGTAAAGGGAAGGATACGAGGTACTTTAAACACTTTTATAGTACGCTAAAAAATAAATACCTTAATGTCACGGTGCATAATTGCATGATTGTGAAGGTACTCCAAGCCCAAAAGCAGTTGGTTTGTGTATGTCCGAACAACCTGAGCCAATCAGTTTAAAGACGTTAGCAGCATTAACATTTCAGGAAACTCAAAAGGTTTTTCGATAGTGACTTACAGATTCAGGAAAAGGTCCAAATTTCTCCAAGAGAGAAGATATGGATCCACCGGGAACAAATTCAAGCAGGATGTTCAAAGTTTCATCTTCTCTCACCGTGCCCAAATACCTCTAAGGCCAAAAAGGAACGACTAAGTTAGAGCAAACAAAGACGTGGTGTATCTATCAGCAATGCAAGAAGACAATGGCATTATTGCTTACAACTATATTTGGATGGGAGAGATTCTTGAGAAGCTTAACCTCCTCCTCAAGCTCCTGAATATGAGCCTTTTTTGGCACCAAAGTAGGGAAGTCATATAATAAATAAGCTTATTGTATGGAAATCAATTGTAAAGAAAGGAACAACTAAGATCATGTAGTGAAAAAGAAAAGGTAGGACAATATAAACAAGAAACAGGTGAACCTGAGTTTTTTCCTTGGATGCACAATTGGATGTAATGAGAACCTGGGAAGAGAAAACTAAATCAGCTCATGATGAGGTCAAATCGCAACCACTCAAAGCCACAAAAGTCTAAGAATAGTCGACTCGGTAAACCAAATGAACAAGTATCAACAAGAAATGGAATGGGCACAGGTCCGGCTGCAGAAACAGCATTGTGCCTAAACAGCATAACACACATCCGGGAGCTAAAAACCCTAATTCAAAATGAGACCATAATCAATCCTAAACCATTAAAGTGACCACCGAAACCGAGCTAGAATTCCTTAACTATTTACAAAAAACTCATCAGAGGAATCAAACATCACAAAAATAAAAAAGTGAAATCAAAATCAAATTGCCGAGGAGTATTACACGTTTTCAAATTTCAGAAATGGAAAAAACCTGTTTGACGGCGAGAAGTTCTCCAGAGTCAAGATTCATACCCATGTACACAGTACCGAAGGCGCCACGGCCAATCAACTGACCTTTCCGCCAACGAATCGGAGGTTTCATTTGTACGGTGGTGTTAGGAGGAGGAGGTGGTGAGTAGGGTTTCACAAAAACCCTCGATTTGCGGATGCAAGAAGTGATCTTATCGGCGAGAAGACTAGGAAATGGAGGATGGTTCTCTTGGTTTTCATCGTCGGCGGTAGCTCGGAAGACCAGTGACCGGCGAACCGATCCGAAGAGATCTTGCATTTGAAGGATTCACTGTTGTTTCATCTAGTCGAAGCAAGTAGGATTTCAAAGGCATTCAGATTTCCATTGACATGAGAGAGTGGGGGAAAAAGGGGGAGAAGATTCCATTTTCAAAAATTAATAATTTAAAAAGAATAAATTGGCCAAATAACCAAAAAAAAAAAATCTAAACCTAAAATCTAACCAAACCAATATATGTGTCAACATCCAATCTCTTATTTTAGAGTTTTTTGCTAGATTTTTTTTTTTTTTTTTTTTTGTTATTCCACAAATTCACCCATTTAAAAATACTTAAACCAACTTTAAAAAACCCGATCTTTGCAGAAAAACTACGAGAAGATTACACCTATAGGTACTTTAAAAAAAAATCTTTACAAGATAGATAGTTTATTTATTTTAGGCAATTTGACATAGACAAAGCAAATTAATGCTTAAATTCACCAATTGCTTCCATTTAGTTAAAGTAAAGAGAAAAGTAAAGACTCGTCCAACTAGATTGTACTTGGACAATTAGGTGGGACAAGACTTAGAAAGCATAAATGGAGGCTACTTATTGGATGTTGTACGGAATTTTTGTGTTCTGTGGATAAGATTGAAAATTGAATGTGTGGCTCAGAATTTTTCAGTTGTAAAAAAAGAGATTGGGTGATTTCAAATCTGAGTGGGTAACTAGGATAAATTTTGGAGAAATTTTGAGAAGTTTTGAACATATAGATGTGTCTGTTTATGAGATAGGGTTAAAAATGGTTGTGTGTGTGGAGTTCCTATAAACTATGGAAAGTAGATATGTAATAATTGTAATTACGCTCCTCTTTACCTCATGTATATTTTCTTTCCATTCTTGTATATCTCTATATGTATAAAGTCCGAGCCTTGCTCAATGTATAGAATTATTCGATTCCATAAGTCAATATGGTATCAGAGCCATAACGGTCACAAAATCCTCTAATTTTTCTTCTTTCAATTTTCTTCTTCTTCTCATGTCCTCTCTTTCCTTTTCTTTTTCGCTGCCGCCGTTGAACTACTCCGGCAACCACCATGTCCAACGACAGTCCCAATATCACATCCTCTGCTGAAACTACCACTATCTTCAACACCACAAATCCTTCAAGCACTTTTCTCTCTATCAACATGTCGAATATCACCAAGCTTTCTAATCTCAATTACATCATGTGGAGCCGACAAATCCGAGCTCTCTTAGAGGGTCATGAACTTCACGGGTTCATTGATGATTCGATGACAATTCTCTCAGCCACCATCACTACCGATGGTCAAACTCTGTCCAATTCAGTCTTTGCTCCATGGAGAAAACAAGATCAACTCCTTTACAGCGTAATTATCAGTGCGATTTTTTTACCACTCCAATCTGTGGTGCCAAGTGCAACCCCAACCTGTGAAGTTTGGAATATTCTCCTCACAATGTTTAGAAATCCGACGGCATGACACATTTTCCAACTCAAATATCAAATCAAGAACTGCACCAAAAGAACAAAAACCATCAGTGAGTACCTTCGTATCATCAAGGCAAAAGTAGACGAATTGGCTTTACTTGGCAAACCTCTAGATCCAGAGGATCTCACAGAGCACGAATGGTTCCTCAATCGTGAAGCCATGATAGTCTGCAATGAAACCAACTATGTACCTCTGCTTCCAATCACAGCCAACGTAGCTGACTCTCGTCAATGCCAACACATACAAAACCACAACACCTGGAAGCCCAACAACAACAACCGTAACAACTCGAGCAACAACCAGATGTATCACAACCAGAACCGCTCTTCAAGGCCCTACTTAGGACGATGCCAGGCCTGTAGAACGCAAGGCCACAATGCCAAATATTGTCCGGAATTTCGCATAGTCTGTGGTCATGTCTCATGCCTCTACCCCAACCTGGCAGCATCCTCAACAACATCAATCGTGGCAACCAAGGGCTAATGCGGCAATGCTGTCAGGATCAGATTCCTCAACGTGGTTAGTTGACACCGACGCTTCACATCACATGACATCCGATCTTGCTAATCTGTCTCTTCATGCACCGTACAATGGAGGTGACGAAGTCATGCTTGGTGATGGATCCGGACTACATATAACTCACTCTGGTTCTTATCTCTTCCCTCATTTACACGTCCTTTCTTTCTCAATAACGTACTTTATGTTCCTTCATTAGAAAAAAATTTGAGATCAGTTTTTCAATTATGCACCGCTAATGGAGTTTCTGTAACATTTACTCCGACATATTTCCAGGTCCGCGATCTGAATACGGGGGCGCTTCGTCTGGAAGGCAAGCCTAAAGATGACACCTATGAGTGGCCTAAGCATCAGTTATCTAAACCACCATCTTTATCTTTTGCTTCGGCTATCAAGACTTCTATGACGGATTAGCATTCTAGGCTAGGCCATCCGGCATTACCTATTCTTCAAAATATTATTTCAAACTTTGATTTACCTTTGTCTTCCAAAGTTTTAATGACCAAGCCTTGTAGTGCTTGTTACATTAATAAAATGCACAAGTTACCATTTGCAAATTCTACTATTACTTCCAAACTTTGATGTTGTTTTCTCGGATGTTTGGACCTCTCCTCTTATTTCAATCGATGGTTTTAAATTCTACGTTATTTTTGTCGATCATTTTACACGTTATACATGGTTTTATCCTTTAAAACAAAAATCTCAAGTCAATGATATTTTTATTAAGTTTAAGGCGTTGGTTGAAAATCGGTTTCAATCAAAGCTTAAAACTTTTTATACGGACAATGGTGGTGAGTTTGTTGCTTTGGCAGCCTTTCTCTCGAGTAATGATATATCTCATTTCACCACTCCACCTCACACACCGGAACATAATGGCATAGCGGAGAGTCGCAATCTACATATTGTTGAAACCGGCCTCGCTCTTGACTCATGCTTCAATGCCTAAGTCCTATTGGACATATGCTCTAGCCACGGTCGTGTACCTTATCAACCGTATGCCAACTCAAAATCTTTCTCTTAAATCGTCGTATCAATGTCTTTTTGGACAACCTCCAAATTTTTCCAAACTCCGTATTTTTGGTTGTTTGTGTTTCCCTTGGCTATGTAGCATCACATAAACTTGATTCTAGATCAACACCATGTGTGTTTTTGGGATATTCAACAACACAATGTGCATTTTTTTGTATTGATCGCGCAACATCTCGCATTTACACATTTTGACACGTAGTTTTTACGAATATATTTTTCCCTTCTCCATGACTAACCCGTTAACCACTGCTTCTTCTTCTGAATTGCAAATTTCAGAATCTCCCCAAGTTGCTACACCAGTTGTATTTCTAGTGCCTATATCCACTTCGCCTTCTAATCCTCCAACGAACATCAGCAACACTGCGACTACCACTGAAATAGAGACAGCCCCTACATCAGCTCCTACCACAAGTTCCAATGATGCAGCTGATACACGACCTTCATCACCGCCAAATCCAACGGTTATCGAATTTGCACCTGTAGTTGTTCCCGTCGACCCTCCTCCTCTAATTCCACCTCGATAATCTCAACGACAACGAAAACCAGTCCATAAACTAAATCTCTTATCTACAGTTTTGTCCCACTCTGAAGTCATACCAACGACGGTTGCACAAGCTCTCAAAGATCCTAGGTGGCGTAATGTAATGAGTGAAGAAATCAATGCTCAACTTTGCAATCAGACATGGGACTTAATATCACCTGCTCTCGCAACTAATCTCATGGGTTATAGGTGGATTTTCACTATTAAACAACATGCTGATGGATCCATTGACAGGTTTAGGGTGCGATTTATTGCAAAAGGCTTCAATCAATGTCCTGGAATTGATTATCACGATACCTTCAACCCAGTCATCAAACCTGCCACGATCAGACTTGTTCTCAGTTTCTCTGTCATACGCAACTGGCCGATTCGACAATTTGACGTTAATCACGCTTTCCTACAAGGAAAACTAGAAGATCAAGTTTACATGGCACAACCACAAGGCTTCTTTGACAAAGATAATCCACAAGCAGTATGCAAGTTAAAGAAGGCGATTTACGGCCTCAAACAAGCCCCGCAGGCTTGGTACAATGAACTCTGATCATTCTTTCTTCAATCTGGATTCACCAATTCTCTTGCTGACGCCAGCCTATTCTATACAACAAAAATGGGGTTATGCTCTACATGTTCGTATACGTCGATGATATCATCCTCACCGGCAATGACACCAATCATCTCAATCGTTTCATTGATTCACTCTCCAACCGTTTCTCCTTTAAAGACTTGGGAAGTCTCTCTTATTTTCTTGGGATTGAAGCTCATCGTTCATCTAAAGGCTTGTTACTAACACAAAGTCGTTACATTGCAGATTTACTCGAACGCACCAAGATGATAGGCGCTAAACCTGTTTATACACCAATGTGTCCTCACGCCTCCGTATCCCTCCACTCCGGAATGTTGCTCTCCAATCCCATAGAATATCGAACCGTCGTAGAGGGACTTTAATATCTATCACTTACACGTCCTGACATCTCTTACGCCATCAACAAAATGTCTCAATTTATGCACCAGCCAACCGATGATTATTGGCAAGCCGTGAAGTGTATTCTACGCTACCTATCTGGGACATCTTCACAAGGCATCTTCTTCCCTCACGTCAAACACTCCAGCCCTTCTCGCATTCACCGACGCCGACTGGGCCGGAAACATTGATGACTACACATCCACTGGTGCTTACATAGTCTATTATGGTCATCATCCCATTGTGTGGTCCTCCAAGAAACAAACTGGCGTAGCAAGATCATCTACCGAAGCCGAATACCGCTCAATAGCCAACACCGCTTCTGAAGTATTGGGTTACATCTCTCTTGTCCAAAATGGGTCTCCCGACAGCCACGAAACCAACCATATACTGTGATAATATGGGTGCAACTTACCTTGTTGTGAACCCCGTATTTCATTCCCTGATGAAAAACTTGGCACTAGATTATCACTTCGTCTGTAATCATGTTCAAGCCGACCATCTTCGTGTAGCTCATGTGACATCAGACGATCAACTGGCTGATGCCCTCACTAAGCCCCTCTTGCGTACACGATTTCAAAATCTCTGTGTCAAGATTGGCCTCGCAATCGGCGGCCCATCTTGAGGGGGCGTATAAGCTATGGAAAGTAGATATGTAATAATTTTAATTACGCTCCTCTTTACCTCACGTATATTTCCTTTCCATTATTGTATATCTCTATATGTATAAAGTCTGAGCCTTGCTCAATGTATAGAATTATTCGATTCCATAAGTCAATAGTTCCGTGGCCGATCCAAGCGTGGATAGTAATTATTTCTTGTTTGTTTGTATGCATGTTGTCATGGACGACCAATGTCTTGTTATTTTCGGGGAATGGCGTTGTGAAAGAGATGGCAAATGAGAATTTTTGATAGACAAATGACGGCTTTCTAGGGTTGTGCCGTTGAAAGACGGTGTTCGGTTGTCTGACAATATCATCAACACCATTGTATCCATATATGGACGATATGGTGTGGATGGTCATAGATAGATAAAACGGTGTGTATGGTCATGTATAGTCATAATTAGAAAAAAATTGCATGTATGGTCATATAAAAAACTATTTCAGGTATGGTCATATGGATAAATTGGTGTGGATAGTCATATATGGATAAAACGGTGTGGATGGTCATGTATGGTCATAATAAAAAATAATTTCATGTTTTGAAAATTTATGGATTTTGATATGTTATGTGAATTCTGATTTATGGAAGTTAATTTGGTATGGATAGTAATGGATAATATAGTGTGGATAGGAGTGAATGTAATGGATGATATAGATAAACTGGTGTGGACGGTCATGTATGTCCAGTACTTCTGATGGACTTAATATCGTAGAAATGTTTAATGTTAATATTGTTAACAAAGATATTGAAATTGTCATATCATCGTGGATAACTAATTGTGGACACATTCATCCATCGGAAATTCTTCGCCACCAATAATCCCAACTTCTTTAATACTAGTCACATGTCATCTATGGTCATCATAAAAAATAATTTCATGTTTTTAATCTCGTAGACAAAATGGACATAATATCGTGGACATGTTTAGTGCTAATATTGTTAACAAAGACATTGACATTGTCATATCATCATGGACAACTAATTGTGAACACATTTCATCCGTCGGAAATTTTTCGCCACCAATAATCCCAACTTATTCAATTTTGGTCACATGTCATGTATGATCATAATAAAAAACAATTTCATGTTTTGAAATTTATGGATTTTGATCTCGTGGACGAGAATATGATTTAAATACGACCAGAAGTTCTGATGGACATATTTAGTGTTAATATTGTTAACAAAGACATTGACATTGTCATATCATCATGGACAACTAATTGTGGATACATGTGGTCACATTTCATCCGTCGAAAACTCTTTGCCACCAATAATCCCAACTTCTTCAATACCAAATTCGTCCGGTTGGTTTCAATATATTTGATCATATTCTTGGGTTTGAATGTGTGAAAGATACGACGAGTCAATCAGTTTTTTTATCTCTGATTTGAATGCTAAAATTAATGGATTTGTTTTTGAATCTCCATCGTAATTACGCGGCGATCTGGTTGTATCACCGCCGGATTCGTCTTTGAATCTCACCCGATTTACGCCAATGATTCTATCACATGATATCGACGATTGAAGCACCACCAGATCTTGTTGAGACACTTCACAGCATATAGAGATAAAGACGAGGGTGGAAAAAAAATGAAAAGTATTTCTCTAATTTTATTTGTTGAAGGAGAAGAAGATATGGTGGACAAGAAGAGAGAAAAATGTTACAAATCTGATTTTCAGTTTTTTTTACAGTTTTGGGTTTTCTAACTAGGTAAAAAAAAGAAAAACTTTAGTAACTAGGTATTTTGGTAGTTATCTTAATTTATGGGGGGCATTTTTGTAAAACTACTACTAAAATTTACCTAAAACAAACAAAGTACCTGTTTTGCAAACACTTTCTAAAAAAAATACCTATGGGTGTAATCAACCCATAAACTATCCATATATGAAAAACGAAAAATATTTAACCAGTTAAGAGAATCACAATACTTCCCATAAAATTATCGAAATTTTAAGAAATATTATTTTTATGATATCAGTTTTTAAACTACCATTATTTATTGTCCATTTAAAAAAAAATACCATTTATAAACTTTAATAAAGAATATTATTAAAAATGTTGAGAATCGAATCAACGATCCTTCCCAAAACCGAGACTCAAGACTAAACCAAACAAGTGATAAAGTAAAGACACAAAGCAATTTGGTCACCCAAAGTTCACCTTCCAATTCGGAAGAGCTATGTCTCTGGGAGGGAAATTATCGGTCCCTCAATCGCGTCCACTAGCTCCGATCAAGAGATCTCAAAGAGTTTACAACATGATTTCTTACTCTCTCATCGATTACACCCAATCGGTTTAACAAGGAAGAATGAAGATCTAAGGATGAAGAAGATCATAAACGAGCCTAGATCTACAGAGAATCACACCTCTCTTTCTCTATAATCCACGAAGATAATGAGGATAAGATCTCTGCAACAACTCTCTGTTGAAGACGACGAAGGCTTAACAACCTCACGTGTGCTCACACACCCATCCAATCAGATTACGCCACATGGAGTCTTTGACTTATCTTTTAAATTAATTGAAACAATCTATCTCAGAAAGAGTCTGTGAGACACAACCAATTCATGAGTCAGTTGTTGTGCTTCTTCTTCTTCTCCTTAATCTTCACTTCAAGCCTATATATCATCATCAAGCTGAATGATCCTGTTTCAAGTTGGATCATATTGATAACAAAAAATTTGCAAAGTTTTATAAAATTTATAACATGTTTTATAAAGCATTATAAATTTGAGTTTTATAAATATTTATAAAAGTGATATTTTTTTTTAAATCGACATCAATCAATAGTTTTGTAACCACGCGTATGGACGGGTAAATTTATTATATGCAAATATTTGAAATATATAAGTATATATACATTTTATTAATCTATATGAAATAATATTAATAATTGAATTATACCACTAAATAATATTAATAATAGATTTATACGGTTTAGCTTGGGCGATACAAATTATTATCTTGCAAATGTGTGGAGAGAGAGGTAGTTTGCTATACTAAATAATATATATATAATTAATATTCTAAATCGTCTACATTCCAACTGATTGATGGTTTTTTTAATGATTTTTCTATTTCTAAATTTGCAAGTCTTTTGTAAAAACTAGTACCATAACTATTTTGACATTATCATCATCCTGTCCATCATTTTCAATTGTTTGTACATCAAAGGGTTTGCTTACAACACCTGTGTTTCTCTTTCCAGGGGACTTTCTTCATTAGTAGCTAGCTTACACTTCTTCCTTCGACATCATCATAAAACGTGAATAAACAATAAATACACAATTAAATAACTAAGAATCGTTCTCGTTATGATCCTACATTCCTACTTGGAGCTTGGGCTTTTGCTTGAAGCTTTACGTTACTTTGAAGTCTTCTTCTCTGGCACAAACTCTTCTGCTTTCTCTTCGAGCTCATCTTCCTCAGACTCACTTTCATATCCTCCAGTTTTCTTCTGGAATTCCTCGTTACCAAGAAGCATTTCAACGGGAAGAATCTGAGGCCTCTCCTCAACCTCAATCACGTCACGTTATGAACATTCTCCTCACTGTCTTTCCCGACAATCTCCAAGAAAGATTTTTTTTAGTCTTAAGACAATCCAAAAAACAAAAACTTAAACACTAATACTTAATACTGCCCAAATGCAAATGCTTTACAAGACATAACGTGAAAAATAATGAAGAAGCAATTGGTGAAACTAACCAAACACTAAGCACTTACCAAGGCTCTGTACTTCTGTAAGATGGGCGTCTGATATTTCTTTGGCAGTAAAATCAAACTAAAAACCCCAAAATATTATTTTTAAGTTACGACAGTGTAGAGAAGTGGGTAACACAAAAACTAACAGTCCATTTTAAGAATTACTTTCAATAATATATAGATATGTAACAGTAATCAGAAATAGAATAAAAGAAATACATAATAAGTACCAATCAACCTCTTATTAACGAAAGATGTCTGGCGGATCGCAAGGAAAAGACATACCACAAAGAAACCTAGAAAGCCAAAGATTGGTAAAAACCATAAACATATAGGGTAATATCAGTGCATTGGATGACTTGGTGGTGTGGTAATCAATTAGTCACTGAAAATATCAAACAAGAAATAGAGTAAATGATTTTTGTTTGTATTAGACAGAGAAATTGCAAAGGCTTCTACTTCAAAACATAGCATCAGTTTAATAGTTTCGAGAAGAAAGAGTACATATTTGGCCATGGTACAAGCTTTGTCTGAGAAGTTGAAAATCTCATAATAAAAAACAGAGAAACTAAGAGCCAGACGAAGCCTGATCGGATGACTACTTCTAACGATTTGATCACTACAATACCTAAGATTCGATGCCAATTACTCATTTATGAGAGAACAAATATTATAGAATGGCTAATTGAAGTAATCATGGAAATAGGGTTTTGGCAATGAATGCAAAACGGTTCGCAGTACCCATAGACGAGAGGAGAAAGAAATGGAAGGAAAAAACGACACGAAATCTACCTGAGAAGCTTTGGACGCAAATTGCATTAGTAAAGAACCCAGAACATCGCCACTGCAGTTGAGACCTTAAACTAAGAAAAATTAAACACATAAATCAAAGAGAGAGAGAGAGGTTTGGATCATTGAAGAACATGACCTTGTGTTGGAGAGGACGATGATTCTGGAGAGAGAAGGTTGGATCGTCCAGAAGAGCACGATTGAAGCTCTAGGGTTTAATGGACCATAGATAAAAGCGACTCACTGATACTTCTGATGGCGAAATCGGTAATAATAACAAAAGCAAGGTTCGTTTCATTTGCAATCTCAGAATAATCATTTATTTGCCAATCGCATGAGAATAACCATATTCTCATGACCATCCAATGCCACAGGGATGATGGAAAAGCTGTCTGGTCATCAACCCAAGGACTCTGACAAAGAATTGCTTACGAGGTTGCATGTTCCGCAGAAGATGGAAACAGTCAGGTCTTCTTTTAAATTGTGGTGACCAAAATGTATGAAAAATTGTTAGGTTTGGAATGTAGGATTTTGCTTGTAAGCACATTATTTTGTTTACAGAGTGTAACCTGCGACTATGATTTGACCATCTAAATGTTTCTGAGTCCACCTCCAAGGGATAGATAATGCCATGAAAATGCATACCTTAAGTTTATGTAAGATCCATGTGAGATTCATGCTTAAAGCAACCTTGAACCAAACATGCATTATACACATTATTACACAATCGAAACAAAAATCCTCAATGTTTGGATTTATTTGTCAAGAGAGCATCTGTCTTTCATGGAAATAGTGGTAGATGATAGGTTTTAATGTCATACGATTATAAGAAAGAGCTAAATTTCAGGTGTTCTATGCATTCGGAGCACAACCTTACGAGCTAAATCGTTTAAAATAAACAAAGCAAATCATATGAGAGTTGCATACTACACTTACCCTTTTTCTTCTTGCAACCGATTCCAATCATTATCGATCTTGAAATGTTGCTGATTCCCTTGATGTTTTGATGACTGCATAAAATTCATCTCAGACTTAGGAATATCAGATTCTACACCAGTTTGGTGCGATTTCGTTGTAATCCCTACGAGATTCGACGAAGTAAGACCCTGTGATTTGAAGATATCAAAAGAAATCCAAGTCAAGAAATCTAAAGCTAGGGAACTTGGATTATGAAAGAAAACGATGAAATGAAGAAGCCCTAGCTCATGAAGGTGATTTAGATTATCAACCCATGGGGTTTTATCATTACCTGGAGACGAAGAACGCCTTAGATATTGCGAGGATTGGATTTTCAGTAGATTTCATCATGTGAGCTGAGAAATTGCAAGATCGGGAGATTATGGAAACCAAATAAATGGAGAAGAAGAAGAAGAAGAAGAAGATTATGATTGGAAATGATGCAGGCTTCCCATAAACCCGTAATCTATAATGGAGGTGAAGGCGTTTTATTTTTGCGAAGAACCGATTCAGATTCAACGTGTTTTGTTAAATTTTATGGACATGTGGTGCATTCTCCTTTGCTGGCGTGGCATTCATACGCGCAAATTTTTATTTCATATAGAATAATTATAATTTATTAAGCCTACGTGACTTGCCACACGTACATGGCAATTATTATTAGAGAAAATAGAAGCCATTACACAACCAGTATCAATCATTACCAATGAACCGAAGTCATTTTCATTAGCACCAAAATTAGAACAACGTCTCTTTAGGCCTCCATTGTCCAATTCGATTTCTTTTGAGCGGAACAGTTATAGCTTACTTACTTTCTTTAAATCTTGAGTTCAACTTGAACAATGATGTTCTTTAGCATTTACAGCAACAATCAAGCCGAAGCGGTTCGATCACTCTGACTCCGCATTGGCATACTGATTCAACCCTTGGCTCTATTGTAGCACATATTTGCTTTCTTCTAGATATCGGACGTGACGTCATCTGTGTAGCTACCACCGATGGGATAAATGTTAAAATTTTAAATGCACCGTAAATGACTGCATTTCCTCACTTTTTCTATCAACCAAAACACATTTTTCTTTTTCTATCAACCGAAACACATTTTTTCTTTGTGTTTTTAGAACTCAGGTTTATGATGAGAACACAGAAAAATAATTGGGTCTTACATCGGTAATAAACTTGTAAAGAAATTGGTATTGACAAAGATGTTAACTTCTACACTAAGTTCAAATGATTATATTTCTTATGACTAAAATTGAAAATCCATCAAATATGTAATCAAATAAAAACATACAACAGAAGATTATCTCTTCTAGTACAAAGAATATTTTGATTTTGATTTCATTCGACAAAACATACCATCCTTTCACACCGAGAAACTTAGTATCGCAATAAATAGAATGTTGGACAATGTCTATTAACAAAGCTGAAGCAAGTATTTTTGTTGAGTATCCCCAGTTTTGAGATGCATTCTAACCAGTTGCTAAAAATCATTCACCACGGTGAGCCTCTATTAGACTATGTTTCCACCTTTCTGATTCACATTCAAATCTTGAACAACGTTGACCACAAATCCTGTGAAACAAAAGAAACTAATTCAAAGACAACAATTAAGACTAATAAAAGAACTAATAAAAGAATGTTTCAATCTTTTTCCAACACATATACCAACTTTCATGTAAAAGAACTAAAGCGGAGATGGTAATCCACATTAGATTGAGGATAGTAGTTTTCAAGTACTTAATCCAAGTTAACTTCATATTACTCCCTCTTATTTGTCTTGTTGCTCTTCCTCTCCTCCATTTCCAAATCTATCTCTTACCAAAGCTCTCAAAGTTCTGCCAGAATATGTCGGATACAGTTACCACCCACATTAGTTATCCATTTTTGTGCTAGTACAATATATCATCATAGCCTTTTTTTGGCTCCTGAACCAAAATTCAAACTCAGAGGATAACAACGGGTTGATATTGTGCCAGAACGGAAAAGACGACTTAGCTGAGAAAGCTTTTAAACAATGAATGAGCTCTAAACAATGGTTTACTTACGTGTTGTCCATACACATGAATGGCAAGCTCTAGTTTAGACAACTCTAATTTTAGCTACGTTCTCCACTCTGGATTTTAGTTTACAAACTATGGTCGACAAATACCTAAAGCAAAATGGAAAACAACCAACCATTCAGATATTCTACCATTCATTCCACTTTTAAATCGTACCTTTTCGAAAGAGTTTCGTAATCGATTGCTCTTTCTTTGTTAACCAAGAAGGCCATCTGTTTTGATATGCGAACTCCTGTATGAAAGTTAAAACCCAATGTTGAGTACAAATATATAAACGGAAATAAAGATACATCTAAACTTTATTAGTCACATGAGAAATCGAGATCGGAAACTCACTTTCCCCACCAAAGCTCATAGTCTGTCATGGCATGTAAAGCATCATAGATTCTTGTTGAAGCCAATAAAGCTTAACGACCAAACTATCCATCGGAGGAGCTCATATGAGAGCTCCCATGGCCGTAGTGAAAATCTTCGTCGGCCAAGAATGGCATTGGATCTGAGACTAACGAAGAAAATCCATAACTTTATAGGCTTGTGAGAAAACCTTCGTTGGAGGATGAAGATGTGAATCTCTCCTATAGAGAACATGACGAATCCAATTCTACACAATCGACACACATATATAAATTTCCCAAACACACAATATATGAAGAGAACATATAGTAAATCCGTCTAACCTCTAAATCGGATATTATGGAGGCTTGTTGTTATTTGAAAATTTGTGACTACCCTTGGTTGACTACTTTGATTAGAGGAAGTGGGGAATTTCTTGGGCAAGGGAATCTCGTGGTTGTTAAGAGTTGAGATTTCTATGCTTTTGCAGAAACAGTTGTTGTAAAGAGCGAAGAAGGAACACTAAAAGCGGTGAAAACGGAGGAAGTTAGAGAATTCGAAACGTAACAGAGAGAAGAGAAAGAGGGGATGACGGGAATTTAGGGTTTTTTTTAAGTGCCACGTGTCAATCTTTCCAGCGCTGACGTGGCAAGCTGCTGGAGAGTGTTGGCCTCTTGTTATATTCAGGCACAGTCATAATCATATTCAAGCACACATATACAAACACATACAAATAAATAAATAAGGAAGAGATCATCGAAGATAGACCTAAAAACGACAATATATATGATTTCTGCATTGCAACGCTTCCAACGACAGATATCTCTAATTTCAATACCTATATGTTCATAAGAAAACAAATCAATCAGATAAAGAAGCGAGTAGACAAAATTATTGGCTACAATGGATTTTAGGGTGCATCATCTCTAATTAATCAACCTGTTCCAATGATTTTTTTTTATAGCAAATCAACAAAATGATCATAAAATGGGAAGAGTCATATCACCTTTGGTTTAGTGGGAAGCAAAGACAAGTTTTGTGCATGTATATGATCGGGAAAAAAACTTTTTTCAATCTAGGAGACACAGATCCAGTCCCTATAAATGGGTTGGTGGATATAAGGTTTCCCATTGAAATCACGGTAGAAAAAATGAACAAAGGAAAAAACTCTCACCTCCAATCGAAAACATGATTATTCAAAGGATTCCATTCTCAAAAGTTAGAATGATGACATGATACCTGGCTTGCGGCTGTGACACTATTTGGATAGGATGGTAGGGTTACGGAAAAAAAAATTGGAGGAGAGGACGAAGAACCTATTTGGGATCGTTTATTTTGCTTTAAGAAAATTAAAGGTTACAAATTAAAAGGTACATATGTCAGAATTAAGAAAGACACAAGGCAGTTTCTCAGAGCTTGTTTTAGTGGAAACCTTACTATATTATGTAGATATTAAATTTTCCATTTTTCATTTTTACTATTTTTTTTAAAAGTTGCCACGTGTCGATCATAGAGGAAGTCACGTGTCCATCTCTGGAGAGTGCTGGCCTCTTGTTATATATTAGATTTGCTGTGAAGATAGATGGTTGATGTTTAGGATAAATTTATTCTCTTAACTTAGGTGAATTTCTTAGTATCAAATGTAAGCAAATTTCTTAGCGACATTTGCTTAGTTAGTCCTTTGGGACAACCCTTAAGGTACTTAGACCTGATCTACAATAGTCTAGGTGACCCAAAGGAAAAGGCCACTTGTCTTTAACTCTAGTGTCCGAACGGTATAGCCACGCCGCTAGGAACGAATTGGATCAGAGATTGAGTGGTTAGGCGTACAAGGAGTAAACATGTGGGGAGCTGGACACGCAGCCTGGGTTAGGTCTCTAATACAGAAACCCGGGCAAGGTATGATCTTTTATGTCCAATAGCGTGAACTCAAATATTCAAACATATTCAAATTGGTATTCGATCATATTGTTAATATTATTTACCTTGCGCATGTGATAAGTAAAACAGCAAGCCTCTGCTCCACGGAAAAATTTAAAGCAACAAAGGTGATTATGAAAAGCCTCTTGGCGTCTGACTCGCCGCATCATACGTTGCACCTCGTACGGTAGTGACATCACTCTGAGTCTTGAGACTAGTTTTTCGGATAGCTGGCGGTGAAATCACTTGAGTGCTTCGTACAGGTCCAAACTGATGGACCCCAATCTTACCCGACCCAGGACGCGTGACCCGGTATCTTAGTCCGGGCAGGTAAACTTATATAAATTTCCTTCTCATGAACAAGAAATGGAGATCTTTTTTACTTTTTGCTTAAGCCTTGCTAAAATACTACTCTCAAAACACTTAGCCTTTCTTGCTTCTTGAGATCTAATATCTCTCTCTCTCTCTCTCTCTCTCTCTCTCTCTCTCTCTCTCTCTCTCTCTCTCTCTCTCTCTCTCTCTCTCTCTCTCTCTCTCTCTCTCTCTCTCTCCCTCCCTCCCTCCCTCCCTCTCTCTCTCTCTCTCTCTCCCCCCTCCCTCCCTCTCTCATATTTTCGAAGATTCTCCAACGCCCGGTCAGGCCATCACACGAAAGTGGGTTTGATCGGGAGACGAGTATTGGTTTAGTTCGATGCCATGTCTGAGGATCATGAACACCATCTGCTATTTCGAGGTGAGAATAGGGAATATAAGGAAGCCTCTGGGGAGAGTGGGGTTAGAACTCTCTCCCGTCAGAGATAATAAGAACATGGATCCCAAGGAGGATCCCTATTACCGCTCTTCGGGTTCTCCACTCTTTTCACCATCTTCTTTCTTTCTTCTCTAGTTCCTTCGATCTTTTCCTTTGCCCGCAACCGACCTCTCTCAGGCCTCCAGTCTCTTTCCTCTCGTGCCCTGGCCTTTAGTCTCTTGCCTGTCGTCCCTGGCCTCCAGTCTCTTGCCTCTCGTCTCTGGCCTCCAGTCTCTTGCCTCTTGTCCCTGCCCTGGCCTCCCCCCCCCCCTCCTCTTTTTTTCTTCTATGCATTATTATATTTATAAGAGGAGATATTCGTACCTATGCTTCTTTCCAAGCCCATTCCCTCCATGTCAGGTCATATCGCTCACCTTCTCCTACGTAGTGGTTGGTTCTGTTCTGGGCGGCGGCAGGTAAGATATACTTAACATGTCAGTGACCTCTAGGGAAAGGCATATTTCCCATCATTACATGGAGGCAGGGATAGGCTATGCCGTGGGACGAAGTGTCCACACCACCTTTGCTCACGTGGCGATTTCCTATTGATTAATGCAAAACCACCCCATTATGTCAGTTAAACTAATTTTTTTAAGAAAAGTTTTTTTTGTAATTATTTAGGACATGGTTTTTTTCTTGATAAATAATATTCCAATTACGCTAGGGAAGAGGTCATAAAACGTATTTTTTTAATAAATAGTTATATAGAACATGGTTTTTTTTTTAATAGATAACTCCAACTGGAATATAATAAAATTTTGTTTTTATTAATATCTGATATTTCGATTGCATTAGATGTAAGAGATCATATAGACTTAACATATTAAGGTAAATAATTGTCATGTAGATGAAGGATAGGGATCAAGTTCCATTATCACGAAAATGGATGTGGTTTTCTTATAGGCTACTTTAGAAGTTTTAAATGACAATAATACCAATTTTTTTTATAAATTTCTAGATTTGACGCGTAATATATATCGGTTATTAAAAAATTAAATAATAATAATATATGATTTCTGATTAGATATATAATAAGATATGAGTTTTACAATGCGAAGTTCAAAAGAATATGTCAACCACATGCCTGCATCCGTCAAATCACCCACAATTAAGATTTTTTTTTTGTTCATCTGAATTGTTATTAAAAAAGATTTTGGAGAGTTACAACGCCGACGATTATAGACCCGTAAATTAAGCCAACGGAAAATAAAATATCCTCTGAAACTAAGCCCTAAGATAGGGAAACTCAACAAACTTACCAAAGACAACTCAAAACCTAAACAAACAAGATCGAAACCCAAAAACAAAGCAGGAAAAAGACAAGCTTAATCCCAAAAAATAGCAAGCACACGCCAGTTACAATACTTCATATCTCCTTAAAAGCCTAAGATAAATGCAGGTTGAAGAGGGCTAGACAAATCCAAAGAGCGACAAGCAAATCCTCCTATAGAGAATAAAGACTAGTTCACAACCTTTGTGTTCCTAAGCTTCCAAACCGGCAAGACGTAACCAAGACAAACATGTCTAGATTTTTACACCTCTCCCAGAAGCGGCTATGTCGATAGAACCACAACTTTTAAAAATCTCGGTAGAAGAAGCCTTGAACTAATAAGATCTCGATCAAATTTTTAGTGTAGAGGTAAGGAGCGAAACCAAATCCAACCGGGTCACACTGAATTCGAAACAAGCACGGTAAGAAATCGAGCTGGAGAGATACCAAGACAAACAACAGAGGAAGAGAAAACTATAGGTGACAGCACAAACTGGCGACAAAGGGCCTAAATGATGCCTTTACTCCGGACTCGCCAATCTCAAACGGAGAAGCTAAGGCCATGGACTCAGGGGAGCCAGAAGGAAAGCCACAGAAGAGCATCCTGGCGGAACCAGAACCTCCGACTAGGAGACGGGGGTGGAAACCAAAAAAAGCATTGTCGTGCCATAATTCTCTTATATATATATTTAAAAAATGGGTTTTCTGCAAAAAAACCCGTCACAGTTTTTTTTTTGCAAGATTACCCTTCAACTTAAAAAATGCAGGTCAATCTATCCAACTCAATGGTCACCCGCAATATAGCCCTCGCATGTGTATATGTTTTTAAATCTGTATATCACCGTGTATCTATCATCAAAACGATGCAAAAAAACCCGTCACAAAGTTTTTGTTTGCAAAATTACCCTTCAACTTAAAAAAATGTGCAATATAGCTCTCGCCTGTGTATATGTTTTTCAATATGTATATCACTGTGTATCTATCATCAAAACGACGTAGTTTTAATTTTTTTTTAATAAGCAAAATAATGTAAAAAGAAGGACTCGAACCCAGATTTCCCTGGAATATGTGGCACATACATAATCATTGTGTCATTAGAATTTTATTGTTATTACTAACAATTACATATATATAATACGAACATTAAAATCAATAAAATCCCAAATTTTTTTGCCTTGTTCGTCGTCTTCTTCTCCGGTGATATGTATTGAAAACGACGAACAAGACAAATTTTTTTGGGATTTTATTGATTTTAATGTTCATATTATATATATGTAATTGTTAGTAATAACAATAAAATTCTAATGACACAATGATTATGTATGTGCCACATATTCTAGGGAAATCTGGGTTCAAGTCCTTCTTTTTACATTATTTTGCTTATTAAAAAAATTCAAAACTACGTCATTTTGATGATAGATACACGGTGATATACAGATTAAAAAACATATACACAGGCGAGGGCTATATTGCACATTTTTTTAAGTTGAAGGGTAATTTTGCAAACAAAAACTTTGTGACGGGTTTTTTTGCATCGTTTTGATGATAGATACACGGCGATATACAGATTTAAAAACATATACACAGGCGAGGGCTATATTGCGGTGACCGTTGAGTTGGATAGATTGACCTGCATTTTTTTAAGTTGAAAGGTAATCTTGCAAAAAAAAACTTTGTGACGGGTTTTTTTGCAAAAATCCTTAAAAAATACTAAAAAAGCGAAGCCCTTTCTTCAATTAGAAGGTTTCAATTCTTAGTCCCAAAGTATCCTTAAGACTCCAATAAAATCAAAGCTACAACTCTCTCACTGAACAAGAAGTTTCTTCTTCCTAGGATCTTTCACTTCAATCTCCCAATGCCTATCAGGCAAACTACTGTTCTCAGCGATTCTTCTCCACTTCTCAATCCTCTTCTCCATCTCCTTATTCAAACCACAATAACCCTTCAACTGCTCTGACATCTTGTCATATACCTTCCACCATTTCTCGTGCACCGAATCACTTGCAAACACGCGCCGTGCGCTCATGTCCCAATTGCAATCATAGTCTCTGTAACATACCCATGGCTTCAATCCCAAGTAGTGCACACCCTCTAGATTCTCCGGTAGATCGTGTGTTCCTTTGTTTTTTTCGTCGAAGTATTTCATTGTGTTCACGCGTTTCGATAACCTGTGCCACCATACAAAGATCTCATTCAGGAATCCTTGGTCTCCTCCATTGTATGACCCGATCTTGAACGATTTCTGTATTAGATCTTTAAACAAACATGGCGACGGCTCGAGAACCTGATGCATAAACAAAAGTTACTACTTTCGTAATAAAATATACGATTTTCGTCGAAAAACACACCATATAAAAAGGGACTCTTAAGAAAATCGAAGAAAATTCTGGAATTTTTCCTAGTGCAAAAAGCAAGTAAAATAATTCAGCCAAAAACCAAATTTTTAACAAATTATGTTCACAGGATGTGTTGCCTGAACTTTAAATAAACAAAAGAGTGTTTTTCGCCAATTACGTCAAAATATATAGATTACCATTTCAACTTTTATAATCTACAACGTTTTGCCAAATAAGTTTAAATATGTTAGACCAATATTATTATTTTATTTGCATTACCATGATTCCGGAGTTGAATAACACTCTGTCATTTCCTGAAGCCGAGAGTTGCGGATAGTAGAAGAGATGATCAAGCTTCTTGAGGATGATGAAATCTGCGTCTATGAACACAAGTTTATCATAGTCAGTTACTTGCCACACACGCAATTTGCTGTAGTTCCACTCATTGTAAGAATCTTTCTTCGAGAAAGGGCTACGGATTCTGTCAATTAGCCGGAGATTCCAACCCGCAGAGCTGAGACCAAGAAGGGACCTGTTGGTTATGGATTGATCATGAAGGAGAATCATGTCCTTAGTCGATCCTGATTGTCTTATGCTTTGTGCTAAGGCTATTGCCCCACAAACATAGGCCTCTGACGAGTGTAGTACTGTCACATAGGCGACCCGTAACCTACGGGGCAAGGCTGTGGCCGCCTGGGATGTAAGATTCTCTTCATTTTTCGGTCTCCATTCTTCGTGTCCTGTAATAGCTCAAAATTTGCAAGTGAGATAACGAATAAGGAATATGAAAAGTGGAGAATTTGGTGAACAAAAGGGTTTGCGGTAAGCAGGTATAGAGTTGTTAAAGATAAGCTTTCTAATCCTCACTTAGTTGAAGATAAGTAGGGTTTGTGGGAAAGTACGATTTATAATCATAATGTCGATAGATATATATATATATATATAGTGAATTAATATGAGTATATAAATTGATGCCAAGTATGGATCAAATACAAAACTGGATGGAAAGGTATATATAAATAAATACTCTATAACTTTTAGTGTATAATGAATAATTGTATGATTCTTTTCATGAATAAACAATGTTACTGACCACATAAATTATTAGATTTTTCCCAAAAAAAAATTATTACAAGTTTTCAAGGAAGAACAACTTTTATATAAAACAAGTCAGACGTGTTATACAATAATCTAATCAAAAATTAAACTTCAATTTGATGTGGAAAGTTTGTTTGTGATCCACGTCCATAATTCTCAAAGTAGGAAAAGAAAGAATTTTAGTTTGAGCTAAATTTTGGACACAAAAGGTTAATGGTTTTATTTAGGATGATATTATTTATCTTTGTACTATTTTTTTTGTTTTTGTCACAATTATCTTTGTACTATTTAAGTATGCAAAAAGAAACAATGTTAAGATTACGTCAAAAAACTATACATGTTTATAAATCAATTTAGGAAGATGCATACTGTGCAGCACGAATGCACGATCTAATCGCACCAACCATTAACCTTATAGTATTATTTTTACCTACTTTTCTTTTTTTTTGATAAAAATTTTACCTACTTTTCATTAAAAACAAGTACGGGTTAGCAATAATGATCCACCAAAAGCCTATCCAATAGAACTTAACTAGGAAACAAGAAATGCACATTGATTACATATAATGATTAATTACTAATGAAATCTATATTAAAATGTAGAAATTACTTAGAAGGATTATTTTCAATTAAAAAAAAAAGAAATTTGTCCCAAAAAAGTCGGTTATAAACTTCAAATTAATAATTCTACAAAAATAAAAAGGGGGGAAATTTTAAATTTACCAAGTTGAGCAAATGGAGAAGCAACGTGACATGAACCAACAGGCATGAGAAGCTTTTGCTTCAACCTCGGGAGATAAGGCTTATACACCCAATAATCCCCCACGTGCCTCACACGCTCATCGCACCTGAAGATCTCATGCATTGGCCCACATGACCCGATGAATACAACGTACACCGTCGGATCGACCCTCTTCAAACCACTCTGGACCGCTAGATTGGCCGCCGCCAAATTAACCTGGAGCCTGAAAACATCCCTTAGTCCTTTATTCTCCGACCAACCATCGCACGGAACTCGAGCAACGATGACGTCCACGTCAGCATCAGAACCTTCCGGCTTAGGGAGAGGGATCTCCGGGCAGTAAGCAACTTCCTCGTCGATCCACTCCGGGAAGAGACTCTTCCAAGTGACATTCTCCGGGAGTGGATCGAGCGACACGTGGACGTTGTCTAGTATCAACGGCCCACGAGCCTCGTAGCTATCACGGTCTTGCTCATCGATGTTAAGGAAGCCGACTCGGATTCGCTTTTCTGGTAGATAGTTACGGACGAGTCGGAGCCATCTTGGGTTGTTGTTGACTTGCGGGGAAGGAAGATCAATCCGTAAATCGGACGATGGAGAAGTGATTTGGTTTAGCAGAAAAAGTGGTTTAAAGGCTAAGATCAAACCTAGAAGCGATAATGAGATTAGTATTAGATAGACTATGAAGATTTTCCCTCTAGAATTCTGAGTTTTTGTCCCCATCTTTAAATCTCTCTCCTCTACGCTTTCGTACCTATAAATCTTTACACGCATCTTCATTTGTAATAGAGAAAGCTATATGTATATAATTTCTGCGTGTGCGTTTGGTAACAGAAGAGCTTGATTTGCATGGACGCACGTTGGTGTGCAAAGTCAATTTGTCTCTCTCTTTATGCGGTTGTTTGGTTGGTCTGATTATGTGATACCCACGCGTGTAATGGTCGCGTGTATCATACATGGAAATAGTTTTATAGAGATCTGAATATTGACATGAGTCCATTAACGTTCTTAAACGCTTTTTTATTTACACAATAACTCAAATAGCAAAAAAAGAAACAAATCTCAATTTGTTTTTAGGAACCTATTTTATAAAGAAAAATATCAAAACATAACTGACAGTGGTCGATCTTAAAAAAAAGGGAGATATACTATGTATCGGAATATTTTATCTTCTCCGATGTTAGAAATCAAAATAACCATTTTATTATTGTGAGAATCTCATTAGTACCACGTTTGTGGAACTCTTTTATAAAACTAACATCAAGGGCCTATTTTCATTTGTACCATTATGCAGGCCGGCCCATTAAAAACACAGTTTCGAGCTTCGAACCCGAGATATTTAAGTCCAACCACCTTAACTCAACCACTACATTATAAGACATTCTTAGCATTTGTGATGTCCTTAAAATTAATAAATTAATTTATTGCCTAAAGTCCTTGCTTCATGGGCTTTACCCTAGGGCCGGCCTGCTATTATGTTTAATGACGAAACTGCCATTAACTTACTGAATGCATAACCCGGAAAAAAAAATTGTATCTTAATAGAAGCTATGGACAAAGAGATTTTGTGAATGATTTTCTTATTTTCTCTAAATGAAAATATCAGTTTTACAACGATATATATACAATTAATGTTAACCGTGTAAACCAAATCAAAATCACAAATAAAACTAAACCGGACTAAACCTAAACCAAGCTATACATTTGGGTATTCCCCTCAAGATGAAGTTGATGCATAAATATTATGAACACCCATCTTGCTTATGTTATCCCGAAATGGAGCTGGATAGAGGGCTTTAGTCAAGACATCAGCAAGCTGATTGTCAGTCCGAACAAACATGGTCTTAAGAACACCATCTTCTATAGCTTCCCTCACTTTATGGCAATCAAACTCTATGTGTTTGGTCATATCATGGAAGACATAGTTGCTAGCAATATGCAATGCAGATGTGTTATCACAATAGAGATAAGTCGGAGGAGAAAAAGGGACCCTGAGATCCTTCAACAGCTGACTGATCCAAATCAATTCCTTTGTAGCCATACACATGGCTCTGTATTCTGCTTCAACAGAGCTCAAAGAGACTATATGTTGCTTTTTAGATTTCCAAGATACTAAGGAGTCACCAATAAACATGGTATAACCAGTGACATATCTTCGAGTATTTGGACAAGCACCCCAATCTGAATTAGAAAACTCTCTAAGATTAAAGTTAGCATATGTGCCATAGAACAAACCTTGACCACTGGAATCTTATAAGTATCTAAGGACTTTGTGGATAGCCTAAAGATGTGAATCTCTTGGAGCAGAAGAATATTGAGCAAGTTTGGAGACAACAAAGCAATGTTAGGCCTGGTAATGGTTAAATATTGGAGCTTCCCCACTAGTTTTCGGTACTGCTTTCCATCTACTAAAAGGAATCCATAATCTTTAGATAACTTCTGATTAGGTTCCATAGGTATAGAAGAGGGCTTACAATAAGAGAATCCAGTAGAGGTCAATAAATCCATCACATACTTTCTCTGATTGAGTGAAATACTAGCATCTGATCTTGCAATCTCAACCCCAAAGAAAAAATTTAGGAGGACCAAGATCTCTTAACTGGAAAGAAGAACTAAGTTGATTCTTCAATTCTACCACTGCGTCATCATTTATACTTACAATGAGAATATCATAAACACACACCACAACTACCGAAAGCTTCCCATTCAAACCTTTGATAAAGATCGTATGATCTTCATGACATTTCTCAAAACCAAATTGAACCAAAGTGGTGGAGAATTTGATAAACCACTGTCGAGATGCTTGTTTAAGTCCACAGATGGATTTATGAAGCTTACAAACATCATCTGGTGCCACCAATTCCCCCTGAATCTCAGCATATCCTTGTGTAAGCTTCATATAAATTTCTTCATCAAGGTCTCCATTCAAGAAGGCATTAGATATGTCTAGCTGATGAAGAGACCATTTCATCTTTGGTTAAAAGAGAAAGAAGGATTTTAACAGTAGCCATCTTTGCAATTGGGGAAAAGTATCAATAAAATCAATTCCCTCTTGTTGTATATAACCCTTAGCTACCAAACGTGCCTTATACCTCTCAATGCTTCCATCAGAATGATATTTGATAGTGTAAACCCATTTACAACCCACTGCTACCTTACCAGGTGGTAAATTCGTAATACTTCATGTTTGTGTTCTCACAAAAGCACCAATATCCTTTCCCATAGCATCATTCCAAACTTTATCCTTCTTAGCCTCTGAAAATTTTGTGGTATAAGGGTATTTGTGATGATATTAATGAAAGCACGAAAAGGCTGAGATAGATATGCATAAAAAAAATATAATTTGTCATAGGATAATGATTAGTTTTAGTAGGAGTATTATTATAGCAATGAAAGTCCTGCAAATGGGAAGGCATGTTTCTCTACCTGTGTGATTTAAGTTCAGAAGGAACATAAACCACAGAAGATATTTGATTTTATAGTTGATGATTGGTACATGTTAAAACAGGCTTCAAAGCTTGATCCATATATCTAATGGGATATTTGATTTTGCCGCTATATTGTGGATAGGATTTTGTCATCATGATACTTCACGTGGAAAAATATTGGAGCGGCATGTTAATCCTTAGAATCTCATGGGCTTTAACTGAAATTTTTGAGAAAATGGAAAAACTTCCTCTTTATTAAAAATACGTTAAGCAACGTAAGTTTAATGGATTTAATCCGGCACTAAGACAATTATTTAGTCTTATACCAACTCTTTTTCAATAAAGATTAAAAAATCAGTTTATAACACCTATAAACTTTTTAAAGGTGGATTTGTTAGCACGTAGTGCTCGTTGTTACCCGCATGATACCTCTTATGTAAACAATATTCTACCGGTTTGGATTTCTGAATCGTTTTTATTAATTTAATGATGTTGACCAAAAAAAATATAAATTTTGCTCAAAAAAAACTCTTGCCCTCAATAAAACATAAACGTTTATGCTCTGCAAAAACGGATGATCTGATTCTTGCGGGTAGTCCTCTTTTTATAGAGACTACTACACAAAATGTCATGGCCGTATTCCGGAAATTTATTTTTTTTTGCGCGGAAATCTCTTTGGAACGAGAACGAAAAATGGACCAAAGGAAAAAGCCCAATTGATTTGAATTCCCAAACCCAAACAAAGAGCACAAGGGAAAAACCCAATGTTTTATCATTCAAAAGCCTATTTGCCAAAGTCCAAAACCTAAACCTAGTCTCCTTCCATCTCATATTTAAAGGACCTGTGAGAGAGGAGAAGAGACAGAGGTCACACCGTAGCGAAGCTCTGCCGAAATCTCGTCGGAGCCGCTGCCATTGCCGGAAAGTGACAGTGAAAGCAGATCTGTCCGATTCTGGGAAAGGAGAAAAATGGACAGGAAAAACAGTTCGGACTAGGAGGAAACTTTCTGGATAAGTATCCAACTCACAGATCTAGTTATAGCTGAAAGCCGTTTGTCATTCGGAGTTATGGTATGAAAGTTATTAGTGTTTTCCGGGGCTGATCTGTGCAGAATGAAGGTGCGACCAGCCGACTTCGCGGGAATTTTTGCGGCCAGACCAGATGAAGTTAGATTACGATCTTTCCATCCCTGGAAAGATCTCATTGTCTAGTTTCTGGAGCAGGTTTCCGATCTCAAATCCGAGGTAAGGTCAATCCGAAAATTGAGTTTAAAATTGGCAAAAACTCACTGTTTTGGAATCCAGAAACACTTGGTCTCAGATTTGTCTTTTTCCAGTTTAACGGAGTGGTTTTGCGAGGCAATTTCCCGGTGAACCAGAGAGAGTTAGATCATGTTAAGATTTCTCTGGAAAGATCTTACTGCAAGGAAGTCACATAAGTTTACGGCTTGTCATTCTGAGCTAAGGTGCATCCGAAATTCATATTGAAAGTTGGCCAAGAATCATCCGAATATGCTAGTTTTCTAGAAACTGTTTCGGCGCAGCTACTTGGAGGGTCTATTTGGAGGATCATATGAAGTTTGATCGAGCTGTAAATTGGTGTAATTGTTCATGGCATTACTGACTTCAGAATCAATGGTTGGATGGACAAGTGGACAGTTATTTTGTCTATTATCTACGTCTTCCGGAGCATGTCTTGTGCAGTTTACTTTAATGACCAGTTTGATGAGTTTCATTGTTTGGTTGGGAAAACGAGCTCGTAATGAGCTGGAATTTTGCAGGCACCTTATGGATTCATAGGATGAGATGGTGTCAAAAGAGAAGGGGAGTTGGAGATTGGAAACCCAGCCGAGCAAGGACAGTTTGAGACTGCAATTTCAGAGAGTTCTGAAGCTTTGTGGCTAAGGCGAGGGTGAGATTTACGGATTCATATTATGCAATGGTCTGCTTATGTGAGCATGTATGCTGGGTCTATGGAATAGTGATTGATGTGTTGGCTGAGATGTTAAGTTGAGATCATGATGAGATATAGCACGGTTAAGGCATGATAGTTGTTAGATGTAATTTGGTTAATGATGGTTGTTTTGTTGTGGGTCTGCAATGATGCGGTTAGGATAATTCCATTGTAGGACGTATGTTATGTCGGACTGAGGGTGAGGACATGGCGATCCCGCCGAAACCCGTAAACTGGCTGACGAGCCAAAGGTGATGTACGACATTTCGAGGTGACGGCCAGCCCAAGCGTGTCAGGTGTCAAGTGTCATGGATATGTTATTGAGATATCTTGATATGTGTGTTGATGAGTTAAAGGAAGCATGTTAGGTTGATGTTGTGATAGATGTAGAATGTTTGTTGCATGACTGTTTCTAGGCTTAGTATACTTGTTTATTAGATTATAGTGTTATATAATGTGGATCATGTGGACAGACACGATCTCTCTCACTGAGTAACTTAGTTGCTCACCCCTCTTTTACCTTTTCAGTGTGTGCAGGTGTATTTCTTGTGTTGCAAGTTAGGGCGCGAGACCTAGGGCTCAGAGTAACGGGGATGGGTGTTACACAAAAATTAGGAAACCTTTTCTTTTTCTAAACTAATTTTCTTTTTCTAATGAATATAGAAAAACTAAGATAATTTCATTTTGCTCCACGTAATTTTCTTTTCTTGTTGGCACATTGTATTATAATATTTCCTTTATGTCTTTATAGGTGTTGATGCTCTTTGGAAATTTCTCCGGTTCAACTTTGCTCCGGTTCCGAATCTGGTTTCGTTTTCTCACAAAATTTTTATGCTTCAACATCCTCCCCTTATTGATTTTGTGTTTCAATCAAGCATCCATAATAATAAAAGAAATAGCACATTTTACAAAATTAATTCTCCCTCTAAAATAAAGTTTTCGCACTTGTAGATGCCTTTCTTCCGTTTCTCCCCCTGCTTGATAGGTAACACATAATCAACAACATTGACAATCCCAATCCCAAACCCTGCCTTCATCGGGTTTTTTTAAATAAAAAATGAACTATATGTAATGGGCCCAATTTTGTTTATGAAATCCAAACTGGAGAACAAACCCAAGAAGCCAATGAAGTCCAATTATAAATGATAGATCCAAAACGACAATATGCACATCTTCAGAAACACCCAAATCGATCTCAATTTATCAAAGTCAAAATCCCTTACTGTCTGTTCTCCATCGATTTCCAATCCAGAAAAAATCGATCCAAATCCAACAATAACAAATCCTCGCATCACAGAACCACAATATCAGATCATAGGTGAAATAAACAACACATGTGAAGCTGTGAAATCGTCAAAAACTGTGATGGAAAAAATGTACCAGTCGAAAAATATGCAGAACCACATACCAGAATGAAAATACGAGAACTATAGAGATATAAAATGAGACAAATTTTTGATAAGAGTTTCTTCTAAAAATTCTTTTACTAGATTGTTTTTAATGGTATTACAGTAACGAGAATAGAGAACTCACAACTCTCTCTCTCTCTCTCTCTCTCTCCCTCTCTCTCTCTCTCTCTCTCTCTCTCTCTCTCTCTCTCTCTCTCTCTCTCTCTCTCTCTCTCTCTCTCTCTCTCTCTCTCTCTCTCTCTCTCTCTCTCTCTCTCTCTCTCTCTCTCTCTCTCTCTCTCTCTCTCTCTCTCAAAAGACCATTTTCTTATTAGTTATTATCACTTTCTTTTTAAAAAGTTTTTCATTTTTTAATCCAGAAAACTAAGTATTGAAGTCGGTGCTTCAAGGATTTTCCTTTTTAACTTTATGTCCAACTTATGATAGGAGCTGCTACAGCTTACACGTCAGCTACTCAGTCCCACGTCAGCCTTCTTTCATAAATAACTTCTCTGATACTTCATGTGACTTTGTGCTTATGATAGGAGCTGCTACAGCTTCCATCTCCCCTTTTTAGCTTAGTTTGATTCTTTCAAGCTTTCTGTAGAATCTTCAAGCATACACATACATTGTAATATGCTATCAAAGCAAACTAGAGAATCAAAAGCAACACACACCGACAATCATAACCAGTCATAACAAAAAGTCAAGAAGTTTCAGAGGATGGTCTTAAACAGAATGTTTTTGGTAAAAACTCTCCTTGAACCCATCACTCCCCTTGAACCGATCACTCTCCCTTAACAGAGCACTCCTAACAAAGTACAACCATTGTGTTAACCTTTCTCCCACTGCTTAAAAGCATAACTAAGCTAAAAACATCAACATTCATCAAGGTTGGCCTGCAATAGCATCCAGAATCGTCTGAAAAGTTTGAATACCACTACGAAGAGCTTGACACACAGCTAAAGTCGAACCAACCTTGTCCAGAATGATCGTTGTTCAATATTTGCTCGTTTTATCTAACTAACCTAGAGTGTTGGTTGCGAAGACACGATCCTCCATATCAACTTGAGACAACTAACTTGGTTAGCTTCTTTGATAGATTTTAAGCCCAAACCTCTTTCTTGCTTTGGTTTTGTTACATCTCTCCATGCCACTTTTGCCTTTCTTGTATTTAACTCTGGCCTTAGCCATAAGAATGTTGCACATATCTTCTCAATCTCCCCAATGCATCAACTCGACAAGCAATAAGCGGATATCCATAAATTTATAATGCTAGAAATAGTAGAGCTAATAAGTTGTAACCTTCCCGCGCATGAAAGGAAACATTCTGTCTAAGAGCTTGTTTTCAACCTTATATCTTCAACAAGAGGTGCATAATCTCATGCCGTCGTCCATTTTGTCATCAACGGTAGACCTAAATATCGAACCGGAAGTTGCCTTGTCTCGAATGGAAATCTGGATATGATCTCTTCTCGGTGGCTTTCTGAAACACCTGCTAGATAAATCATACACTTCTCTACACTAATTCTCAACCCCCATTTCACCGTAAATGTATCAAATATTCCGAGAATCCCCTCAATAAAATGCCTTGTTCCATCTACAAACACCATTAAGTCATCTACAAAGCACATATGAGTTAATTGAATTTTCTTGCATTTTGGATGATAGCCAATATTCCGATTCACCACCGCTTTGTCTATCATTCTTGACAAAACATTCATACAGATAAACAATAAATATGGGGAGAAGCAGAACATTCTCCATCAACAATCGCTCTTTAACAAGAGTCTATTGATTATGAGCAATAAACTTTGGCAGCATGCTTTTTAGGCGATTCACAATGATCTTGGATATCACCTTGCAAAGAACGTTACGACATGAGATCGGGCGATAATCCTTCATCTAATTTGCCTCATATTTTTTGGGATCAAAGCTAATATTGTTGAGTTGATACCTTTGGGGAGAAATCCTTTGACAAAGAATAACTTGATGGCCGGAATAAATTCTTTTATGATAACTAACCAAGCTCCTTTGAAAAATTGTCGTATAACCGTCTAGTCTAGGCGACTTATTTCTCGGTATAGCAAACATAGTTTTTTGAATTTCCTCTTCAGTTACCTCCCTTGTAAGATGAGTATTTTCAGTATCCGAACATCGAAACTCTAGAGTATCTTGGAGCTCCTCTACTGACATCCCTTGGAAATCTTCCGGTTGGTGTGTTAGAAACTCTTGAAGTGCCTCTCAACTTTCATTTTAATATCGCTTTGTTCTTTTAGTATGTCCTTGTTTGGTCTTCTTACCTCTCGAATTGCATTTCTCATTTTTCTTGCTTGTGCCGTCTTATGGAAAATGTGTTATTTTGATCCCCCACATTTAGCCAATGGAGCTTAGATTTTTGTTTAAGAAAACTCTCCTCCAAGTCTGCTAACCCCTGCCACTTTTTAAGCAACGCCGCCGTTTGCTTCTCACATAAATTATCATAAGCATCTCTTGTACGACGAGGAAGATCCCATTTCTTCTCTTTTCCCAAGGATCTAAGAATTAGCTTCAAGACTTTAAACTTTTTTGAAAATCGCAACATAGTCGATGTTGAGATGAATAGATGATATATGGATTTCCAATAATTCTCAACTGTGGGAATGAATTGCGGTATGTTGACGAGAACGTTAATAAATTTGAAAAAATTGCTTTCTCTGCTTCAATCATGATACCACCTCTAGCGTGATCCGAACAGTCCCATGTTTCAAAGAAACTATACGAACTCGGCTTCTTGTTCAACCACTCTTATTAATCAATACTCTATCTAGCTTCTTGAAGATCAAACATTCCTCACGTTTATTGCACCAGGTGAATTTTGGCTCTTGATATCCAAGATCTTGTAGCGAGTAATATCAGACAAGATCCTGAAAATCTCTCATTCCCGCCGGAATAGATGGGGAGATAATGAAATTTGAGTGCTCATCCATCACCAAAACTTCATTAAAACCTCTGCAAATCAAATCATCCATGGTTTATTTTGTATCATTGGAGAGTCGTGATGACTCTAAATGTCGTCCCATAGCTGCTTCCTTTCCTCAGGGAAGTTAGAAGCATATACGAAACTACAGAAAAACTCGCCATCTCTACCTTCTAGAAGAACTGATAGAAGCATATACGAAACTACAGAAAAACTCGCCCTCTCTACCTTCTATAAAAACTGAATAAGTAATCAATTATCCGCTTTTAAACACCGGAGTGAGCCTCGCATTTGCCTTCCAACCACAGAAATGCGGCCCAATCTATTGTGTTCATAGTTAGAAATTGATGACCAATCTTGATAGATTGAAAAAACTATACATGGTAGCTTGTTTTCCTTAACTCTTGTCTCTAGCAAACACCCAAACTGCATTGAACCATTTTGTACCCAACCACGAATGATTGAATGTTTTTGTAGTTTTGTTTAATCCCCATATTCCAAAAAAACTCCGACATTACTGTTAGTTTTTGGTTCCTTTTACTTAAAACAGTAAGAGATTTATCATTATTTTTAAAAGCACATGTATCCGACAAAATCTTATATGAAGTCTTCGAAGCTCGAGGAAGCGATTGTCTTAACCCCTATTCCTCAAATTTCTCTGAAATCACACTCTCCGAATATTTTTTTATCCTTCTTAGTCACTTCACCCTTCTCCAAATCTTCTATTTCCTTCTCGTTATTCTCATCTCATGTGTCCGCTAGAATAGAGTATCTCGATGGTGGGGCAATATGTGGTGACCCAACCCGAGGTTTCCACCCGCGGTTAAACCTCACTACAAACCAGACACTTGGCCAAATTTTCAGTCCGTTTTACTTAGCCATTTTTTGCGTTTTTAACAGTTAGACAAGCCAATTTCCATGCATAAACTTTAACTTAGCTTGAATCAGGAGGTTTTAATTACAATGATCAGTTTGCTAATAAGCTATTACATTCAAATGAACCTATCTACCCGATCCAACCATCCATTCCTTCCTGCATTTGTCTCGTGATCAGCCACTTTCACGGCCAGACTCAATACCTGCATCCATAAAGGAGGCATAAGAAACATAATTTCTTAGTGATGCGGTCATCCTATCTCAATATGCCACAGAACATAATCGCAATCATACTTATCGATTTCAAACAATCAATATTACTTATCATGAACGGAATTCTCATCAAGCATGCCTGATCCGAATGTCGAGCAGTCTCTACATGATCCGGATAAGCGTTGGCGAGAACACTCGACTCCCAAACGTGTTAACCCGATCAGACTCTCGATCAAACGATCAGCACATCAAGACAGAAATGCAGATTATATGAACATGACAAGCAAAATAGTAGGAATCATCCAAGCAATCAATGACAGTAAGAAATCTAGCAATCAAACGATCCTACAATAGTAACCACGGTCACACACTCACATTAGCCAATTGAATTCGGCTTTTGGCTTGATCTGGTTTAGTTCTGACACCTTTTGTCGCGATGATCCGCCTAACACTTAGTCTCCAATCACCCAGATTCCACCCAGACTCGATCGCCGTTACCCACAGACTTGATCGCCGACCCACACTCGAGTTTTCTCCCTTTCTCTCGAGTTTTCTATGAAATTTATCTCTGAAACTTTCTAAGTCTTTTCTCTGCATTTTTCTTTCAAGAAATCGTTCAGAATGAGACGAAAATGAGATTAAACCCAAGTTTAATCTCATAACTACCCCAAAACCGCTCTCAACTGTCCACTGTGCATTTTTCTCAAGCAAAATAATTGTTTCTGCATATTTTAATCCTTGGGCGCAGAATTTAACCCACAAAACGGTTCCCGCTTATTTTTCTATTGTAAATCCGCGTATTTGGCTTTGCAACCATTCCAACCAAAATATTTTAAAAATAATTCAGATTATTTTCACATTTTCAGATAATTTTCCCGCCAAAATGCCTTAGAATATTTTTGGCTATATTTTTGTCTTAGGCGTATTTCTGATAAAATACAGCTTGGATTAGACAGTCCCACCAAGTAACCGTCCTGTCCAAAACTGACCCAGCTGACTCCGAAAAATCCGCTAATTCTGATTTTAACTCAGAATAACTGCCCAGCTCAGTTTAACTTGTTCGTTTCCCTTTTCCTCGAGCAAAACTGTCCAAACAGCTCAGATCCAGCTCGGATTATACTCATCCAGCTCGATCACTTCAACCCTTTACACATTCAAATTCCCAACAACCAACTTACCCAACTTATTCGATCCAACTTAACCCAATGATCGATCAAATCATCTTTTGGTCAGTTTTCTCGAGCGTGGGCGTTACAACCCTCCCCCACTTAGATTGGATTTGTCCTCAAATCCATCTAGACGTTATGATCTTCCTTAAGCTTTGCAAACCACTTAGGAAAATCTGCTTTCATCCTTGATTCCAATTCCCAAGTTATCTCTTCTTCTTCGTCACAATCCCAAACGAATTGGATTTTCTTAACCCATTTTCTTCTTTCCATGTCGTCTTTTCGACCAATGATCTGAATAGATCTACCTTTGACGGTAAGATTTTCTTACAAATCCGGAGGTGGTTGGGAAATGATATTTTCCTGATCTGTAATGCATTTCCCCAACAAGGACACATGGAACACATTGAGAAATGAGTCCATATCAGATGGCAGATCCAGTTGTAAGCTACTGCCCCAACTCTTACCAGAATCCAGTACGGTCCCATGTACCTTGGACTTAACTTCGCATTCAAAGCAGTTCTACTTTTTCCCTTGTAAGTTACGGTCTTTAAGTAAACCATGTCACCCACACTGAATTCTAATTCATTCCTTCACTTATCCGCATAACTCTTTTGTCGATCCTGAGCTTCCTTTAACTTAACCTTTAGGAAATGGATTTTCTCAGTGGTTTGCTCCACTATATCCAGTCCCATTATACTCCGCTCCCCCACTTGGGTCCAACATAGCGGTGCTCTGCAAGGTCTACCATACAACGCTTCATATGGAGACATCCCAATGCTTGCTTGATAACTGTTGTTATAAGCGAATTCAACCAAAGTTAGGTAGCTTTCCCAATTGCCACCCCAATCCAGAACACATGCTCTCAACATGTCTTCCAAAGTCCGGATTGTCCTCTATGATTGCCCATCCGTTTGCTTATGATAGGATGTACTCATATGGACCTTAGTCCCGAAAGCCTTTTAAAGTTCCTTCCAAAACTGGGATGCAAAACATGGATCACGATCTGAAACTATACTGATCGAAACTCCATGAAGTTTCACGATCTGATCTATTTAAAGCTCTACCAGTTTGGCTACTCCATCATTCTTCTTCATCGACAAGAAGTGCGCAGACTTAGTTAGTCTGTCCACTATAACCCAAGCTGCATCTCTCTTGTTCGATGATCTTGGCAGTCCCATCAGAAAGCCCACTGTAATCATGTCCCATTTCCATTCACGCATGGATAACGTCTGCAATAACCTACTCGGCACTTGATTTTCTGCCTTAACCATCTGACAGGTCGAACATTCGGCTACCCACTTAGCCACATCCCGGTTCATTCTAACCCAATGGTAGTACCGCTTTAAGTCTCGATACTTCTTAGTCATCCCTAGATGAACCAAAAATCTTGACTGATGTGCTTCCCTAAGGATTTCTTCCCGCAACTCCTTAACGTTGGGAACACATACTCGACCATTTAGAATAATTGTCCCATTGTTGGAAGTCGGATATTCTGTCTTATCGTTCTGAGATACCTTGATAAGATTTTCATCCTCTTCTTGAGCTAAACGTATCCGGCTTAGCAAATCTGCTTGATCCGCTGCACCCAAACCTAATGGTTCCAAATCTTCTGTCAAAACATTTAACCGCAATGTCCTTAACATGCTAACCATTCCCTCAACTTCTTTCTCAAAAGATACAATAGCTCTCCTTCGGTTTAGTGCATCTGCTACCAGATTTGCGTTTCCCGGGTGGTAGGCAATATACAGGTCATAATCCGCAACAAGTTCCATCCATCTTCTTTGCCTTAGATTTAGTTATGGCTGAGTGAAGATATACTTCAAACTCTTGTGATCCGTGAAAACTTGAACTTTCCCACCGTAAAGGTAAGATCGCCAAATCTTCAAAGCCAAGACCACTACTGCCATTTCCAAATCATGGGTCGGATAATTCCCTTCATGCTTCCTTAATTGTCTCGATGCATAAGCAATCACCTTACCTTGCTGCATCAAAATGCATCCGAGTCCCCTTCTCGATGCATCAGTATAAACCACATATGGTTCATTCGGCTCCGGTAAAGCCAACACTGGAGTACTCATAAGCATTTCCTTTAGCTTAGAGAAACTCTCTTCACAATCCGCTACCCACACGAACTGCACATCTTTCCCAGTCAGTCGGGTCATAGGCTGTGCCATGCTCGCAAAACCCTTAACAAACCGATGGTAGTACCCAGCTAATCTCAGAAAGCTCCTTATCTCGGTTGCATTCTCAGGTCTAGACCAATCCACAATTGTCTTAATCTTTTCTGGGTCAACGAACACTCCCTTATCCGAGACCACATGACCCAAGAATCCGATTTCCCTTTGCCATAAGCTACAGTTACTGAGTTTAGCAAACAGTTTATATTCCCTTAGTCTACCCAAGACTGTCCACAAATGAACCTTGTGCTCTTCCGGGTTCTTTGAGTAAACCAGAATATCATTTATGAAGATGATCACGAACTCATCCAAGTACTCCCTGAATACGCCATTCATGAGCTTCATGAAAGCAGCAGGCGCATTAGTCATCTCAAAGGGCATGACAACGAACTCATAATGCCCATACCTTGTCCGAAAAGCCGTTTTCCAAACATCTAACTCCTCTATCATAATTTGATGATAGCTCAAAGCTAAATCAATCTTTGAAAACCAAGTAGCACCTCTGAGTTGGTCCAACAACTCGTCTATCCTGGGGAGAGGGTACTTGTTCTTCACAGTCACTCTATTCAGCCCACGATAGTCGATGCAAAGTCTGAAACTTCCATCTTTCTTCTATACAAACAGCACCGGTGCACCCCATGGTGAACTACTTCGTCTCACGAATCCCTTATCCATCAGCTCAGTCAACTGCTTCTTTAACTCGGCCATCTCTGTCGGTGCCATCCGGTAAGGTGCCTTAGAGATCAGAGTTGTACCAGGCTCAAGTTCAACCGTGAACAGATCTGAACGAGCTGGAGACAACCCTGATAACGTCTGAAACACATCCTCAAACTCATGCACTATCGGAATGTCCTTAAGCTCTGCATTTGGCCCAACATCCGCAGTTGTGATTGTAGCCAAATAAGCTTCACATCCTTTCTCGATCAACCGTTCTGCTTGAATTGCCGAGACAATTCAACTCCCTGAAATCGGTCTGACCCCTTGATACACCAGAAACTTTCTGGGTGACAGTCTAGGTGAGCCTTAAACTTCCCAAGCCAGTCCATTCCCAAGATAACATCATAGGACTTAACTTGGCAGATTATCAAATCGGTTAGCATATCCATGTCTCCAATCCAAACCGAGATGTTCTTGACCACTCCTAGTGAAAACATGACTTGACCACTAGCCATTCTCACTAGACCGAACTGCTCTTCGGGTTCCTTACAGAACCCACCCTTTCCAATCATGTCTAGACTCACAAAGCAATGGCCTGCTCCTGAGTCAAACAGAACATGGGTTGCCACACCATCCATATTCAAGGTCCCTACACATTCATCCTAGAATGCTAAGAGCCTAGCAGAAATATGCAACAAGCAATTTACGAATTTAAAGGTAAGTGATATGACTTACCAGTGATCGGACGAGAAGTACTAGGATCTGTAGTCTCCTCCATAGTAACATTGTATAGCTCTGGCATTAACGCTTGCCTCTTAGCTGACGATGGCAGTCCATCGTTTCCCCGCTTCAGCTGACCAGTCACTTCATGCACAATCCCCAACTTCGGACAGTCCCTCTTGAAATGTCCAGGTTCATTGCAGTTGTAGCACACCCTTGCTACTCCATATTTTCCCGCATTCTTTGCCCTTAAATCCTCTTCTAGGCAGTGAAATCACGGACCTTGTGTGTCAAGGTACCACAGTGATGACAAGCACCAAATGCAGCTCTACACTCGCCTCCATGCATACTTCCGCAAGTCGAACACACTGCGTCCAACTGATGATTTACCCGTGGAGACATTCTTATCCCACTTTTTCTTGTTCTGTCCACCCATATTTCGACCTTGCGGTCGAGTCACAGTCTGCGATGCTCCACCCTTAAGCACATTTTTCTCTGCATAACCAGCTTCCAAAATCGATGCCTTCTCCACTAATTCAGCAACTGTGCACTACAGGAAATGTGAGTATTAATAGCAATACATGATAGCATTTTGATTTTTTTTTGCTATAGTTGACTTATGGTGTATTTTTCATAGCGTTTAGAAAATTATAAACGCTATGATATGTTGGACCCGAAAAAAATTTCCACTCCCGCTTATTTTTTTGGTTCTAAATTTTTTTACCACGATCTGTTATAGCATATACCACATTTAAAACGTCATTGTAGGGTTTAGCGCGAAAATATTTTTCATTTTTCGTTTTCAAGTAAAAATTAGGTGGCCAAAAATTTTAAGCCTTACATTAACAAAAAAAAAAATCATTGTTCTTATCCTTTTCCTCTTCTCTCTTCTTCCCCTTAATCTCAGTCTCGATCTATACAAGAATGACGACCCAAGACTCAAAAATAACACTCTCAACTCTTAATCTCGACTCTTGTCTCTCGATCGATCATCGTCTAATGGAGGAATCGACGGCTACGTCTTCCTCTTCGTCCCATTATCTCTCTATTTTCACGAATTACCCTCTGATTTCAGTCGTCTTAGCTTTCACCATCGCACAATTCATCAAATTCTTCACCTCCTGGTGCGTTTACGTGCGCTTATGACTCATCCTTGTTCGTTCTTTGATCAGACTATTGTTCAAATTCGTAGTTTTCGAGGATGGTTTAGATAAAGATGTTCCCGATTTTTGACTAGCGATCATTGATTTTTGAAAGATATGGAAACTCTGGTGTAATTAAGTTTTGTGCAGGTACAAGGAAAGGAGATGTGATCTGAAACAGCTTGTTGGGTCTGGAGGAATGCCTTCTTCATATTCGGCAGCAGTTACAGCTCTAGCTCTAGCTGTTAGTTTACAAGAAGGATTTGGAGGTTTAATTTTGCTTTGTTTTCTTTTGGTGTCACAAGCTGTGTTTTTGTTCAGTACTGATTTGGGTCTGCTTCATTTATAGGTTCTCAATCAGATTGTGTATGAACTTCCTGCAGAGCATCCGCTCGCTGAAAGCAGACCCTTGCGTGAACTTCTCGGTCATACCCCTCCACAGGTAAGTAATGCAGTTGAGTCAGATCATACCAAGCCTCTCCTTGTTGAAAAACGTGATCATTCGGGACTTAGAAATGGTTTTCATTTACAGGATTTGATAAGCTATAGATATCAAATCTCTTGATCGGAGAATCTGTAGACTGTAGTTCTTAGTGGTGACCTACTTTTCTTTGATTGAATTTTGAGAAATCTTGTGATTGACACTCATAATTATGAATATGCAAACTTCAGTAATCATGGAGCGGCTGATGATAGTCTCGGATCTTGATCATATTATGGTAAAAGCCACCATTTTCGGATTTTTGCTTTCCTTTTATTGAGCTAATTAACACAATGGTAGTGTTTGTTTGATTGTGATGTGTACATGTTTGTGGTGCAGGTTGATCATCATGATCCTGAGAATCTCTCTCTCTGTTGACATTCAATTTACTGTGGGAACACGCTTATCACCATGACTCTCTTCTTGTTTTCTCGACTAGAAGATCACCAACGTTGTACAAAGAACTGAGAAAAGAGAAACCTTTGTTAACCTCTGATATTACCATTATGTCTGAGGAACCGAGATTACGTATGGTAACTCCATGGTTCTTGATCATGGTTGTTTGATTGTGATGTGTACAAAGTTTATGTCCCGCAACTTACTCTCAATGGTACAATGACCACACAAAGTTATCTTTTATGTCGACAAGAGTAAGGCTTAGGCAGTGATTAAGGAACTGTCGCATATATGTGTTCGTATATATATGTTCTTATTGTTGGAATTTCTGCAGGTTGTTCCACAAATATATTGTCCAGTTTTGTTGTTGGAATTTCTGCATGTTGTTCCACAAATGAGTCTTCTTCAAGTGCTTCAAAGTGTTTCATCCTCAAGAGAATTGCTATCTTTTTTGATGTTTTGATGATTCAAGCATTTCATTTTGAAAGCAATTAGCCTCTTCTTTATTGAATCTAAACCCTTTGTTGTAAATATTCCTATATGAAGACAAATATAAATATTAAATTCTAGTGACTTAATTCATGAGTCTACTTAAATTTGTTAAACATATTTAAAATTTTCTAGTGACTTAAATATTTAACATAGTTTAATATGTTAAAAATTTATAAAAAATATTATTAAAAATATAAAGAAAAAATCATGATCTTTGATTAGAGTTTAGGGCATAAGATTTGTGGTTTAGAGTATAGGGTATAAGGTATAAGATTTGTGGTTTAGAGTATAGGGTATAAGGTATGAAATATTATTTTTTCAAGTTATATTAACAATAGAAATATAATAAATTATTGTTTCATAAATGCATAAATTTTTGATAGTTTAATTTTTTTTATAGATTAGTGAGTGTTTGATTTAGGGTAAGGGATTCACACTTGTAAGATATTTTTTCCTAATTTCTCAATTAAGAATTTTTTTTTTTAGATTAGTGAGTGTTTGATTTAGGGTATAGGGATTCACACTTGTAAAATACTTTTTCTAATTTCTCAATTAAAAAAAATAATTTTTTTAGATTAGTGAGTGTTTGATTTAGGATATAGGGATTCACACTTGTAAGATATTTTTCTAATTTCTCAATTAAGAGAATAATTTTTTTAGATTAGTGAGTATTTGATTTAGAGTATAGAGATTCATATTTGTAAGATATTTTTTCTAATTTCTCAATTAAGAAAAGAAAAATTTAGATTAGTGAGTATTTGATTTAGGGTATAGGGATTCACACTTGTAATATATTTTTTCTAATTTCTCAATTAAGAAAAGAATTTTTTTAGATTAGTGAGTGTTTGATTTTCTTATAAATATTACAAAAATACAAACTAAGAAGGTAAAGTTAGTGAATATTTCATTTAGGTTTATGGTATCACAATACATATAATTTTTTTGATATCTAATCTTGGCTTTTTTAGGATTTATGAGTATTTGATTCCGGATTTAAATTTCACAATTACAATTAAATTTTGGTCAAGATGTATTTTAAATTTGTTAATCTGTGCTTAATATTTGGAAAATATGATTTTCTTAGTTCTCTCTAAAAGATTTTGAAAATCAAGTGGAGAATTTTTTTTAGTATTGACATGTGTTTAACATATATTTATAAATATTACGATTGTAAAAATTGTGTTTCAGGTTTGCCATAGTTATTTAATTGTTAAATAGTTTTATCCTTTTTATAAGAAAATATATGCAATTTTTTTCATGAAATTTATTTGTGTTGTGTCTATTAAGACTCAAACATTTCGTTTAGCACCAAACTCGGGCACTTATATTTTTATTTTACATTTTAATAATCTGCCACGTCATCAATCCATGGCATACTCTGAAACAATATTATAAACCGTTAGATTAGATAATCAACGATCAATATGAACCGTCGGATTAGATAATACAAAAAATTATTGTTTGTCTCGATGCCTTCGTCGACTTGCCTCCTCCAAACGCTCGTATCATCTGCCTCAATTGCTCTCCCAAATCACAGTTTCATCTTCTCGACAAAATATCGATCCGAACAAAAAAACCCAGATCCAATCTCCACTTTCCAAACAATCTTCCCGTAAAACTCTAATCGTCAACATCTCCGTCGTTTCTCTCCTCTTAGTCCTCACCGTCGTCGCTCTAACCACCGAAGCTTTCACTCATCTCTTCAAATCTAACTAGAGCACTCATCGTTAGGTTCGCGTCGGCGAGACGAGCTTCAGAGTTCAAGTTTTTTTTGGAGAATCTAGAGAACTTCGACACTTTGACCGTCATTTTCAACAGGTCAATATCCCCCCCCCCCATTTTCAACATGTCAATATCCCCACTTTCCAAACAATATTATAAACCGTTAGATTAGATAATCAACGATCAATATGAACCGTCGGATTAGATAATACAAAAAATTATTGTTTATCTCGATGCCTTCGTCGACTTGCCTCCTCCAAACGCTCGTATCATATGCCTCAATTGCTCTCCCAAATCACAGTTTCATCTTCTTGACAAAATATCGATCCGACCAAGAAACCCAGATCCAATCTCCACTTTCCAAACAATCTTCCCGTAAAACTCTAATCGTCAACATCTCCGTCGTTTCTCTCCTCTTAGTCCTCACTGTCGTCGCTCTAACCGCCGAAGCTTTCACTCATCTCTTCAAATCTAACCAGAGCACTCGTCGTTAGGTTCGCGTCGGCGAGACGAGCTTCAGAGTTCAAGTTTTTTTTGGAGAATCCAGAGAACTTCGACACTTTGACCGTCATTTTCAACAGGTTAATATCCCCCCGCCCCCCCTTTGATCTGTTCTGATCTGATTGACTTTGAGTACGTTTGCAATACCATAAATTTTAGATATTTGCCAGTGATGAGACTTGTTTTGATAGATTTGTTTTATAGAATTGCATAGAAGCTGTTTGTGGAGTGATTTGATTTAAAGATTGGAAATTGTTTTCAAGAGGATCCATGTGAAGAAGAAGTGGGTTTTGTGGATGCAGGTCAAGTAGATTTGCGAGGCTGCAAAGTGTTAAATGCACAGTCGCCGGGAAGAATGCTTATCTAAGGTTCAGTTGTAGCACCGGTGATGCCTATGTGATATTGTTGTTGTGTCCTGTCTCTATTTCAAGAGATTTTTCGGATCGCATCTGTGTTCACTGAGGTTTTTGCGTGCTCCGATGTGCTTGTTTTTAGGTTTTGGTGTGTACTATTTTCATAAATGTGTTTAATTTCTCACTTATTGTTCTATAATTTTTCCTATATCAGATGCGAGAGTTGATTATTCGACTTGGGGTGCAGATATTATCAAGGTTTTGAGTCTTTTTCAAAAGCTCAACAACTCATAACGAAGAAGAGAAGTGGGATGAGTGATGTAACTTGTCGAAATCATCACCCCTGTCAAGCTCATCAAACAAGGGGACAAGGTCGGTTCTTCTGAGGCTGCCCTTCTAAGCTAAACATCAAGTCGTTCTTATATGGTCTAGTTGTCCAATTGGTATATGACAATGGCTTAATCTTCAGCCCAGAGGTTCTTGATCTCAGAAGAGTGTGTATGAACATTCTAAATTATGTACTCATTATGTATTTAAGTATCTCTGTATTTTTGTATGATGGTTTTATATAATAATAATAAAATATGGTAATTTTATTTTTAATATGTTAATTTATCCAAAAACAAAACTCAATACGTAATTTAAATATAATTAAAAATATTAATGAAAATACAGATGTCACAAAAATATAAATTACTGGAATAAACTGTAGAAATTATTACATATATCGTATGCTATAGTAAATGCTATCTAACTACATAAATTATTACATATGTCGCCTGCTATTGTAAAATTCCGAAAATGCTATAAATAAATAAATTAACAGCAAAACATAATCGCTATTGTCTATTTAAATATTGCATATAAAAAAATGCTATATTAATTCAAAACACAATAGCAATGCTGAAAACCGCTATCAAAAGTGCCGGATCTATTACGACGGGAGCAGACAGAACATTTTTTACAATGCTATGGTATCGTTAGATAGCGGTTTTCGGCTACTAAGAATACCCATTTTTCCTGTAGTGGTGGCATAGTTGCGAATACATCAACCATTCTCCAGTTCTAGTCTCAACCCACGTATGAATCTGCGGACTTATACCAATTCATCTTGAAGTTCACGACCAGCATACTTCTTCAACTGGTTGAACTCGGCTTCATATTCCCTTACAGTCTTGGTACCTTGATGCAGATCCAAGAAAGCTCCCTAAAACCTGTCATACGCTTCTGGTGGGAAATACTTAGTCCTAAACAGCGCACTTAATGTTTCCCAAGAACAGTGCGGGTTATCCAACCGTCCTTCCACACCTTTCCACCAGATATGCGCATCACTTTCCAGGTAGTGAACTGCAATATCCTTCTTGTAACCATCCGGACAACAAATGGATTCAAAATTTCTCTCCATCCTTGTCCTCCACTCATCCGCCTCGATCGGATTAGGTCCACCAGAGAAGTACTTTGTCCCCAATTTTAGCATGTGATCCATCACCTTAACGTAAGATGGCATCCTAACCACCGAGTTCACTTATGCAACAGCAGGTTCCTCCACTCCCTGTGGTGGTACAACCTGCGGTGGCACTGCCGAGGCAGGTGCAATACCCGGCAACATTTCCAACAGTTGAGCCAATATTACCAATATTGACTCCAATCCAACTGGAGCTGCAGCAACATTCGCAGCATTCCCAGCATTTCCTGCATTCACAGCAGCCACATCAGCTGCTCCATCCACTTCATTCACTTGCTCAACCACATTCCTGGCAGCAGCATTCGTTGAGTTTTCTCCAGTTTCACCAGCCTGCCACCTTCCAGTTCGAGTACTTTTTTCAGTCTGCATAATCCGGGTCATAAGTTAGCTATGACACTAACTTAGATCACATATTAAAACTTAATAGAAATCTTACCGCGAGACCTTGGCATTGGAAGGATGGATCAACCCACTACCCGTTTATGCTAGACTGTCCTAGAACCGTTAATGCTCTGATACCAACTTGTGGTGACCCAACCCGAGGTTTCCACCCGTGGTTAAGCCTCACTACGAACCAGATACTTAGCCAAATTTTCAGTCCGTTTTACTTAGCCATTTTCGCGTTTTTAACAGTTAGACAAGCCAATTTCCATGCATAAACTTTAACTTAGATTAAATCAGGAGGTTTTAATTACAATGACCAGTTTGCTAATAAGCTATTACATTGAAATAAACATATCTACCCGATCAAACCATCCATTCCTTCCTGCCTTTGTCTCGTGATCAGCCACTTTCACGGCCAGACTCAATACCTACATCCATAAAGGAGGCATAAGCAACATAATTTCTTAGTGATAAGGCCATCCCGTCTCACTAGGCCACAGAACAGAATCACAATCACACTTATCGATTTCAAACAGTCAATATTACTTATCATGAACGTAATTCTCATCAAGCATGCCTGATCCGAATGTCGAGCAGTCTCTACATGATCCGGGTAAACCTTGGTGAGAACACTCGACTCCCAAGCTTGTGAACCCGATCAGACTCTCGATCAAACGATCAGCACATCAAGACAGAAATGCAGATTATATGAACATGACAAGTAAAATAGTCAGAATCACCCAAGCAATCAATGACAGTAAGAAATCTAGCAATCAAACGATCATAGAACAGTAACCACGGTCACGCACTCACCTTAGCCAATCGGATTCGGTTTTTGGCTTGATCAGGTTTAGTTCTGACACCTCTTGTCGCGATGATCCGCCTAACACTTGGTCTCCAATCACCCAGATTCCACCCAGATTCCACCCAGACTCAATCGCCGTTACCCACAGACTTGATCGCCGTTACCCACACTCGAGTTTTCTCCCTTTCTCTCGAGTTTTCTCTGAATTTTCTCTCTGAAACTTTCTAAAGTATTTTCTTTGCGTTTTTCTTTCTAGAAACCGTTCAGAATGGGACGGAAATGAGATTAAACCCGAGTTTAATCTGATAACTGCCCCAAAACCGCTCTCAACTGTCCACTGCGCGTTTTTCTCAAGCAGAATATCTGTTTCTGCATATTTTAACCTTTGGGCGCGGATTTTAACCCACAAACTTGTTCCCGCTTATTTTTCTAAGGCAAATCCGCGTGTTTGGCCTTGCAACCGTTCCCGCCAAAATACTTAGAAAATAATTCGGATTATTTTCACATTTTCAGATAATTTTCCCGCCAAAATGCCTTAGAATATTTTTGGCTTTATTTTTGCCTTAGGCGTATTTCTGATAAAATCTAGCCTGGATCAGACAGCTGTCCAAAATTGACCCAGCTGACTCTGAAAAATCCGCTAAGTCTGATTTTAACTCAGAATAACTGCCCAGCTCAGTTTAACTTGCTCTTTTCCCTTTTCCTCGAGCAAAATTGCCCAAACAGCTCATATCCATCTCGGATTACACTCATCCAACTCGACAACTTCAATCCTTTACACATTCGAATTCCCAACAACCAACTTATCCAACTTATTCGATCCAACTTAACCCAATGATCTATCAAATCATCATTTGGTCAGTTTTCCCGAACACGGACGTTACACAATATCTTTACCTTTATCCTCTCCCACTTTTTATGCGTGCCTACCAATTTTGCTAGACAAACAGAGTACCAAGTGACTTCATTTCTTTCATTGGTCGCTACAATATTGCCTTCGATTTCTTTTCCTTCCTCCTTTTTCTCCCGATCCTCATTGTTTATTTCCCCTTGTTCTATATCCTCTTACTCAAGATCAATTCCAGGAGTATCATTCTCTTGAGGTTTCGGAGAACCCATAGAAATAACCTTATTAACTTCTTCTTGGTCCTTCACAACCTTCTCTACCTCCTCTACCACATTCTCCTTCACCTTTTCTACCTCCACTGTCACCCTCTCCTTTGATATCATTCCTTGTACTTTTCCCACAATACAAACTTCAGCGAAATGATCCCACTTAGAACAAGTAGTACATCTTGGCGGAAGCCATGTGTACTTGAAATCAACGATTGCATCAACTCTTTTTTGGACTTAAATCTGAATGATTTTGGTAACTCCTTCGTTAGATTAGCTTCCACAAACACTTTAGTCTCCTCAAAGATTTTACACGTCTCCGTATCGGATGTAATCGCTTTGGATCACCTAATGGACTCGCTAAAAATCCCAAACCTTTCCATGAGAACATCCCACATTGGAATGGATCTTATTTTCGGTTGTGCATCCTCTGTTATCGGTGACCACTTTGAAACTACCATCGAAATATCCGCTATATTTCACATTTCTCTTATCAATACTCGATTACGGATTGAACTATCCCTTATTATGAATTTGATGGTAACATCATTCACTACATACGCATCGATTCTCATTGATTTGTCTCCAAGTGCCCAAATTTTGTTCACTATGACATGAACCTTTGCCACATGAGGAGCCGTTGACAGAAATTTTCCAATAAAAAAATCTTCCCAAAGAGGAGTTGAGTCTTCAATAACGTCTTGTGGAATCTCCATCTTTCAAAGGTAACAATTTGTTCTTTAACATTTTGTTCAAAGTTTAAACAATGACAATTCAATGGTTTAGATGTCAGTTAATTTTCTCATTCAAGTTAGATGCTCTAGGCGAATGAAACAACGAATCGTATCAGACGGATCATATAACATCGTCGGTTTAGTTTTAGATTATGTTATAACAAACAAATAACATCGTCGGTTTAGTTTTAGATTATGTTATAACAAACAAATAACATCGTCGGTTTATTAATTTTTTTTTAAATGGTGTATTTTGTTATTTTTGGCATAAAATAATATAGCATATTTTCGTAAGAATGCCAACAAACAAATCAAGAGTTGAATAAGAGATAAGGATGGAATCAAAATTAATAATTAAAAAATTAAATTAATTTTTTTTTGTCTAGGATTCGTTCTCCTATTTTTAACCTTTCCTATTCTTCTAAGAATTTGGTTGTTGTAGTTTGAAACCCTTTCCTATTCATCTTCGAACTCTTCTAACCCTTTATAAAAACACGTTACCTTTGCACATTCAGAGACTCGTAATTTGGTTTAGGGTTTTAACAGGTTTTTGACTGTGAAGACGTTCGATGTTCCTCCATAGCAGTTTTAGAGATGGATTGTCATTATCTCTTGGTGTCATCAGTGTTATCAGTTGGACTGTTGCCGAGATACCGCAAATTATGACCAATTACAATGAAAAATCCACTGAAGGTCTCTCTATCGCTTTCTTAACAACGTGGATGATTGGTGATATCTTCAATATTCTTGGTTGTTTGATGGAACCAGCTACTCTTCCAACACAATTCTACATGGCAATATTGTACACAATGGCTACAACAGTTCTCTATGCTCAATCTATATATTACGGACATATCTACCCGCACTTGAAAAACAGGAGAAATCAGAGACCACGACTTGAAGAGCCCTTACTACATGAGGATGCTATACGTCCTTCAACAAAATCGTTGCTATGCGCGGGGTTCTTGTTTCTTGGAACATTCAACCTTGCCAATTTGCTAAGCGAACCAAGAATCAAGAATGAAGATCTAGTATTTGTAGTTGGAGCAGCAAGAAAGCTTTTGCAGGACAACTTAGCAGAAAATAATAGCAAGATTGGAATGTTGTTGGGTTGGGCAATGGCAGCCATTTTCATGGGTGGAAGGATTCCCCAAAAATGTCTCAATAGGAAGAGAGGAAATGTTGAGGGATTGAATCCATTGTTGTTTTTCTTTGCATTAGTTGGCAATATTACTTACGTTGCCAGCATACTTGTGAAGAGCGTCGAATGGATAAAAATTGCACCGAATCTACCATGGCTTGTTGATGCAGGAGGATGCGTCCTGCTTGATTTTCTTATTCTGCTTCAATTTTTACACTTAAAAGACAAAGATTCTGACAAGAAGAAGCATGAAACCGCAGAAGAAGCTGTCTAAGGCCATTAACAAAGATAAAGTTTTGATCTGATCTCACCAGCAAGATTCTTCTTTTTCTATTTATTTCTTTCGTTTTTAACGGGATTGAGTTTCAAATGTTGTGCTGATAAAACTACTCTTGGGTTTTTTTTTTTTTTTTGCAAGTTTATATTTGTTAATTATGTTAATTCTTAATTCAAAATAGGTAAGAAACTAATTGGATAATAAATCCTAGTACAAAGAACACGAAAGAAAAATCTTTAAGTTTTAAATTTAGAAATTTGGACCGTAGTAACAGTTCAAGTTTGATCCAATGGTTCTTATTTTTTTGTAAAATCAATGTGAATCCATTCAAAATGTGTCCTCATGTTCTTCTTTCTATGGAGGTTCACCCTCCGGAAGCGGAGGAAACCGAAGAAACTCATCATCAATTGTTTTTATTTGCGTGCTCTGCATCCACAATCACACAGAGACTTTGGCAAAACCACAGTTTCATGAGAACCGATTTTAGTATGTAGATTGGATTCCGGTTATATCCGGTTATTTATATCGGTTTATCACATTGGTTTACTTGTATATAAACTCACTTTGTACATTCTTTTTCATTCAATGAAGATAATACCGTTTATTTAGATTCTCTTCTAAAAACCGAGACCCCTTTTTCTTCATATATCCCAAACTCTCTCCATGATGTTCTTGATTGGTTGAAAACAAATCCGGGTTGCCGTGTTAATCGTCTCATTTTGCTGCTTCTTCTCCAAGCTTGCCTCTACTTTTTTTGGTTAGAGCGTAATCAAAGACTTCAGAACAAGGCTGCGAGACCTGCTCATCAAATTAGGAGGAAAATTAAGCATCACATAATCGTCATCCAACCAAATTACTCTTATGTCTCTTTCGTTTGGTCGCTACTCAAATTAAAATGGCATTGTCTTCCGTTATTTTGTAGTCTAGATGTGTGGTCATGTGGTGGCGTATAGTTCGTGTAGGTAGGAATCATTTTTTCTGAAATAATTTAATTTGAGAGTTTGTGGTGTACAACGAAAAGGTTAAAATATGGGAAGAATGAGTGTGTGTAACATACGTTCGGGTAGTGTGCCGCATTCAATCCAAATCATGATCATATTGTATTATGTTGATGTACAAATTAGATTTACTCTGATAATCCCAACTGTTATTTTCTTTCTAAAATTCTTTTTCACAAGTTTTTCTATGGTAGCATTAATATTTTAAATGAGATGCCCTTTGATTCATAATTTTCGCTTTCAGGTTAATACAAGATTCATGTAAACATAATATAAAATCAAAGTAATCCATAGTTAATATTCGGTAGTTGGGTCGCTGTAGTATTGTCGACATAAATTATTGAACATGGGACTCTATTGGTGATCCCTTTCCCATTCCCTACCTAGACTACCCTCTTTTCTACTTTGTTCTCCATCACTCCCTGCTTTCAGATCTATTCTATTTCTTTTTCAACTCTTGACTAATGACAGTGCTTAGCTACGAATATATTCTCTAATAAAACTGGCATGTGATAAGAATATTGTTTTCTTTCACAAAAACATAACACTGGAATGTGATAATAAGATTATGTTTTTTTCTTAAGATGTTAGATTTCATTTTCAGTTTCAAAACAAGAATTTTCAGTCAATTATGTGTTCTTAAACTCTCTTTTCCTAATATATAAGAATATTGATTTGTAAGAGTTCAAAAAAGGAAAAAAAATTGCTCGACTGAAAAACCATGACATTGATATTATGTATTGTCTGCTTTATGCTAATGATACAATATTAAAATGATGTAAAAATAAAAACAACCGATATTATATTTAAATCCCAAAATAAATATGCGGTGGTTGGATGGTTGTAGTCTGGTTGACTGTTCACATGTGAGACGAGGAAACAACGGTTAAGCATCAGACCAACACAACTCCATCATAGTCATGTTGAGATGTTGAAGTAGAAGCCATATCAATGTTTAACAATTCTCTGCGTGTCTAAACTACTGCAACTTCTTCCTCTTCATTTTCCCATGGTATGAAGCTCTGGCTGTGAATCTCCATGGGAGGAACAAATCCTCTCCAATTCAATCGAAACTTCCCTCATGCTTGGCCGTTTCTCCCCTTCAAGTTTCAGACACATCCTTGCAATTTTGGCCATCACCGTGACTTGTTCCAGCTTGCAGTCGTCTCTAATTCGAGGATGGATAATATCGAAAAGTCTGTTCTCTATCATTGCAAGAAGGAATGTCCTGTTTTCTTGAGACGGTTGGAAAGAAAGTGGCTTTTCTTCAGTGATGAGCTCTACGAGCACTACTCCATAGCTGTACACGTTGCTCTTATCTGTGAACCGGCTGGACTGGAAGTACTCGGGATCCACATATACTAGAGTACCTGAAACCACAGTTGTTAGGTGGGTATGATCCACATCAATCACTCTAGAAGTACCAAAATCTGACACTTTGGCTCGATATTTCTCACCCAACATATTGTTTGTAGATTTTATATCTCGGTGATAAACAGGAGATGATGCAGCCGATTGAAGATACGAAAGAGCACCCGCAATATATATGGCAATCCGCAGACGTACTTCCCTAGTAGTCATCGCGTGATCATCAAGCTCATTATGAACATGTTCGAAAAGGTGGTTGATTTGAGAGAGAATAACAACCTTGTTTATGAACTCTTCCAACTTATCTTCGTTCACAACCTCGGACTTCTTAACCGCCACGATCCTACCTTCTGCGAGCATCCCTTTGTACACGGTTCCTTGGCCAAGCACCCTGTCCAAACTGGAGCTCTCTGTAGCTTTCTCTAATTCTTTGGAACTGAGTACTAATGTTTTCTCTACGGAGCCTTCTAATGTCAATTGTTGCTGCAACAAAAGACCTCCATTGCGTTTCAAAAACTTTTTTCTTCTGGTTATCTCTCTGTGCTTCTTAATAAATTTATATAGCCAAATGCCTACGCCTACAAGCAACAAGCTCAAACCCACGTTAACCCCTGCAAATCCACCAAATATTGGGGATGATAATATTATATATATATAAAAATAAATATATAAAGTTAATATTTTCCTTTTATTATCATACACCTCATCATCGGATGATGCATGTCATTTCATACTTTACATTTAAATTTATAATTTGACTAATTGAAACTATAATTTATACTTTATTAGCTGGTATTAACATATTGAATCGTTTTTTTATTAAAAAAAAACGTCTTGAATCATTAAAAAAAAAGAAAAAATTATTAACTCAATTCATATAATAAATCATAAAAGTAAGAACGCATAAGAATATAATTCATTTGGTGAGAAATTCAGTTTATAAATAAAATATTATAATTAATCACATACAATATTCACGCACAAAACAAATTTATAAAACAAAGTCGGTGACTTTTCCTTCATTTATAGTGACTTTAAGAAAATTCGAACAAACGTCAAAACAATCTTACTATCGCATTTAACCGATGTTAAAAAACTTGTTAGGCGTTAATCGATCGATTGGATAGAGTTTATCGTCAAATCAATAAATCAGAAATTATATGGAAATTAATCGGAGAATAGTTTTAGGATTTTTTTCAATTTTTAAATAGATTTATATATGTTTATGACAAGTATGTACAATAAATTACAGTGATCCAGCGGTAAGGTACGTGTTTTAGCAGGTTCGAACTTAAACTTGCTCTTTTTGGTTAATTTTTTAAATTTCTTTTTAAAGAATGGCAAAACCGTAATTTTATCCATCTTTTTTTCCGAGACTCCTTCCTCTATAACCCTAATCCAGCGGCCGCTATAAATATATTCACATGATTTTCATTTTTTTCGTTTATCTTGTTTTTTACACACTAAATCGATAGATCCATCGTATATAAACATATTCTAAACTTAAAAAGCAAAAAAAAAAAAACCCAAATTTTCTTAACTGTTCCGAGTTAATGGCCGATTACATCAAAATTGCGGTGATTCCCGACCGCCGAACGCTTAACCGCCGTATGAGCGACCGCAGAGACCGCGTTTTTAACAGGACATTTAACTAATAAGACCTTCTTGCATGAATTATGATGCTACAAATAATGTTTAAAGCTAATCTTTCCAAAAAAAAAACATAAAAATACACCAATCGTTTAGCTTTCCATAATAATAATTCATTCTTATAAAAAAAAAATTATAATTTATTATGAAGATAAATATAAATAAAGATGAAAAACTTTATATCCGGTGAAAAATGGGATACTGAAAAAAAAGAGAAAAAGAAATTATCTTCTAGAGAGAATAATTTTATTTTTGATTAAAGTTTGTTGTAGTTGTTGTTATTGTGTTACAATGAACAATCCTAGTTCATTTTATAGGCAAATGAATGTTAGTTGGTGGTCTCCACACAAATGATTTAGCTTAGTGGAGGCATTAATGGAGATATGCTTTTACAACACTCCCTCTTGGAGACCAGTGTCACTATCACTTTTGCTTAACGTCTTTGTTGCCTCATTAAAAATCTTTCCAGGAAAATTCAGTGGGAAAAACCATAGTAGGGTAAAAAGAGTACAACCACGCAAGCTCTCCCTCGAATGATCAGATGTCTTCTTGTAAGTCTCGTTGATGACACATTCCAATGTTATGAAGATATTTCATGAACATAGTGGTAGGTAGTGATTTTGTGAAGAGATCAGCAGCATTGTCACATGATCTGACATATTTGATTTCAATGACTTTAGTCTTCTCAAGTTCCTGAGTGTATGAAAAATACTTCCAAGGGATATGTTTGGTTCTATCACTTTTGATATATCCTTCCTTTGTTTGAGTGACACATGCATCATTTGTCTTCATATAAGATAGTTGGCTCTGTGTTTACTTTGATCCCACTGCTCGATTGGATGTGTTGGCTTATTGATCTTAGCCATACACATTCTCTACTCGCTTCATAGAGCGCAATGATTTCAGCATGGTTTGAAGAAGTTGCCATGAGTGTCTGCTTCTGAGAACGCCAAGATATAGAAGTACCTCCGATCGTAAAAATGTATCCAGTTTGTGATCGGGCTTTATGTGGATCTGACAAATATCCAGCATCTGTAAAACCAATCATTTTACCGTTTGAATTCTTATGATAAAATAAACCTAAATCAGTAGTCCCTTGAAGGTAGCAGAAGATATGTTTAACCCCATTCCAATGCCTTCGCGTAGGGGATGAACTGAATCTTGCCAAAAGATTAACGGCAAATGATAAATCAGGTCTTGTACAATTTGTAAGATACATAAGGGCTCCAATGGCACTCATGTATGGTACTTCAGGACCAAGTATCTCTTCATTTTCCTCATGTGGTCGAAATGGATCATTTTCAACTATGAGTGATCTAAAAATCATAGGAGTACTTAGAGGATTTGTCTTATCCATGTTGAATCGTTTTAGTACTCTTTTGGTATATGTGGATTGGTGAACAAATATACTCTTTTGAGAATGCTCAATTTGTAGGCCAAGACAATACTTTTTCTGTCCGAGATCTTTCATCTCAAATTCTCCTTTTAAATAATTTGAGGCTTTTTGTATTTCCTCTTGAGTTCCTAGTATGTTAAGATCATCAACATACACCGCGATAATCACAAATCCGAATGTTGTTTTCTTGGTGAAAACACATGGACATATAGGATCGTTTACATATCCTTCTTTTGTTAAATGCTCACTAAGACGATTATACCACATGCGTCCAGATTGCTTTAACCCATATAATGATCTTTGCAATTTTATTGCACATAACTCTTTGGGTTTGGAACTTAATGCCTCTGGCATCTTAAACCCATCTGGAACTCTCATATAGATATCATTATCTAATGATCCATATAAATATGCTGTAACGACATCCTTGAGACGCATCTCTAGATTCTCTTTAGCCGCTAGACTCATTAAGAATCTAAACGTGATTGCATCCATAACGGGGGAATATGGTTCCTCATAATCAATCCCGGATCTTTGAGCCACAAGGCGAGCTTTATATCTCATAATCTCATTTTTTCATTTCGTTTTCGAATGAATACCCATTTGTATCCAACCGATTTCACATCTTTGGGTGTGAGTGTAATAGGTCCGAATACATTTCGTTTATTAAACGAATCGAGTTCGACTTGTATTGCATCTTTCCATTTTATCCAGTCATGTCTTTTTTGACATTCATATACAGACTTTGGTTTTGGATCTTCGTTTTCCTCATTTATTTCCTTTGATACAAGATATGAGAAAATGTCATCAACTACATTCATTTTATTTCGATTTCATATCTTTCCATTATGAATGTAATTTATAGAAATCTCGTGATTTCCTTCTTGATGCTCTACATTTTTGTTAGTCTTATGATCCGTTTCTTCCAAAATACTTTCAGTGATTTTGGGATCATTATGCTTTTCAGCTTCCTTTCATTTTCTAGGATATTTATCCTTAGAACCGACAGGTCTACCACGCTTCAAGCGTGTTCTAGACTCATGTGTATTATCTGCTCTTTCACGTTCATTTGGTATCTCAATACGAGCAGGAGCATTTGCAGCTGGTATATGTGATTTAGTTACCGTTTTAGTATCTGCAAATGCATCAGGTAGCTGGTTTGCTATACTCTGCAAATGCATAATTCGTCGAACTTCTAGTTCCGACTATTTTGTAGGAGGATCAAGGTGTAATAGAGATGTTACATGCCATTCTATATCCTTTCCTACTTGTTTATTTTCTCTCTCTAGAACCGAGAATACTTTCTCATCGAAATGACAATCGGCAAATCGTGCCGTAAAAACGTCACTAGTCTATGGTTCTAGGTATCGTATGATTGATGGAGAATCACAACCAACCTATATTACCAACCTTATTTGTGGTCCCATCTTTGTACGTTGTGGTGATGATATGGGCACGTATATCGCACAACCAAAAAATTTTAGATGGCATATATTTGGTTCTCAACCGAAAGCTAATTATAATGGAGAATATTTATGATATGCACTTGGTTTTATCCGAATGAGTGCTTCTGCATGTAAGATTGCATGTCTCCATACAGAGGTTGGAAGTTTTGATCTCATGATCAATGGTCTTGCAATTAATTGCAGACGTTTAATTGATGATTCAGCCAAACCATTTTGTGTATGAACATGAGCTACCGGATGTTAAACTTCAATTCCCATTACCATACAATAATCATTAAAGGCTCGGGACGTGAATTCACCAGCATTGTCTAGTCTAACTCTCTTAATGGGATAATCAGAGAACTGAACTCTTAGTTTGATTATATGAGTTAGAAATCTCGCAAATGCCATATTTCGAGATGATAACAGACAAGCATGTGACCATCTACTGGATGCATCAATTAATACAATAAAATAGTGGAATGGTCCACATGATGGATGTATTGGTCCACAAATATCGCCTTGAATTCGTTCAAGGAACTTTGGTGATCCTTTATCAATTTTGGTCGGCGATGGCCTTATGATCAACTTTTCAAGAGAACATGCACCACACATGTCATTTTATTCCCCTGATATATCTCTTGGATTTTCAGTGGATGACAATGTGAGTTCTCAATGATATTTCGCATCATTGTGGTGCATGGGTGACCGAGGCGATCATGCCATAGTGTGAAATCTTCTGGATTTCTTTTAGTCACTAGATGCATTTCGATTGCACTTATATGAGTATAATGCTATCCTAAAGGAAGTTTTAGAAATTTTTCCAGTATAAGCCTTTTTCCGGATTTATCGGAAGTTATATACATATACTTTTTTCCATCATCAGTTGCAGACTGAGTATCATATCCTTGAAGGTATATGTCTTTGAAACTCAACAAATTCCTTTTAGAATTTGGAGAATATAAGGCATTATTTATGGAAAACTTGGTTCTATTAGGCAACGTGAAGTTGGCTCTACCACTTCTTTTAATCAAGTCTGTAGGACCTGATATTGTATTGACAATAATGTTTGTCGATCTTAAGTTAGAGAAATATCTCTTGTCTTTCAGAATAGTGTGCGTTGTTCCACTATCTGGTATACAAATTTCTCGAACCATTTCCTTGGGTATTGTTTCATCCATTTCTGTAATCAACAAAACATTAGATAATAGAAGGTAAATTTCATTTATTAAAAAATACATTTAATAATTATACATTAGGTTATTGTGGAAAAACCGCATTATTTGTTGAAAAACAGAAATAAATAGTAATTATACATGGCATAACTGGAGATATTCAGGAGTCTCATTACAAGCATTTTTCAGTTATCCGCTAGAGCGGTCTCATCGAAGTCATTCGCAAAGTCAGGAGAATCGATGTACCCTCAAAGTGTTCCGTGAGGTTCACTTCTTTCCCTTTGCCTTTGGCAGACTCTTGGTATAGTTTGCAGAGATGCTCGGGAGTTCGACACACATTGGATCAATGTCCTTTGGATCCACATCTGTAACAGATGCTACCATGCTTATGTGCGGTAGTCTCTTGAGTCTCTTTTCCTTTTGGGTTTTGTTCAGGACGAACCCATTTAAAAGACTTTCTCCCACGTGGATTGTAATTTCTCCCACGTCCGCGATTGAATCTGCTGCCACGACCCCGATAGGTTTGACTTCTCCTCTCCAGATTTTTCATATCCATTGCATTCACTTCTGGAAATATTTTGGCTCCCGTAGGCCGAGAGTTGTGGTTTTTGATGAGAAGATCATTGTTCTTCTCTGCGATTATGAGTGTTACAATTAATTCAGAGAACATTGTGTATCCGCAATTTCTATACATTGCTTGCAGGACACTGTGTTCTTTGTGGAATGTGAGGTATGTCTTTTCGAGCATTTCTGCTTCGGTGACAGGTTTACCACAAAATTTTAATTGTCATACAATCCTCTACATTATGGAATTATAATCCTCCACTTTCTTAAAATCCTGAAATCTCAGGTTTTTCCACTCTTCCATCGCATGATGGAGATTTATTTGCTTTTGGTTATCAAACCTTTCTTTAAGATCTTCCAAATCTCTGCTGGGTCTTTTATGTGCGCATAGTCATGCGTCACATTTTCATCCAAATGTTTCCGCAGAAATATTATTGCATTTGCCTTAGCTGAGGCGGATGATTCATTTTCCTCTTGGATGATTTCAGATAAAGTTTCCGATTCCAAATAGAGTTCAACATCAGTTGTCCACGCTATATATTTAGCTCCAGTAATTTTGAGAGTAGGGAACTTAAGCTTCTCAACGTTGGCCATTTGATTTCTAAAAACAAAATCGCAAAAAAAAAATATTATCAGAAACATATGATTTTATTTTAAAATGAACCGTTTACATTAATGATAACAGCAATTACAGAAAATATTATTGCATAAAAAAATAAACAAAGATTTATGGTAAATTCTTCGGGAGTAAATTCTCCAACGAAGAGACCATATATAAAAGTGAAAATTACACAGATAATAAAAATTAAAAACCATCGAAACATTTTTTCTTACAAAATGAAAACTAAAAAAAAATTCTTGTAAAAATGTTTGGGAGAAGATAAAATGTTTTGAGTGATTTGAAAGTGTGAAATATGAGTGTATTTATAGATTGAAAATACTATTCATAGCCGTTGGAAAAGTATAAAAATTTGAAAAAAAAATTCTTTCTGACATTGTAAATAATGGTGTAAAGAAAAATTAATCTGAAAATATTCAATAATCAATCAGATAAAATTTACGAAATAAGATAAAATATTTATATACAGGTGACTAAACATCCTTGTATAATAACCATAATATAAACAAATATTTAACGGTGATATTATGGTGAAGGACTCATCCACATAGAAATAGTAAATAAATTATAAAAACAGTTTATGAATTACGAGGCGGCAAGCCGACCATTCTCTAGAAATAAATAATTAAAGTAGTAAATAAATTATCAGGCGGCAAATCGACCATTAACAAATAAATAAATTATTATGGTGCATGAAGCAACCATAGTATAAATAAATTAATATGGACGCGACAATCCGTCCACCGTAATAAAAGAAGAATAACGGTGCATTAAGCAACCACTGTAAAATAGTATATCATCATAGAGATGGTAATCCGCGCAGTATAGGATAATATAAGTATACATATTATTGAAACATAGAGTGATCGTGCTGATAATATGTTATAAAAAAAAATTATAATTTATCATGAAGATAAATATAAATAAAGACAAAAAACTTTATATCCGGTGAAAAACGGGATACTGAAAAAAAAAAAAAAAATTGAAATTTGCTGTAGTTGTTGTTATTGTGTTACAATTAACAATCTTAGTTCTTTTTATAGGCAAATGAATGTTAATGGGTGGTCTCCACACAAATGATTTAGCTTAGTGAAATCATTAGTGGAGATATGCTTTTACAACATTCATAAAAATTTTGGGCGTTTAAAAAACAAATAAATGAATTAATATTGTCTTCCGCTAAATTATTGATATAATTAATAAAATTTCAATATTTAAAAAGCACAATATAACAACATTTCTGAATAAATCAAGAAAATTCCGAATATTTATAACAAAATATAACACCAATCAAAAGTTTATATTTGTCCACCAATATAAGAAAAAAAAAACTTTACAAAATGGTTTTCAGAAAAAGGGTATTACATATAATTGTTTTTTGTCCAATCGGTGAGTTTAGTGAGATGTCCATGCCTTTAGAACCTGTCCAAATTTTCTAACAACATTTAATGCACATGGAAAAAATGGCCAATTCTCTCGAGGCAACCCACAAGAATTCATTACTATAGCAATATGGCATCCTCAAACTTGCTATCATTACCAGACTTAATTACTGTCATCGTTTAGTTCCTCCACATGTTGGCCTTTTGAATTTCTACAACCTATACAGAAAAATGCATTACGTACTGTTTGTTATGTTAGGTGCACAATTAAAGTCTATTATCATTTACTCAATCACCTAACAACTTACTGGTGTTCCTGTAACGCCCCAAAAATTTCAAAAAAAATATTTAAACGTCACTAAAATAAAAATAAATACTGATTGAGAACTCAAATACAAAAAATCTAAAATCTTATAAAAATTTTAAATAAAAAAATTAAATTAGTTATTATAAAAGAAAAGTTACCGAGTGTTTAGAAAAAAAATAACCGGCTCGTTCAAAGAACTACGGAAAACACGAAATCAAGACATCCAGAATTCATAAATCACGGGAAAACCAAGAAACATGTCGTTGCTGGTTTTATGATTTCTACTAGGTTTCTCTCCTCTAGGATCGTTGTAGGTTTTGTCCCTTTTAGGGTCGTTGTAGATTTCGTCTCTTGTAGGGTCGTCGTAAATCATGTCCCTTCTAAAGTCGTTGTAGATTGCACCTTTTCTAGGGCTAATGTAGCTTCCGTCCCTTCTAGGGTTGTTGTAGATTTCATCCCTTATAGAGTTTGTGTGAGTTTCGTCCCTTCTAGGGGTCTTATCGGTTTCATCCAACACTTTTACCAGCGTTGATGACCTCGTCGGTACTTCTGGCAGCGGCGATGGTATCATCTGTGTTCTTAGATAGCGATGACGGTATCTTTTACATGTTAAGACAGTGGTGTTTGTGTTCTCGTCGGTGCACTTAGACAGCAACGGAAATAAAGTCTCTAGGGTTTTCCTCTCCCTCTCTCTATTCCCTTGATATCGTCTCTTTTTTATAACGGTTTATGTCTTGATCCTAAGTCCCTTGGAACTAGGAATTTAGTTTCCTTATTATCTCCTTTTTTCTTGGATTGAGTAGATGCGAATCTATCCGTATCTCCTTTTTCCTGTAACTAGGTAGATACGATCAGGTAGATACGATCTTATCTGTATCTCTTTTTTCCAGTAACTAGGTAGATACGATCTTATATGCATCTCCTTTTTCTTATCTATGCTACTTTAGAGATCATGGGTCTTTTATTGGGCCTGACCCAATGATTAAATGTTTTCCAAAAACTTGCCCCCCATTCTCTATTTTATTTGTAAGAGTTTAGAGAGTAGATAACAATTTTCATCATTCAATACAATACGTTGGAACTCAACTGAAGCTTTATTCTTGATTACTCTTTGCCATTTTTGGCCTTTGAGTCTCAATGCCATTGTTTGGTCTTGTGGTAACTTTAGATCAAAGGGAAGCTTTCACTATAGCGTGGATGAACTTAAATTTGAGTTGTAGTTGGTTGACCGCTTGAAGCGAGATCTCACTATAGAGAAGACGTTTGCAGCCGCAGTTGATTCAATGGTTGCTTCCAACGACAAGGAGATTTGTTGCCTAATCACCTTGAGCAGATTATATGCGGTTTGCGTATCGAGGCTACAAATCTGGAAAAATATAAAAAATCGATTGCGTAGGAAAACGTGTCTCTTACGACCTTGAATAATAGCTTAAAAACGAGATGAATTTTGTTTTAGATGGAGCGACCGTTATCGCGTGTTGAGAGATCATGCAAGAGTGGATGAACGGTTGACTCATAAGTGGAATATGTTAGATGTTGAGACATAGTATCGAGTTGTGAAGAGTGCATAAGCGAGGCTCAAGGGGTTACTCCCATCTGTTTTGGATGACTTCGTTATGTTTGTTGAATACTCGACCGATAAAACTATTATCTCCGAGCACGATGATGTTGATCACGACACTATTGCGCATGCGTCTGTTACACCATGATCGGCCATGTGTTTCTCCCATATAGTCTACTTCTCTTTTTGGAGTTCTATAAGTTGAGTGAGATGCACTTCTTTTTCTGGTACTCATGGCAAATGACGCTAAGTAGATGCAATTGCTTTATTTTGTGATGCTTGTATTTATGTATATCGAGACCAAACTCTTTTAGCTTGTTAGTTTGTTTTCCTTGAAAATTCTCTTATTCGACTCTGTCGTTTTCCCTTGTGAACGAATCATCTTGCTTGGAAATGATCTTGTCATTGCGAGTTTGTCCCTTGTTTTGAGAGGCGTATTCTTTTCTTCTCTTCTTTCTTCCATGAAAAAGCAGCTACAATATTTTTAGAGTTCGCTTCTGCAGTAGGTAAGTAGTTGCACGTTGCATCCCCAATGGTAAATAGTTACCGATGCGTCAGAGTTTGCTTTTGCTGTGGAAAAGCAACTATGATGTTATCCAATATGCTTTCGTTGTTGAAAATAGTTATTGGGTATGCTTTTGCTGTGGAAAAGTGGGTACAATGTTATTGAATTTGTTTTCCCTGTTGAAAGCAGCTACATTGTCATTGGCGTCTACTTTTTTCTGAAAAGCAACCTCCAAGAATCTAAGTCTACTTTCTCTGTGGAAAGCATCTACGTTATCGCAAGCATCTACTTTTTATAAAAAGTAACCTCGAACGAGTCTACTTACTCTGTGTAAAGTAGCTATGTTGTCGATGGGGTTACGAAAAGCAACCTCCAACGAGTAGGAGTCTACTTTTTATGTGGAAAGAAGCTACGTTGTCGTTGGGATTTGCGTTTTCTATGAAAAGCAATATACAACGTGTATGTGTCTACTTTCTCTGTAGAAAGCAGCTACGTTGTCTCTGGGTCTACTTTTAATGAAAAGCAACCTTCTATGCGTATTAGTCTACTTTCTCTTAGAAAAACATCTACGTGCTAACGCGTGTCTACTTTCATTTTGGATAAGTAGTTACGTTGTCTATGGGGTCTACCTTTTAATGAAAAGCAAACTTCAACGCGTAAGTGTATACTTTCTATGTGGAAAGCAGCTGCGTGCTACGTGCTAACGTGTGTTTACTTTCTCTATGGAAAGAAGCTACGTGCTACATGCTAACGTGTGTCTACTTCCACTTTGGGTAGCTAGTTATTACCTGTTGGAGCTTGCTTCCTCAATGGGTAAGCAACTACAACTTCGTCCGAGTCTACTTCCGCTTTGGGTAAGTAGCTACTTTCTTGTTGGAGCTTGCTTTCTCGATGGGTAAGCAACTGCAACTTTTACACGAGTCTACTTCCGCTTTGGGTAAGTAGCTACTTTCTTGTTGGAGCTTGCTTCCTCGATGTGTAAGCAACTACAACTTTATATGTGTCTACTTCCACTTTGTGGAAGTAGTTACATTCTTGTTGCAGCTTGCTTCCTCGATGGGTAAGCAGCTACAACTTTACACGAGTCTACTTCGGCTTAGGGTAAGTAGCTATTTTCTTGTTGGAGCTTACTTCCTCGATGGATCAGCAGCTGCAACTTTACACGAATCTACTTTCGCTTAGGGTAAGTAGCTACTTTCTTATTGGAGCTTGCTTCCTCGATGGGTAAGCAGCTATAACTTTGTGCGAGTCTACTTCCACTTTGGGGAAGTAGCAACTTTCTTATATGAGAATACTTTCTCTATGGGTAAGTAACTACTAAATAACATGACTCTGCTTCCTCTATAGGTGAGAAGCTACAAGCTAGCTAGTATTTGTCTACTTCTTCTATGGGTAAGGAGCTATTACCTTATATGAGTCTGCTTCCTTTATAGGTAAGCAGCCAAGTTCCTCAATTTTGAAGTCTCTTTCTATCTCTAGTATCTCTTATCATTGATAGGAAGCTTTGGCTATGATTTAATATGTTTAAGGAGGCTTTGTCTTTATTTTGTTTTGCAGTGATTGTAGTCGATGTTGAGTTCCAGAAGACTTTGCCTCTTATTCCTTTTGATGTGATTGTAGTCGCTACTTTGTTTCTTGGATCTATATAGTTTTTCTTGGTATAACATAAAAACGTACTTGCCAGTTTCACAACATGCTTAACCTCTGATAGTTTCCGTAGACAGTTGCTTCTAGGCGCTTAACTTATTTTAGCACACAACACGTTCTAGATTTTCAAGCCACCATAATACTTAAATTTTAATGAGTAATCTAATAATAACTTATCTTTTGTGATGATGAAAAGTTGCCTTTATGTTGTCCAATTCATTTTCACTATTGGAAGTGACGATTTCCAATAACCCCTTGTATGGCTATTGTTCTTCAAAGTTGTTTCCTTCTTTGTAAACGTCTTCCGTTGTTTCACTAGCTATTACTGAGCAGTATTTATAACATGAGTTCGATATCAAGTAACGCCATTGGTATAGTCCCCCCCCCCCAAGTGGTTAAGATTGATTTTTTTTACTTTTAGGGAAACATTCATTATTTTAAGTCGTGCTAGACTTTCTTCATTCTGCTTCATCTGAATAGTTAGTACTTCTTGTTGAGCAACCACGATCAGGAAGGATGATACCTCCTGAAGGAACTTTGTTGTTCTCTCCATCATCGTTGCTTCCAAGAGACTCGAATTCAAAGGTTGAATATGGTTAATTTTTGAGTATGGTTGATTTGTGCTCGAACCTAGAACTAGTTGCATTCGTGACTTCCCACCGATATCAAGGAAGCGTTTCTTCCTTTAGGGCTTTGTTTTCAGCTTCTAGATGTTCTAGTTTCATAGTGTTTTTGTCCAATTAGTAGGCCAGGACCTCTATACGAGCAGCAACGTCCAGGTTAGTATCTACCACTGTCGCAACAATATTAAAGTTAGTATCTACCACTGTTGTATTTCCTTATTCGTGATCCACCATCTCACGTAGTCGATACTTCGACATCTCCTTCTAACGCCAAACTGTTTAGGAAAAAAATAACCGGCTATTAATCGCATATTGTTAGATTAAACAAAGATCAAAACATTCAGAATTCGTAAATCACAAAAAAACCAAGAAAGATATCGTTGGTGGTTCTAGGGCTTCTGCTAGGTTTCTCTTCTCTAGGATCGTTGTAGGTTTTATCCCTTTTAGGATCATTGTAGATTTCGTCCCATGTAGGGTCGTTGTAAATCATGTCCCTTCTAAAGTCGTTGTAGATTGCACCTTTTCTAGGGTTAATGTAACTTCTGTCCCTTCTAGGGTTGTTGTTATAGAGTTTGTGTGGGATTTGTCCCTTCTAGGGGTCTTCTCGGTTTCATCCAACACCTTTACCAGCATTGATGACCTCGTTGGTACTTCTGGCAGCGGCGATGGTATCATATGTGTTCTTAGATAGTGATGATGGTATCTTTTACAGGTTAAGACAGTGGTGTTTGTTTCTCGTCGGTTCACTTAGGCAGCAACGAGAATAAAGTCTCTAGGGTTTTCCTCTCCCTCTCTCTATTCCTTTGATCTCGTCTCCTCTTTATAAGGTTTATGTCTTGATCCTAGGTCCCTTGGAACTAGGAATTTAGTTTCCTCATTATATCCTTTTCTTCTTGGATTGAGTAGATGCGAATCTATCCGTATCTCCTTTTTCCTGTAACTAGGTAGATACGATCAGGTAGATACGATCTTATCCGTATCTCTTTTTTCTAGTAACTAAGTAGATACGATCTTATTGACATCTCCTTTTTTTTATCTATGCTACTTTAGATCATGGGTCTTTTATTAGGCCTGGCCCAATGATTAAATATTTCCCAACACCGAATCTTGCTTTAAATCCTCCAAACTAAGGTAGTTGATCACTCGACCACCTGATTCCTGAAACTTACCTACACGGAAATTAGAACTTAAGTAATCAAAAAATCGCTCAATGAGACTACAAACCCGACACACATGTACCAACACGGTCTGATCCTGCATGGTTAATGTTCAGATTTATAGAGACATAACTAAACTCAGCAAATCTAATCTAATATATAACAAGAGGTCAGCACTCTCCAGAGATAGACATGTGGCGCATTCTATGCTTGACACGTAGCACTTAAAATCTAATATATAACACGCTTAATTGTTTTTTTCCTAAAAAAAATGAACACGCCTAATTGTTCCTCTTCCTCTTCTCGGTGTCTTCCGTTCGCTTCAGCTTCCCTGAAGATCATCCACACCGAATCACGGAGGTAAGGGCGGTCTCATCCACCTCCAGCCCGGTTGATGTATCCATCACCATGCCGCTATGCGTCGCTGCCGCAACCCCGGTGTTCGCGGCCTCAAATCCGATAATTCTCACTTCTATCGTCTCCGTTAACCTGGTACGTATATCTCTCCATATATATGTCTCTCGAATTAAAGCGCACACCGCCTCTTCTCGGATCATTACAACCTCCAATTTCTGGGTTTACAAATCTGATTTTAGATACTTTTATTTCTGAATCGTGATTTGTATTGGACACTCTGAACACACCCCATTTTTTTCCTTCCATTAACACACCAAACGTTCCTTTATATGTGTGTGTGTGTCTATAAATCACTACCACCTTTAAATGCTAAGAAAACTGTATTTTCCACCACAATCATAAATCTCATCAAGCAGAAATCTCCAAAACTAGATTGCGTTTAATCTTCTTCTTCTTTATGTTGGATTTCGAATCTTCTTATTCTTCTCAGAAGAAAGAAACTATGAACATTGCTTCCACAGAAGTTCAATGTTTGCCACTTAAATTTTGTCTTATTTCTGCAAAGTTTAATTTCACACACTACTTTGTTCTGTGTTTTTCGCTTCTTGTTCACCATTGTTGCTTCTCGCATTGAAACCGATCCGGTTTTTTGCAGCGTTAATGGCGCACTGACTCTGCATAAAGCCATTAAACTTTCCCTGCCAAATTAACCTTTTCTCCTCTCTGAAACCAAAAAAAAGAAAACAAAGTGGTCAAAGCCAAACAAACGAGGGAATTTTAATCTCCACCTCAGCATATTGATTCAAGGTAAATAGACACCATTTGCTTCCTTTGCTCTCAAATTGAGTCATCAAGCAAAATCTATCACATTTTTACTTAAATGAATGAGTTTTCCAGTTGTAGATGAGAAGTCGAAGCAACTGGTGAAGGAGAAACTAGATCCAAAAGGGGACAGAAAGCCGATAAAGAAGATGATATTACTGAAATTGATGCCGATAAATTTTTTATCACATTTGTCCCAAGAACATGTTAGCTTCTATCTCGCCTCTTCTTATTATCAAGATTAACACAAAAGGTCTTTCTTATGGTTCGTGTTCCGTGTTGCATTTTTCATAATGATATACTATATTTTTCGTTTTATTCCTAATAAAGTTATTTCTTCCGGAGTTTTAAAGCCCACGCTATTACTGACTCACTTGAAATTTTTGTTCTTGATAAGGTGTGTGTGATAATCAAGTAACCGCTCTTTTAAGGCGAAGTTACATGATTTCATTTTCTTCTAAGATCATTGAATTAGACGGTTTGAATATAAGCATTTCTGGTTAAACCATTCTATTACTTCTTTGAGTTTTATATATGTTTTCTTCTTATTCCAATCATTGAGGTTGTGTCAACCTTGCAAGAAGGTTGTGTCACAGAAAAGGTTGTATCAAGTAATGTTCAACAGTTTTGGGTATGATTTTGTCTAAATAACTTCTTCTCATTGTGTTTTATTTTAAAGTTCACAGTTGTGGGACTGATTAATGATGATCATTTTGTTGTCTTTTATTAGATTTCTTGCACTGCTCAGGATACGCTACTCCGCATTCTTCCTCTCTTCAAGCTAGAGTTGATTCAGTATAAGCTATGGTTTTCTAAACTGTTGGAAACGGGCCATGAATTTATCTTACTTTACATCAATAATCATAACTCACAAGTACCATATCCGATTTCAAAATGCTTAAGAAACACTTAATACATGGAACTCGAAACTGTTGTAAATTAGTAGGCAGTCTTTTATCCCTATTCTGTACTGCCCTCTTTCTTGATAGTTTATAAACAAATTACAATGAAACTGAGTGTTGTGTACGTCTCTTTACAGTCTTAGAGCTATAGATTGTTGATAGAGCTATAGATTCTCTCTAATTTCTCTGCATTGATCTTTCTTTGGTTATTCTTCTTAGGTTTTATCTTATTATTAGTTGGTTTAAATTATTTATATGCAGGTTCTTTGGTTTATGCTTTATAATTATGCCAATTATGATTAGTTTACATTTTTCACATTTGGACATAATATGATTCAAATCAGTTAGTTAATTAATCTCTTATGTGTCCATGATAACTATAAATGATTTATTTGCATAGAAGATAGTTGAAGCTGATGAGAAAGTTTAAAGCCACTGGTTATCCTGTGGCGGTCAATAGAATTCACAGGGACAATGTTTTCATCTGAGTTTTAAAGTGTTAGTAGTATCTAGAGTTTTTTTAATATATTACCAAATAGCCAGTTCAAATTCTTCACCTTGCTCTCAAACGGATTAAACGATTAACTTTCTTTTTTGATTTTTTTACCTCATAGTTTGAAGGATTTTAAGGAATTCGCAGAGGTGATAGACTCCGATTTAGATAAAGGCGTTGCAGTAGCCGTGGTATCTCAAGAAGACATTGATGCAGCGAACAAGGAATGCTCAAACTTTATCGAGGTGAAGAAAGCTCTCTGAGTCTGAGAGCCCCTCTTAAAAAGTGGCTTGTCACTACGAAGAAAAACTCCTCTATGGTGTATGGTACGACCCAACAAATCTCTACTACTTCACTGTTTCTTAAGAAGCTAAATTGCCACAATCACAATTTATCACAGCAAAATGAAAGCATTATAGAACAGTCTATATGTTTTAAACTTTCTAATACAAACCATTCCCTATAAATCAGTTCTCAAATACTCACGGTGGCCCCTTAAAATAGAATGTTCAAGCTTTCGTAAAAGTCACTATTTGTTCACATTGAGAAAATGGCTTAGGGAGTTTGACGTTGTTGTCTGCAATAACATTAAACTCTATACATATAATTTCATTGATGAAGTATTCTAGAATGTGTGCATTTCGAATCTTAGGTGCCTTCTTCAAACTTAGGATTCAGTCCTCTCCAATCTATTTAATATGGTTATTTTAATTTAATTGTTGAATGTTCTTTAATGAATTTAATTGGCTTACCAAATTATTCATGTTAGAGGAACACTATTTGCTTCTTTAACTCTCAAATTTAGCTGAGAAGCATGAAAATCATCACATTTTCACTTTTATGAATAAGTTTTCCACTTGTAATTTACTCTGACAACAAGGCATTAATCAAAACAGCCTAATTTTTAAAAGTAAAATTCTTTACAATTTTTTAATAAAGTAAAAATCTACAGTCAAAAAGTTTTTAAAGTTTTTTCTAATCAACTACAAATGTATACTTAAAAAAAATATTATATTCTGACAAGCAATAAGGAAAAAAAGACATTTAGAAGAAGGTCATCAAACGTACCGTAAAGATAATGATTCATATCATATCAATATATGAACCCGGAAACAAGAGGACAAACTTGATGGCTTCGGATCCAGTTTCTCATTGTAATTAAAATGTTGGCAACCTATGTCAATACCCACTGCCAAATTGTGTCTTCAGAATTCTCTTTACATTTTCAGTCCATTAATACACATAAATTGTTATTCCAACAATTTTATCAATTTGTTTACATGTTAAATTAATTATAAATATTATAGTAAAAACAAAATTAAAACATTCTTAACAACAATCTAACGAACTAAAACATAAACGTAACTAAAAATATAGTTAGAAACCCGATCCGTGCGTAGCGCAGACTTTCATATAGTCATAATATATCGGCAGAACACACATAAATCTGCAGAACATATATAAATCAGCATAATACAATAACTTTCAACAGAACAAAATAATCAGCATATCAGAATAATTATCAGAGCATAACGACCACGTATCTAGAAATACAACAACATAAGCGGAATGGTACGACCCCAGCATTAGTCGACCCAAACCTAGTATTAGCAAAATATATAAATAATATACTCCTATCGATGATGGCCGGTAATGAGGTGGTAAGAGAATATTGTTCACGACACTAACCGATCCCAATACAACTAACTAAATACCATAATATATAATACAAAATATCCAATGGACGTGTCAGTGGCCACAGATGGTATGGGAGTACGGTCCAAGACACTAACCGACCCCAAGACCACTAACAGAGTACTAGAGTATAGAATACATCTGTGGGAGTGCCGGCTGCCACATATTGCTCAATAAAGTTACTAAATTCAGAATATCTTGTTGATACCTGTCTTAACAAAACAAAACATATATATTTCACCATAATCATGATCTAGAATTTCTCAAATAAGATAAGCATATACTTTCCAAATATCATGCGTTCAAATAATTTAATCATTCAGTAACTCCTTAGGTCCAAATCAATTTAATTAGTTCAAAATCAACATAATTAAACCAAACTCACCTGGAAATATTTTTTTAGGTTGATTGATCCCTGAACCGAAAATTATACGACCCTCACAAATACCAATTCAAACACCTAGGTCATGAATCTCTATGTTCTAAAATCCTAGCAGCCACTGTCCTTCATGATCGTAACATAACTTTTCTACAAAACTCCAATTTATAAGACTTGGCTTGAAACATATACTATTGATGGAAGCAACGCTAGTTAGGATGGAGTTGCACAAAGGAGAATATGGATCTCACTCAAGAGGACGAAGTCTTGTGCTAAGAGTGATGAGAGCCATATAATACTGGCCGATGATGTCCAATGACGCAACACGATTTGCTCGTCACTGTGACAAGTGTCAAAGGCACGCTCAAGTTTCAAAACTATCACCTGATCAATTGAAAGTTATTAGCTCACCATGGCCATTCATGAAATGCGGTATAAACATAGTAGGAAAATTACAAATAACGCCTTCTCAAAAAGTTTTCATGTTGGTAGTAACCGATTAATTCTCCAAATGATTGGAGGCATAAAAATTCAGCCAAGTAACAAATACGGGGGGCTGACGATCTATTCCCCCCTCGGAACTTCCATATAGCATCATATCTACACGAAGTCAAGCCCTCATTCTATTTCCCCATCATTTGAAAGTTCGAAACCAATTTTCCCATCAAAACAAAGTTCTAAATATATTTACACCCTAATTAAAACTTCGAAATATCAGAACACACAGCCGTTGATTTTATCAGTTTACAACCTAAACCGGATACCAAACCAAATTAAAACCCGACCCGGCTTCTTCATCTTCTTCACCCGATTCAACAAATTCACATATAAAATTGGAAACATAATTTCTTCTTCATCTTCTTTACCAACTATACTACCTATTGGAATTGGGAGCATATAAAATTAGAGGCAAAGTACCAAACGGTCAGAAGTAGTTCCTCTTCTCTTTGTCGTCTTGTAATTCTATTTTGTCCTTGTTATGGTGGTTCTCTTTTGGGTTTTAGAGTTAGCCTTTTGCCACAGTCAATCGATTGAAGGATTCTAAGTTCTGGTTTTTTGGTCGTGGGTTCTGCGGTTCCGTTTAATTTGTGACAAAAATAGTTACCCTTCTCTTTTTCATCATTGGTTCACGGTTTACGCCGAGATTGTAAGGCGTTCCTTTCACTAATCCTCACTCTCCAGAAGAAGCTTCTTGTTCTCCTTTCTTCCTCTTCAATCGCTTGTTCCTCTTGGCTGAATACTCTTCGTAGAACCTCCCTCTCTCGAAAATCGGAACCGATTTCGCAGCCAGATTTTCGAGATTTGAAGCCTCGAGTCTCCATTTCTTTCTAGCTTCTTCTTCGGAAAACTCATCCGTCACCATCTTTGCCAAAGCGTGTATCTCGTTTGAGATTGTGGAGTAATCGAATGGGAGTTTCGGTTCCAGATCTGCGTCGCTCAATCGTCGTCTTCCCGGCTTCGTCAGAGAACCTCGAGATTCTTCAAAAACGAGAGAGAGAGAGAGAGATTGAGAGGATTCAGGAAATTGGGAAAACTCAGGTAATTACTTAGCGGTGTTAGCAGAGATGAAGAGTTTTCATGGAGGACATGACGAGATTGGAGACGGATAGGAGATTTGGAAAGCAGTGGTTTGAGGAAAGATCTTATCTTCGACATCGCCAAAACCTTTCGGAGATATTCAAAATTTCTGATTAAAGAGAGAGAGAGAAAGAGATTGTATCTGCTTTGTTATCCTTTTTGTAGATGGTCAGAGGAGCGCTTCTCTAACGGTTGTATTTTCTTGATCTGACGGCTAAGATTGCTTCTGGTTTTAAATGGAAGGATTTTTTTCTTTTCTTTTTTTTGTTTCAAATGGAAGGTTTAATTAAAGTGAGGAAAATCATGTTGAAACCGTTTTAAAACTTAAATGCGTTATTATTTTTTAGATAACTTACTGAAAATTATACAACACCCACAAATACCAATTCAAACACCTAGGTCATGAATCTCTATGTTCTGAAATCCCAGCAGCCACTGTCCTTCATGATCGTAACATAACTTTTTTCTACAAAACTCCAATTTATAAAACATATACTATTGATGGAAGCAACGCTAGTTAGGATGGAGTTGCACAAAGGAGAATATGGATCTCACTCAAGAGTACGAAGTCTTGTGCTAAGAGTGATGAGAGCCATATAATACTGGCCGACGATGTCCAACGACACAACGCGATTCGCTCTTCACTGTGACAAGTGTCAAAGGCACGCTCAAGTTTCAAAACTATCGCCTGAGCAATTGAAAGTTATTAGCTCACCATGGCCATTCATGAAATGCGGCATGGACATAGTAGGAAAATTACCAATAGCGCATTCTCAAAAAGTTTTCATGTTGGTAGTAACCGATTACTTCTCCAAATGGTTGGAGGCATAAAAATTTAGCCAAGTCACAAATACGGGGGGGGGGGGGGGGGGGGGCTGACGATCTATTTCCCACTCGGAAACTTCCATATAACATCATATCTACACGAAGTTAAGCCATCTTTCTATTTCCCTATCATTTGAAAGTTCGAAACCAATTTTCCCATCAAAACAAAGTTCTAAATCTATTTACATCCGAATTAAAACTTCGAAATCTCAGAACACACAACCATCGATTTTATCGGTTTACAACCTAAACTGGATACCAAACCAAATTAAAACCCGACCCGAATTCTTCATATTCTTCACCCGATTCAACAAATTAACATATAAAATTGGAAACAAAACGAGAAAGTTTGGGACCTCGTTTCTTCTTCATCTTATTTACCTACTATACTACCTATTGGAATTGGGAGCATAGAAAATTAGAGGCAAGGTACTAAACGGTCACAACCCTGAAAAAAATCAAAAGCTGTAAATTGGGAATAAACAAGGTCAAAAGAAGCACGATTTCTCAGAGAAGCTGAGGAACAAGTTAATAGTTTTCCTCACCGGTTTGAGAGAAGCAGGAAGTGAGGTAATTCTCGTCGACCAATCCAGAGGATTCGTACAGCTTCCTGCGTCTAGGGATGGTGATAGCCTTGCGGCTGCGGCTGGATCTACATCATCACCATCGTCTCTTCTCTTTGATTTAATTCATTCGATATTATCATCTCTTTCGTTCGATCCAATTATTTTTTGAGTTTATTGGTCTTTCGATGATGAATTGATGGTGAATTTGGAAAATTTAGACGAGGATGGATGATGAATTAAAACAATAGGGGAAGAAGAAGAAGAATTTGGATCATGTCGATTTTTTGGGTCGGGTTTGGTTGTAATCGGGTTTAATTTTGGTTAAGTATCGAGTTTAGTTGGTTAATAGTTGATTGGTAAACAAAAAAATTGGATTTATGTGTTTTGAGGTTTCGAAGTATGAGTTTGTATATTCTGAGATATCGAAATTTCAATTCGGGTGTAAATAGATTTAGAACTTTGTTTTGATGGGAAAATTGGTTTCGAACTTTCAAATGATGGGAAAATAGAATGAGGGCTTAACTTCGTGTGCTATACGGAAGTTCCGAAGGGGAACTAGATCGTCAGCCCCAGATATGGGGGGGAGGGGGGGGCTGACGATCTATTTCCCACTCGGAACTTCCATATAACATCATATCTACACGAAGTTAAGCCATCTTTCTATTTCCCTATCATTTGAAAGTTCGAAACCAATTTTCCCATCAAAACAAAGTTCTAAATCTATTTACATCCGAATTAAAACTTCGAAATCTCAGAACACACAGCCGTCGATTTTATCGGTTTACAACCTAAACTGGATACCAAACCAAATTAAAACCCGACCCGAATTCTTCATATTCTTCACCCGATTCAACAAATTAACATATAAAATTGGAAACAAAACGAGAAAGTTTGGGACCTCGTTTCTTCTTCATCTTATTTACCTACTATACTACCTATTGGAATTGGGAGCATAGAAAATTAGAGGCAAGGTACTAAACGGTCACAACCCTGAAAAAATCAAAAGCTGTAAATTGGGAATAAACAAGGTCAAAAGAAGCACGATTTCTCAGAGAAGCTGAGGAACAAGTTAATAGTTTTCCTCACCGGTTTGGGAGAAGCAAGAAAGTGAGGTAATTCTCGTCGACCAATCCAGAGGATTCGTACAGCTTCCTGCGTCTAGGGATGGTGATAGCCTTGCGGCTGCGGCTGGATCTACATCATCACCATCGTCTCTTCTCTTTGATTTAATTCATTCGATATTATCATCTCTTTCGTTCGATCCAATTAATTTTTGAGTTTATTGGTCTTTCGATGATGAATTGATGGTGAATTTGGAAAATTTAGACGAGGATGGATGATGAATTAAAACAATAGGGGAAGAAGAAGAAGAATTTGGATCATGTCGATTTTTTGGGTCGGGTTTGGTTGTAATCGGGTTTAATTTTTGTTAAGTATCGAGTTTAGTTGGTTAATAGTTGATTGGTAAACAAAAAAATTGGATTTATGTGTTTTGAGGTTTCGAAGTATGAGTTGTATATTCTGAGATATCGAAATTTCAATTCGGGTGTAAATAGATTTAGAACTTTGTTTTGATGGGAAAATTGGTTTCGAACTTTCAAATGATGGGAAAATAGAATGAGGGCTTAACTTCGTGTGCTATACGGAAGTTCCGAAGGGGAACTAGATCGTCAGCCCCAGATATGGAGGTCAGAAGCTTCATATGGAAGAACGTCATATGCAAATTTGGTGTCCCTCAAGAAATTTTCACTGACAATGCCCTCAATTCGCAAGTAATAACTTCAAAAACTTTTGTAACGATTGGGAAATAAAGCTCAGCTTTGCAACACCCAGACACAAACAGTCCAACAGACAAGCAGAGTTTTCAAACAAAAAAATTATACAAATATTGTAGAAACGTCTGGAAAGCGCCAAAGGCAAATGGTTAGACGAACTCCAAGGGGTTCTGTGGGCTTATCGAACCACAACCAAGTCTGCAACATGAGAGACGCCATACTCACTGGTGTATGGAATAAAAGCAGTAGTACCTGTCGAATTTAGTGTAAAACGGTGCGAACAGAGCATCTTCAATACCGAGAAAACGAGGAATTAATGAATCTAGAACTTGACTTTCTAGACGAGAAAAGAGAGGCCGCTAGAATTCAAAACTAGTGCTACCAGCAAGACGTCGCAAGGAGCTACAACAAAAAAGTACAAACCAGGACATTCCAGCTAGGAGAATGGGTCCTTAGACGCACGTTTTAAAATACAATGGAGATGCGGCCAAACTAGAACCTAGCTGGGTAGGTCTCTACAAAAATTGAGAGCCCAAGCACTGACCGTACACGGTTATATGAGATTCGAAATGAAACAAAAAACAAAAATAAAAAATCAGCACATTGTATGATACACAACGACGAGCAAGATTAATTTTCAAAAAATATATTCATGAAGTATGCCGCAACAATAATCACGGAAAATAAGAGAATGCACAGCGACGTACCTAAGATCTAAAATCGAGAAAAGGAGATTCGAGTATGGTACCACTGATGGGCAACGAACCTATAAAAATTCAAAGTGAATGATTGTAAAATTTCACAACAATCTCTCATGTAAAAAAGGGGTCTAAGTAAGCTCAATCAAAGTATGAGACGAGCGCATAGGAAACTACTGGCTTGTCCTTTTACCGAAAAGTAAAAATAAAAGTTCATGGAATGGTAAATCTCTAACGATTCAAATATTCAAACTTATTGTTAAATAAAATAAAAGGAGCAGAGAGAATTAACTAAAAAGATGTTCCTATGAAATCACATGCAAGTGCCTTCGGATATGGAGCTCTTCAGTATGCTTGTAAAATCAGTAGCAAGCGGCGACAAGGAAAACAAATAAAGAAGATGAACTTTTATTATTATGTTAATTGACACGATGAAAGACACCCAAATGGGCTCAATGTTTATTGAGGCCAAATCATCATAATGTGATCATAAAAAAGGAGACTTAATGAGAGAGAGAAAAATGTACGCATTGTCTGAGAGAAGGCATGTTTGTCCATGATAAAACATCCTCTCTCTTTGTCCCCACCAACATGATAAAAAAAAAAGAGGAAGGACAGTAACGAAAAAAAGAGCAACCTCTCATCAATGTTTGTCATTGCACATATGTGGGATGCACGGCATGCATTCCAATACAATACAACAACAAAGCAACGACGACAAAAAGAAAGAAAAAGAGGTATGCACGTTCGAAAAATTGTTGTCCATGAGACCAATGGAGTTATAACTTTTCTTTTTATTTAAATCAAAAATGATTTAAATAGGTAAGAGTAATAGATCGAAAAGTCATGACCCTGATGCAGTGTTATTGAGAAAATATCAACGAAACTTTAACGTACGGAAATGACTTTACTGGACCGCGATCGATAATTGTGAAAATAAATTACTCTACAAATTCTAACTAAGAAATTGAAGAGTATATGATAAGTTTTGGATAAAATAAATTCAGTAGACAATCACTGTCAAATCCCAATTCATAAATTTGAGGTTAAACCGGTTAATGACTTCTTCAGCCGAATTGCTATTTCTTCTTCTAATCTCGAAACTTAAGATGAAATTATAATTCATGGGATTGACCACGTCATTACTGTCCAAATAATAGTGAAAGGTGAGCAGCGATGAACGGTCTTGACCAGCGACAAAGTCATGACACCGAAGCAGCATCATTGAGAAAATATCAACGAAGCTTTAATGTACGGAAACGATGTTACTGGACAGCGACCGATGATTGTAAAAATAAATTACTCTATAAATTCTAACTGAAAAATTGAAGAGTATATGATAAGTTGTTTGGTGAAATAAATTCACCAGGCGGTCACTGTCAAAATCCAATTCATAATGATCATTGCTATTTCCTCTTCTAGTCCTAAAAGTTAAGGCGAAGTTATAATCCATGGCATTGACCACGTCATTGATGCCGAAATAATAGTGAAAGGTGAGCAGCGATGAATCATTTTGACCAGCATTAAAATTTCTGTGTTGACCATCGACCGACGACCTTTACTGACTGTTTGGTAATGACCGACGGTTCAACATAAACTCCTATTTCTAAGGGAATTAGAATGAAGGACTGACATACACTCCTATTTCTAAGGGAAATATAACAAACAACCCATATAAATTCCTAGTCATAAGAAAATTAAGATGGACCAACGACATTAAAAACCCAATCCAATTAGGATAATGGTTTATGAATCTATAAATAAAGAAGTCCTGAAGCAAGGACAAACACAACATAGCATACTCAAAACCCTAAAAGTTAAATTATCGCTGCTTCTCAACGATGATCGACGAGAATTCAGTAATTACTTTTGACGAACGACTGACAAGATCCTCTTTTTACGATTTTCATATTGATTCTTTGTAATTCATATCGATTACTTGTCAAAACTCGTTGATCAATAAAGTCTATCTCTTATCATCAGTCCGTAAGACTGTCTCGATTCGAACTGGTTACAATTTGTCGAAAAAGTCATAGTTTGGTGTTTTAGGTGTATCCAAGTATGGAAGAGAGAAGCCACCCGGAAGAGTAGGGATGCAAATTTCTCCCGCTGGTCTTGATCATAAGAGACCCTTAGGGATACCCTCTCTCTCTCTTGTTTGAGAGGAGCATTTATAGAGAATTTACCTCGGGGCCTTATCCCTAGCCGAATCTATAATTTCCCTAGATTTACTGATGTCATATCGTCAGTCTATATTATATAAGGCGGAGTGAAATCTGCTGCTAGTAAGCGATAGGTAGATCTCGTTTGTACTATTTTATATGCCATGCGATATTTTCAGACATCTGTTGGAAGGCGTGTCCGATTCTTTACCTGGAATAAAGGATATGCCACTATTTGGTTGACATGGCGACTTTCAAAACTACTGCTACCAAAATTATTCGAAATTTTGTACAAGGGTTTTCTGCAAAAAAAACCCCTCCAAATGGATTTTTTTTGCAAGTTTACACTTAACTTGAAAAAAATGCAGGTCAAACTAACGAAGTCCTATTCAACTCGCAATATAGCCCTGACTGTGTATAGATTTTTCAGTCCGTATATGGCAGTGTATAAGCTATCAAAACTACGTCGTTTTAAAAGACTTTTTAAAACACCATAAATCTAAAATGAGGAATCAAACTCCTAACCTCGGGATTAAACCACAATCAGCCAACCATTTATGCCAGTATAGTTTTTACGATTATTACAAACATATATTGTTTATAACACTATTTGAGAGAATCGCTTTCTCTTGAATAAAATTCATATAAATTATTGACAAAAAAACAGAGTCGGTATAAATTTATGTTGAATAAAAATGATCTCACTAATGAAATTCGATTTATTTCTGTCTCAACGTAACCAAATTGCCAATTTGAAATCCATGTATTCTCTCTCGCGTTTCGTTGCAGAGAAGCCTCACATGGAGGCAATACAAGAACGAGGCTCCAGCAAAGCTAATCAATCCGACGAAGATGAAGATAATCACGTGATCTTAGAACAAGCAGCTTGAACAATTGCCTCCACTTTGCTTTATTTGCAGCTTGAACAAAATGGGAGGTCCGAGACAAGCCATAATCGATGTTTTAGATCGAATCAAAATCAACAACAATAAGACAACACCTCATTCCACCATTAAAGGCATTCTCCATTCCTCGAACCAAGACGAGATTCAGATTCTGTATATATTTGCCCTACAAGCGAAGATATGGAGAAAAGCAAATATCTAGCGAAAGATAGAGAGGAAAGTCCCAGACTTTCAGTTCGACAAGATATACAATTGCATCTCGGGAAAGATGAAACATCCCGAACAACGATGGAGAGCGAAGGCAATTCCATCTGATAGACTTATAAAAAATATATGTGTGATTTAATTAAAATTCCGTTGGCACAATTGGTAATGTGTTTGATGTTTATCTCTGAAGTTAAGTGTTCGAGTCTCCACTTTGCTTTATTTTTTCTTTTAGTTTTAATAGCTTATACACGGCCATATATGGACTGAAAAATCTATTTACAGTCAAGGGTTATATTGCGAGTTGAATAGAACTTCGTTAGTTTAACCTGCATTTTTTGCAAATTAAGGGTAAACTTGAAAAAAAAAATCCACTTGGAAATTTTTTTTTTTCGAGAAAACTCTTTTTACAATCATTTATTTTATTAATTGTTTGAAATATGTTGAAGGAGAGGTAGTAATAGAGATGTTGGTCTGAATTTGTTAAGAGAAAATAGAAGTTGTTGGCATTGTTGTAAGAGAGAAATTTTAAAATATATATTTTTTGTTAATTAGGTTTTTGGTCAATTTTTTAAATCTTTTGCGGGGAGTTACAATCGTACTTACATGCTCAAATATCTGTAGAGATGGTAACATCACTTTCACTAATAGATCCAAACATAATTTTTTAAGATTTATAAAAGTATTTAGATTTTCCACACCATATATTCTGCTTTTTTGACCGCACTCTTTTTTATTTTATTTATTTTTTAATCAAAAATTTAAAATAAATTAAAAATACTTTAAATTTTATTATATAAAGATGAATACATTTAATGTGAGTGTGACATGTAGGCAAAATTATACTCTCTCTGTTTCTTATACAATGAAGTTTTATGTGATACACATATATTAAGAAGATGTCACTTTCAAATAATTGCATTTACTCAATTTGTGGTAAAGCATATCTACTCTTCACCTTTTCTATCTTTTTAATATTGCAGCCAAATAAATTGATTTCAATAAAAACAATTAAATTTTTGTTAAAAATTCAAACATTGCGCCACAGTCAATTGCTTAAAAATGAAAACAAAATTACGGAGGCAAAACCAAAATAATGATGTTTCATTGACTTTCTATATATTAACACTGATTTATAGTCATTTAGTAGTATCATACGTGGCTTGTCATAGTTTTAATCTAAATTCACCAATTCAAAATAATGAAAGAGAATTTTTGTTTGATTTGAATAAAAGTCCAACAAGAAAAGATCTGGAAAATGAAGATCCAGAGAACTATTCTCTTATTAATTTAGGTTTTTTTTTTTTTTAGTTATTAATTCTAATGATTTGATATAAATTTTGTATATGTAAAACTGAGATTTTGTTTATATATGTAAGATTGAGATTATAGCATATTTTATTAAACTGTTTTTTTTTTAAGATTGAGATTATAGCATATTTCATCTTCTTTATCTATCATATACCTTGTTCAAATCAAAATCAGAGATAATGTTTGATTTGAGATTACTTTTTAAGTTAACTTCTTCTTCTTGTTTCACTTTTTTGTTCTCCTCTTTTTGATTTAAGCTGACTTCTTCTTCTTCTTATTTCACTTTTTGGTTTTCTTTTTGATCTAATTCACATTCTCCTTCTTCTTGTTTCACTCTTTTGTTCATTTTTTCTGGATTCATTATTTTTTAAAAAATAAGAAGACTCTCATAAGTGAAAAATTCTAAAATGATGACTTATAGTACTTCATATACAACAAAACATGCACATTTGATTTTTTTATTAATAGAATTTCATTTATTTTCACTACTTACTTTCACTAATGTACTTTAAGTGAAAATTGACTTTTAAGTTTCTATGACAAAGACAACATCAATCTTTGAGAAACATTAATAAAATTCAAAACTTCATTCTATAAGAAACAGAGGGAGTAACTCACTTGATCGCGACACGTGTAATTGTTAATTTAGATTTCGACACGTGTCAATATAATAATATAAAAAAAAATTCTGTTAAATAAATAAATCATAAATAGGGAAAAAATAAAATCCTAAAGCAATAATTAAAAATAAAATTAGTAAATATTTTAAATATAAAAATTTCAACATTTAAATTAGTAAATCTAGATTGTAACACGTGTCGATATAATAATATAAAGTTTTTATGTTAATTAATTAGATCATAAAAAGAAACAAATAAAATTCTAAACCAAAAATTGAAAATAAAATTAGAAGATATTTTTAAAATGGAAATTTTAACATTTAAATTAGTAATGCAAACAAGAAGTGTAAGAAAATAGTATAATAGAAATTTATATGTCGTTAAATGTATTTTCAAAGACAAGATTTTTATATTTCAATGTTTCTAAGTAAAAAAAACATTTAATACATGTTCCAGAATTTTTTAATAGAATATATGCATTTTCACTAGAATCAAAATTTAACATAATTTTGCTATATAATGACATAAAAACAATCGAAATTTAACATATTTTTGCTATATAAAGACATAAAAACATGATTTATGGTTGTGGCAACCAAAAAAACTAAGATATATTATATCATATATGTGGAAAATAACTCATTATTTTTTTTTGGGTGTGTTTGGGTTTTGATCTTCATATTGAAGTAATGATTAGATACAACATTTTAACTCACTAAAACCTTTGAAACTTTTTTATTGATAGAAATATAATGGATTACCAATTAGAATTGAGAAATTCTGAGATATGCCACTTCTCAACTGGCACTTTGCAAAAATGCCACAGTTTTAAAATAATTACAAGCGTGCCCCTCCATTTTTTCCATATCCACATATTACCCTTTGACTCATTTTAACCTAACTTTTTGTATTGATTTTTTCAGATCTTGTCTCCCAATTCGATAATTTCTCTAAAATTGCCGTCTCCAATCTCAAATCTCTCCGTCTCCGATCTTAGATCTCTCTGTCTCCGATTTCGCCGTCTTAGAACTCCGTCGCGATTTCCTCTGAGAAGATTCTAGAAAGAGTTGTTGTTGATCTGGTGGTGCGTTTGACGAAGAACATGGATCTAAGATTGGATATGGTGGATTTGCGAAGAAGAAAGGTTGTTTAGCCCGATTAATGACCCAATTTGTTGAAGATCCGACCTGTGTTAGGTCAAGAATGGTGAAAAGTCAACTTTTGGGTAATATCCAGGGAATGTAGAAAAAGAAGAAGGAGGAAGAGAAAACGCAATCGCGGAAGAAAAAGAATCGGAAATGCTTTTGAATAGCTTATAAAACCTTTTAAATATGGTTTAGTTTTGAAGGTATAACACTTGGAGTGTTTGCAGGAGGAGTATTTTAAATACCTTATAAAACCTTTTAAATACCTTATAAAACTTTTTAAATCTAGAGCATAGTACCAAGTCAAACCCGAGAATCCAGACCCGACCCAACAAAGAACGTAGAAAACGGTATCCGAGCCCGGACAGGTAAAAATCTATAAATACACCATTCATTTACTTCAGAAGAGGATCCGATCCTGATCTTAAAAACTCACAAAAAGCTCATTCTATCGAGGCTAAAGCCCACTCCCTTAAAAGTTCTTAGTCTCTTTCGGCTGTTAGGGTCGTTCTCTCTAGATCCTTCCCGGGCAACTCTCTTTTCCGGTCATTTCTGGATCATCTTCTTTCTAGATATAATGTTCCCACTATATCTCACCGCAAATTTCTCTTTCTATATGTTCTGATACACCGTGGACCACCCCTTGCTTGGCATTGTGTCACCCTTTCCACTATTTTCCTCGTTTTCCGACTTTCTTTCCTAGCTCTTCACGATTCCCCCGTGGTCGTTCTTCTTCTCTCTTCTTTTGCTCTTTTTCTGACTTGAGCATCGGAGAGTCGTCGGAAAATATCCCCCAATCATGTTTTCTCGGCCTTAACGCATTTGTTGATTATGCAGGAGCTGGTCTCCTCAGTGGTTGTTCAAGAGGATAAAAAATCTCTGAAACAATATATATCTTAAAGAGCAAATTTTAATGGTAGAATCCATTCAAAATTCAGCAAAAATATTAGGTATAACGAAACATTCAACAAAGGGTTTGGTGGTAAATGTGATGAAGTAGTCGTAATACATGCTGACAATAAATTAGAGATGTAAATTAGTTTTTCCTCATCGAGAACAAGATGAGTTAATCAATTCGAGATTCGGCAAAAATATTGATTATACCTAAAAATTTGGCAAAAGTTTTGATGGTAACTATGATAAAGTTGTTGTGATACATATTAACAATGAAATTCATATATAGCTAGAGATATAGATTAGTCTCTTCTCACCGAAAACAAGGTGATACTTCATTAAAAACTTGATCATACCTCTTCTCCCAGAATTCCGTAGACTCAAATCGTTATTCACATTAATTTTTGTGAAATATTTTTTTTTTAAAATCAAATAATTCTCGTGGCGAATGTCCTAATCTAATAAATTATATTTGAACTAGATAAAGGACCCGCATATATGCGAATTTGTAATCTAATATTTTATAACCTGTAAAAAAAAGTTAATAAATTAAAAGTAGGAATCAAAATTAAATCAACCGTAAACATAAATAAAATAAAATTGGAACGCTTATGCAAAACCACTAATTCAGAAACATAATATTTATTTATTTACTTTGATTATTTGATTATTTAATTTTCAATTAAATTTTATCACATATTTTCAAATTATTAGTTTTTCTATTCTATTTGAACTAATACTACTTTTTAATCCATTTTTTAAATCTTGATGAATTTATTCTCATGTTTTAGTTGAATTATTTTGAGTACTTTAATATTATATAAACCGCACAAAAATAGAAAACAAAATCATATCATCCGTAAAAATAAATAAAATAAGATTAAAAACGTCGATGTGAAACCACTCATAGAAAAGCCTACAAATTATTTATTGATTTTGATTCTCCTACTTTTTTTTATAGTAACTGAATTTTCAATTTTTTCACATATTTCTAAATTATTAGGTTTTCCTATTCCTATTTAAATTAAGTTTACTTTTATTATGTAACTACTCATATATCTTTTTTTTTAACGCTTGACAAATCAATTTAAGTATTTTTATTTGAATTAGACTTACTCACATTTTTTAATCATATTTGAATTTTTTTTTCACTTATGAATCAAGTATTATCTTTCTTCCAACGAAAAACGAATTATATTTGTTTCATCACTTGGTTTCTTACTTTTTATAATTTGCACAACATGAGAAACTTTCAAAATAATTTTCTTCTCATACATCAATTTTACAATATTTAGGATGTCTACGTAGTGGTAAATCTTTAAAAAACCTACAATAAAATGTACATTTTTTTAGTCTGATTTTAAAATATAATGCTATTAGATTTTTTTAATGGAAATTTTTATTTTGACATGTGGCTAAAGCTAATTGTAAACAAAAATTTTAGAAGAGGTTATTGAAATTTTAAATTGGTTGGTGGGAAGATCGAGAGAGTACAACATTGTTTAAATAAATGTGAAATATTATAATCTTTAAAGATTTGAGTATGTAAATCTAATTCTATTCAAAATATTTTTACACGTGTATTTAATATTCTAATGAAAAATGCGTTTGATTTTTTTTGTCATATCAATTTCTATTTAAAATCAAAATATATGTAAGCGTGTATATATGTAGCTTATTTTTTATTTTTTTTTATTAATTACTAAAATAAACTAATTGAAAAATATTGAGATATGTTGTTTTTATCGAATAAGAGAGTAATCATTGGTTTTTTCAAATAAAAAAGCTGAAATAAAATTTGTGGAAGAGATTATTGAAATTTGAAATTTCTTGGTGAGAAGATTGAGAGAGCACAAAAACTTGTTATATAAAGACAATATATTATAATAAATCTAAGTATATTTGAACTAAAAATATTTTTACACGTGTATTAATTAATATTCTAATAAAAAATTTTGAAACATAATTCATCTTCATAAACGTAAAGAAAAAGAGGGGTAGAAAAATATTAATTAATATTCTCATGAAATTTTTTGAAACATAATTCATCTTCATAAACGTAAAGAAAAAGAGGGGTAGAAAAATAATGGTTGTACGAAAAAATAAAACCGAGACATATAATAAAGTCAATATTTAAAAGAATAGACCATGCTTATCAACTAATTATTTTAATGAATTATTTATTAGAAACTAATTAATTTTTTTATATTTATATGTTGATTTTTATAATTAATTTTTTTTATATATATGTTTATTTTTATAATCTACTTGATAAATACAACTGTATAAAATTATAAAAAAATAAGATTTATATGACACATGTCAAAATCTAATTGAAAAAAAAATTATATGTGTTAAAATCCAATCGACTGGTTGACACGTGTTATATTGTGTTAATTACGAAGTTTGACACATCAAGCTTTATAATAAGATATGGTGATAAAATTGGGGTACGCATAGTCCCGTAATGTGTCAAACATTCAAGACCTAAATCTATTGTTTTCTAAATTCTGGCTAATTATTAACCCTTTTTTAAGACATCATCCCCGAGAAAAGGTGTGTAGATATTTGCTAGTGTGTTTTATGACCGTTTTGTAAAAAAAAAGAAAAAAAAACAGAGCCAAAATAGCTCCCAAATCGAGAGCAACACTATTCTGTATACGACAACGACGATTTGATTCCTCCTATCACTCTCCGCAGCCATGCCAACTGGCGATTGCTTCCATTGCCACCAGCCAGGCCACTGGGCTAACCACTGCCCTCTCAAAACCCCTACCAAGACCACCGCTGTCGCCGCTGCTTCTCCGCCGGTCATTCACTGCCTCTGCGACGGCGGTGCTTGCGTTGTTTTGACCTCTAAAACTGAGAAAAACCCCAACAGGAGGTTCTACAAATGCTCAGCAGTTAGTCTCTCTCTCTCTCTCTCTCTCTCTCTACAGATTTCTGGGGTTCTCGCTGATTTTAAGGACTACTAATCTCTGTTAGGTCCCAAGCTGCGGATTTTTCAAGTGGTGCGACCAAGTGAGTATCAAATCGCAGGCGATCTCCTCCGTCCACCCCGCCTGCCCTTGTGGTGCCGGTTCCTGCAGAAAAGTAGCAGTCATCGACGGACCAAATGCCCACCGTTCATATTTTGTTTGCTGCATTAAGAAGGTAAAACGAATCTCCCTTGCTAGATATATCCAGAATCTGATTTGATCTATGATGTTTTTTTAGGGTTTTGGGGCTTGTGGATTCTTCCAGTGGGAGGATGGTGCTCAAATTCCATCTGAACCTGAAGAAGCAGGGCATAGCGGTTCTCCTTGTTCTACTTTGATTGGTTTTTCCGATTTCGATTCTGCCGATGATGAGAATTTACTACCTGAAACTGATTTCATTTCTGAGGTTAACGTACAAAACAGCAGCCTTGGAGTGGTGGTTGTCCCAGAGAATTCAACACCATCCAATGAGTTTACTCTTCCTATGAATTCAGCCACTCTGAGAAAGGAATCAATTCCAGTTTGTTCCAGTTTCAACAATCTGGAATCGGTTTCCGGTGGCGTGTTTGCCTCTGCAGATGGCAGAAACCAAGGTAATCCTCTGTTTTCTTTCTGTTAAGTGACTTTCTTTACTATTTTGGCAGTTACTCCTTTTTGGGATTGTTGGCTTTCGTGATAGTTGATTAGTTTTTTACCTCCAGCACTCTGCTTAAAAGATACCTCCTGTTCGTGTGCATTATTCTGTGTTCGTCGCTAGGCATTTTGCCCTTTCATTTGAGTGCTCATATTCTTTTATTCTTTCTAGGCATTATCCCTTCATTTGATCTGATTGCAGAATATAAAGATGCAGCTTGCCTTGAGGCGGAAGAGCAAGTGCTCCCTTCACTTGTTCCTAAACATATTGAACCTCAAGTGGAGGCTTTGTCTAGTGATCACCCAACAAATAGTGCTCTTTTGAGGTTTCGCGGTGACGAGAGTTATGCATTAGAGGTGGTTGAAGCAACGTGTGTTTTGGGCGCAACCAGTCTTTCTCAGACCACCAACGATCCAGTTTCGAATGGCACCAATAAACCTGAGCATACACATCAACCTGAGCATCAATCCTCATTTCCAGGCTGTTCCTCCTCGATGGACCTCATTGAGCAATATAACTCGGAGAAGCTCCATTTCGAGAGAGTTTCTATGAAACATGTTGATGCGTTGACCGCCTTTACAGGTTCGTACAAGCAATTAGAGTCGCTTCGTCATGGAGCACATAGTCTCAGGAAACAGCTGCTTCAAGTAGAGAAACAGGTGAAGCTTTACGAGGCAGAGACCTCAGAATTTGCAACAAGTCTTCAAGAAATTTCAGGAGAACTGGTGGAATCGCAGAAAAAAATGACGGAGACGGCAAGGAAAGTCGAAAAGGAAGTGACAGTTTACAAGCAAAGGGATTTTGAAGCTCCGTAGAGAAGAAGAAGGGGCTCAGGATGGACTTATATGCAAGGGGATTCCACTTGAATGTTTATATAATATGTACAATAGTTAAAGTGACTGAAGATTAGCTCTACTATTCGCCAACTGATGTTCTATAAGTTACTTATGTATTAGGGCTAAGCATTTTGTGAATTTTCATGTTGTTTCTTTGTAAAAATAATTATATTTATATATATATATATATATATATATTGGTTTATGAAAGTTATACGGAATGTTGACAAAAAGGGTTATAAGAATTGATCTTTTAGAGTTGTAACTTTTTTTCAAATGGGATAAGAAAAATTATGTCTCTATTGTTTTGTTTAACATGCTTTCATGCCTTAAAATAAGGATATTGTGTCGAAGCCTGACTGATTGATCAATGATTCATTAATGTAGCCTGACTGATTGATCAATGATTTATTAATGTTTCTATATCATGAAACATAGAGTTCGAATCCATAAAAATACGATTTACGCAAATTAATAGAGAAAAATTTTACAGGAGATTTTTAGCATGGTGCAAATAGAGCCGTTCGTCGAGGTCTTACATGTCAAAGTTAAAATTGTTCGTTATAGAATCGCCAAAGCTGTATTTGTCCATCAACTATTATTGTGTCTCATATATGTATATAATTATTAAATATATAACTACATAGATAATTTACAAAATAGTTAGCTATTTTGAATCATGACTCAACTAGTTATAATTTTGTCTACGTGTCGTGTTCACGTTGAATGTATCCATATTTATATAATAAGATTGAAAAAACATTTTGAGAATTTAGGTTATGTGTAATTCAAATAATAAAATAAAGGCTACATTAAATTACTTTTCTAATGAACCTTCCATTTTAGTATGTTGAGTTATGAAAATAGAAAAAACTCAACATAGGAAACATAAGAGAGATCTATTTTGGTATGTTAAGTTTATTTTTTTAAATAACTTTTTATTTTTCTATTTCCCGAAAAAAAAAAAAGGGAGATCTATAATTAAAATCATTATAAATTATAAAAAACCATAATGAAAATAACATATGTACAAAACAAGACAAGATTTTCATGATACAAAAGTGTATAAATTTTTATATTACCCAAAAAAATGTAATTATTATATTATCTTTTTGTTTATGTATGTAATTTGATACGAACTCTCCAAGATGCTTCACTCTAAGTTGGTAGATTGGATAATTCCTCAACTTCAATGGACTCGCGAAACACAAACTTAAGGTATATTAAATCTTAGACCCAATACTCAACTTAAAACGCTCCAAAGAAAAAGGCGGTGGAAACCTCTGATTGGCTCACTTAAAACACTTATACAATCTTTGGTCAGTGAATGGCCACACTGATGCGCCGCAGGACTCAGACATGGACCAGCATGATGTTTTAGCCCGGGATGGGATGGATCATGGAGTGCAGCTTGAACCAGAGCTTGAAGCCGAGGAGGACTTAGTTGTACCAGTTGGACCTATGACTCGAGCGAGAGCTAAAAGACTCAAAGAAGGAATTGGAGGATTACTTAACCAAATGTTTACTCACCCAGATCACTTGGGCTGGATTGGAGAAGACGTATCTCAAACCATTCTGGTTTTGATACAGGCCCGAGAAGATCACTAAAATGGGTATGTGATCATTTGTACTCTTTTTCCTTATCCTTGGTTTTATCCCAATGGGTTTTCCAAGAAAGGTTTTAATGAGGCAAATTGGATCACATTGCTACTAAGCCCATTAGAAATCCGAAATCTGTTTGATCCATGAAGAGCATTGAATCTGTGAATGAATCTGGACAGAAACCGAATGGTCACTTCGACTAAGCATTGATTTCTTTGACTCTTCTTTATTTTCGGTCCTTATTGTATTTTTCTATGTTTCTTTTCCCATAAAACATTTAATTCGTTGTCTCTTTCATTCCTTTATGTACGCAAACTCAGTTTTCAGTTTTGAATAATCGAATTTTCCTTTTTGTTTTCTGAGATAGAAATTCTCTTTGTTCTTTGCTAAAGAACATTTTCTGTCACTTGGTGCGTAATATCCAAGTAACAACCTCTTTTTTGCTGTTCTAGTGCGTCATATCTAGAGGCTTTGAGGAGTGGGAATATCAGCAGACTTACACATCTGTTGTGCGACCCTTCAATCCATCAAAATCACCCTTGTTTGCAACCTGCTACTTGGCGTGAATCCTATCTTCATAAACCGGTTGAGTGATCCTTAAATCAGGGCGTATCAAAGTGGTATCAGAGCCACTCAATCCGGTATCTTCACTTCAAAATCATCTGCTCATCTTTTCACAATTCTTTCTTCTTCTTTCTTACTGGATCTGGGCTGTTCTTTACCCCATAGTGATCGCTTCATTTCATAAAAAAAAAAAAAAAAAAAAAAAAAAAAAAAAAAAAAAAAAAAACCAGAAGTTTGAATCACGGCTGAAGAGAAATCCAGGTGGGGTGGTGGAAGAGAAAGCCTACTGGCCGAAGAGAAAACCGGCCTTGGAACAGTTAAAATGGATCCCTCAAAACCTTTCATCTTCTACGAATTTTTTTTCTTCCCCTTGTTACTTGGAAATTCCATTGAGTTTGAATAGGATTTGTTTTTCTTAGAACCTTGGGAAGGAAGTCTCTTGAGTGACCACAAAACTTTGAGATTAAACACTTTGAGAGTGTGAGATCTTTTCTACTAAATCGTTTGTTTAAGTGTTTTTTTCTTTCAGGAAACCATGGAGTCTAGTGATGATGAAAGACAAGGGCCTGGAAATTCAATGGCCGGATTGTCTAAACTCCAGATGAGAGCTTTAAATGACCAAATGACTAATCTCATGAATGCAGGTTTGAACCAGATCCACCAGAGGCTTGATGAGATCCAGGCTAACCAACAAAACCAGCCTAGAGAAGCTCCAAAAAGAAACCGGCCAAGGAGAAATAACCAATCAGATGATGAGATTGATGAGGATGTCAGATCTATCAACAGACCAAGGAGACAAAACCGAGAACGAGGTGATGTTAATCCTTTTGTTGCTAGGAGAAATGAAAGGAATGATGATCTAGGAAATCTTAAGCTTAAAATCCCCACTTTTTATGGTAAAAATGATCCAGATGCTTACCTTGAATGGGAAAGAAAAGTTGAGCTTATTTTTTATTGTCAGAATTTTTTAGAGCTTAAGAAAGTAAGGTTGGCTGCCACTGAATTCTCTGGTTATGCTATTAATTGGTTTGATCAAGTGGTGACTCTTAGGAGGAGATCAGGTGGGAGTCCAATAGCTACTTGGGATGAGCTCACAACATTGATGAGAAAGAGATTTGTACCGGTCCATTACCACAGAGAGCTTCACCAAAAGCTCAGGCGTTTGCTTCAAGGCACTAAGTCCGTAGAAGACTATTTCTAGGAGATGGAATCTCTCCTGATCAAGGCAGATGTTGATGAGTCCGTGGAGGCTACAATGGCCCGTTTCTTAGCTGATCTCAACCGTGACATTCAGGACCGCATGGAGCTCCAGGAATACGAGAGTCTGGAGGAGATGCTCCATAAGGCGACCCTGATTGAGCAGCAGGCCAAGAGGAGGGGATTCTCAAAGCCCACTTTTGCCCATAAGCAGCCTTTTCTCCAAAACCAAACTACCAAGACAAAGGTAAGTCTCCAGCTCAGTCAAATACTGATTTTAAAACTAATGCGCCTGCTCGTTTTGACAAAGGAAAGACAGTGGAGACCAACAACCGAGCCAGAGACATCAGATATTTTAAATGTCAAGGGCTTGGACACTATACTAATAAGTGCCCGAATCAAAAGGTGATGATTCTCTTGAACAATGGTGAGGTGGAGTCCGAGGAAGAGAAGGAAGAAAAGGATGATCTCGGTCCTATCTTTGATGAGGAGGAAGGGGAGTTTGAATACCCAGCTCAAGGCCAACTTCTAGTCACAAGAAGATCTCTAAGTGTCCAGCCAAAGCCTGATGAACGAGAACAAAGGGAGAACCTTTTTCACTCTAGATGTTTTGTTAATGATAAAGTGTGTTCTCTTATTATTGATGGCGGCAGCTGTACTAATGTTGCTAGTGACACTCTTGTCAGGAAATTGGGCTTGGAAGTGCGGCCTCATCCTCGTCCTTTTAAGCTGGAATGGCTTAATGAATCCGGTGAACAGCATGTGAAGGAGCAAGTCACGGTTCCTATAAAAATTGGGAGATATAAAGATCAGATTCTGTGCAATGTTCTTCCAATGGATGCTAGCCATATTTTGCTTGGCCGGCTGTGGCAGTTTGACAAGAAAGCCATTCATGACGGCTACACCAACAGACATTCTTTTGAACACCAAGGAAAAAAGATCACTTTGGTGCCTTTGTCTCCCTTAGAAGTGCATCAGGACCAGATTCAGCTCAAGAAGAACCGTGAAGCAACAAAAACGTCTGATGAGCCAAAGGTGAACCCCAAGATTTCTAACTTCTTGGTCAAGCAAAGTCAGGTAAGGAAATCATTGTTTTCTCAACAGCCTTTTCTTTTGCTTGTTTACAAAGAATCACTAATGGTCTCTTCTAACATTGCACCGGAGCTTCCGAGTGGTCTTAAAGATGTCTTGCATGAATTTTCAGATGTTTTTCCTGAGGAGAATCCAAAGGAATTGCCACCGGTCCGAGGCATAGAACATCAAATCGACTTTTTTCCTGGCGCCTCTCTTCCCAACCGGCCAGCTTACAGAACCAATCCCATGGAGACCAAAGAACTTCAGAAACAGATTGCTGAGCTACTTGACAAAGGATACATCGGGAAAGCCTTAGTCCGTGTGCCGTGCCAGTGCTACTCGTTCCAAAGAAAGATGGGACCTGCCGTGTCATAAACAACATTACGGTAAAATATAGGCATCCCATCCCTAGGCTAGATGACATGTTAGATGAGTTGCATGGTTCATCTGTTTTCTCTAAAATTGACCTGAAAAGTGGCTATCACCAAATTCGCATGAAAGAAGGTGATGAGTAGAAGACTGCATTCAAAACAAAGCTAGGTTTGTATGAATGGCTTGTTTTGCCTTTCGGTTTAACAAATGCACCTAGCACTTTTATGCGTCTCATGAATCATGTGTTAAGGTCTTTCATTGGTCATATTTTGGTTGTATATTTTGATGACATTTTTATTTACAACAAATCCCATGAAGAGCATGAACAACATTTAAAATCCGTGTTAGAGGTCCTTAGGAAAGAAAAGTTGTTTGCTAACTTTAAAAAGTGCTCTTTTGGAACGGATCATGTGGTTTTTCTAGGATTTGTTGTAGGTGCAAATGGAGTCCGGGTTGATGAGGAGAAGATCAAGGCCATCCGTGATTGGCCCAGCCCTAAGACCATTGGAGAGGTCAGGAGTTTTCACGGCCTTGCCGGATTCTACAGGAGGTTTGTGCCAAACTTCAGCACTATAGCAGCCCCTCTCACGGAGGTAATCAAGAAGACTATTGGTTTTAAATGGGAGCAAGCCCAGGAGGAAGCTTTCCAAACACTTAAAGCTAAGTTGATCCAAGCACCTTTACTTTCTCTTCCTGATTTCTCTAAGACTTTTGAAATTGAATGCGATGCTTCAGGAGTTGGTATTGGTGTTGTGTTAATGCAGGAGAAGAAACCCATTGCCTATTTTAGTGAGAAACTCGGAGGCGCCACGCTCAACTATCCAACGTATGACAAGGAACTTTATGCCTTGGTGAGAGCTCTTCAAACGTGGCAGCATTACTTGTGGCCCAAGGAATTTGTGATCCATACTGATCATCAGTCACTGAAGCATCTTAAGGGGCAGAACAAGTTAAACAAGAGGCATGCGCGCTGGGTTGAGTTTATCGAAACTTTTCCCTATGTCATCCGCTACAAGCAAGGTAAGGAAAACGTGGTAGCTGATGCTCTATCACGAAGGTATGTGCTTCTCTCTGCTCTTGAAACAAAGTTGCTTGGGTTTGAATTCATTAAAGACTTGTATGCAACTGATGCGAATTTTAAAGAGGTGTTTAGGAAGTGTTCTAAGGCTGCTTATGGGAAGTATTACCTTGTTTCTGGGTTTTTGTTTTTTGATAACCGTTTATGTGTTCCCCAATGCTCTTTGAGGGAGTTGTTTCTCAGGGAAGCCCACGGTGGTGGTCTTATGGGGCATTTCGGTGTTAAGAAGACCCACAAGGTGCTGTATGAACATTTTTTCTGGCCAAGCATGATGAAAGATGTGGAGAGGATATGCAGCCGGTGTGTGGTGTGCAAGCAAGCCAAGTCAAAACAGCAACCCCAAGGTTTGTATTCAGCTCTGCCTATACCTTCTCATCCGTGGGTAGACATTAGCATGGACTTTGTGGTGGTTGATAGGTTCTCCAAAATGGCCCATTTCATCCCTTGCCATAAAACTGATGATGCTGTGCATGTTGCTGAACTTTTCTTTAGAGAAATTGTTAGGTTGCATGGAATGCCCAGAACCATAGTCTCAGATAGGGATACAAAGTTCCTTAGCTACTTTTGGAAGACTTTGTGGTCTAAGCTAGGAACTAGGCTGTTGTTTTCTACGACTTGTCACCCCCAGACAGATGGCCAAACAGAGGTTATAAACCGCACATTGTCAGCCTTACTTAGGTCTCTAGTCAAAAAGAACCTTAGGACTTGGGAAGAAAACTTGCCACATGTAGAATTTGCATATAATCATTCAATGCATTTCGCAACTAAGTTTTCTCCTTTTGAGGTGGTCCATGGATTCAACCCTATGTCTCCACTTGATCTTCTTCCTTTGCCTGTGAGTGAAAGGGTTAGTACAGATGGTGAGAAGAAAGCGGAGTCCATTAGGAAGTTGCATGAGCAGGTCCGGAGCAACATTGAGGCTAAGACCAAGATCTATGAAAAGAAGGCAAACCGGAAAAGAAGCAAGGTTGTGTTCCATGAAGGAGATCTTGTCTGGGTGCATCTAAGGAAGGAACGGTTTCCAGAAGAGAGGAAGACTAAGCTCATGCCGCGCATTGATGGCCCATTTCCAATCATCCGGAAAATCAGTGACAATGCATATCAACTTGATTTGCAAGGTAAGTATGATGTCTCTTCTACTTTTAATGTTTCTGATCTCTCTTCTTTTGTGGCAGATGTTCCAGATTTGTGGTCGAATCCTTTTCAAGAGGATGGGAATGATGCGCCGCAGGACTCAGACATGGACTAGCATGATGTTTTAGCCCGAGATGGGATGGATCATGGAGTGCAGCTTGAACCAGAACTTGAAGCCGAGGAGGACTTAGTTGTACCAGTTGGACCTATGACTCGAGCGAGAGCTAAAAGACTCAAAGAGGGAATTGGAGGATTACTTAATCAAATGTTTACTCACCCAGATCACTTGGGCTGGATTGGAGAAGACGTATCTCAAACCATTCTGGTTTTGATACAGGCCCGAGAAGATCACTAAAATGGGTATGTGATCATTTGTACTCTTTTTCCTTATCCTTGGTTTTATCCCAATGGGTTTTCCAAGAAAGGTTTTAATGAGGCAAATTGGATCACATTGCTACTAAGCCCATCAGAAATCCGAAATCAGTTTGATCCATGAAGAGCATTGAATATGTGAATGAATCTGGACAGAAACCGAATGGTCACTTCGATTTAGCATTGATTTCTTTGACTCTTCTTTATTTTCGGTCCTTATTGTATTTTTCTATGTTTCTTTTTTCCATAAAACATTTAATTTGTTGTCTCTTTCATTCCTTTATGTACGCAAACTCAGTTTTCAGTTTTGAATAATCGAATTTTCCTTTTTGTTTTCTGAGATAGAAATTCTCTTTGTTCTTTGCTAAAGAACATTTTCTGTCACTTGGTGCGTAATATCCAAGTAACAACCTCTTCTTTGCTGTTCTAGTGCGTCATATCTAGAGGCTTTGAGGAGTGGGAATATCAGCAGACTTACACATCTGTTGTGCGACCCTTCAATCCATCAAAATCACCCTTGTTTGCAACCTGCTACTTGGCGTGAATCCTATCTTCATAAACCGATTGAGTGATCCTTAAATAAGGGCGTATCACACACAAGGATGGATATTACACACCATGATTGAAAATGAGAATCACTCTCAAAAGGGGTTTTTCCAAAAATATGAAAAAGTCTTATATCTCAAATGTGATTACATGAGTATTTATACAAAATACTTGTGGTAAAAACTAAACAATAAATTGTCTTGAAACTAAAAAAATATAATTCCAAGGCAATGACTTAAATAAACTAAAATTAATAGACCTTAATAACTTTTCAGCTCCAAAAGACTCTTGATCTTCAATTTTCGTCATTCCTTTTGGCCAGCAAATAACTCACTTATGTTGGGCTCTTCTTGGACTTGTAACATCATCAAAATGGGCTGGACTTGATAGTTAACATCATGGATGGATTTCTGAGTGATCACCATGTCCAGAACTTCATAAATTAGTCCATTATTGCCATCTTTGAATGTTGAAGATGCCACTTTGCCTTGGATCCAGTTGAATTGTGTCATGCACCTTCTTGTGCTCTCCATGATCATATCATTCCCCACCAAATGAAAATGATTTGTTCTCAAATCAAGCTTAATAAGACAAATGATCAAAATAAAAAAATATAGATGGCAAAACAACCAAAATTTCTTTTTATCCTTTCTCCTTTCTTTTTTTTTGGTTTTTTTGGATTTTTTTTTTTGCTACGAAAATAAAGAATAAAAAGTGAAAATATAAAAGAAGATGAAAGGTAAAAGATAAATGAAAGAAGATAAAAAGATAAGAAGATGATAGAATGATAGATTGATAAAAACAGGCTTAGAATGTTGCTCTGATACCAAATGATACGAACTCCCCAAGATGCTTCACTCTAAGTTAGTAGATTGAATAATCCTCGATTTCAGTGGACTCGCAAAGAACAAACCTTAGGTATATTAAATCTTAAACCCAATACTCAGCTTAAAACACTCCAAAGAAACAAGGCGGTGGAAACCTCTCCAAGAACCGGGGATATATTAAACTCAAGACCCAATGCTCACTTAAACCGCTTCTACAATCTTTGGTCAGTGAATGGCCACACAAGAGGAATGGAAAACTCTTGATAAACCGGTTGATCAATGAATATTACACACCATGATAAAAAATGAGAATCACTCTCAAAAGGGGTTTTCCAAAAATATCAAAAAGTCTTATTTTTCAAATGTGATTACATGAGTATTTATAGAAAATACTTGTGCTAAAAACTAGACAATAAATTGTCTTGAAACTAGAAAATACAATTCCAAGGCAATGACTTAAATAAACTGAAATTAATAGAGTTGAATAACTCTTCAGCTCCAAATGACTCGTGATCTTCAATTTTCGTTACTCCTTTTGGCCAGCAAATAACTCACTTATTTTGGGCTCTTCTTGATCTTGTAACATCATCAAAATGGACTGGACTTGATAGTTAACATCATGGATGGATTTTTGAGTGCTCACCATGTCCAGAACTTCATAAATCAGTCCATTATTGCCATCTTTGAATGTTGAAGACGCCACTTTTCCTTTGATCCAGTTGAATTGTGTCATGCCTCTTCTTGTGCTCTCCATGATCATATAATAATGGAGATTAGAATACTATATAAGGGATACTTTTATTATGATGTAGTTTATTATACATATTTAGTCACACTTACAAATATTTATACATTTCATTATTGAAAAATATATATCATTTTTCCATTTCCTACGTCCGATAAAATTCTTTTAACTTTAAAATTTATCTGATTGATTGTATGCTCTATAATTTACAAGGAAAATGAAGATCAAGTTTACACTTAAAGATATTGAAATAAATGACATTTGCATATGTTTTGATCAATTTTACACATATAAATATTAAAATTAATGGTATTTACATATGCTTTGATCAAAATTATTCCTTCATTACACTTAAGCATAATACATATCAATCTTGTACGTTTATAGATATAAAAAGTTATATGTTCTGTCATATACGTTTAAATATTAAATTTTTAATATTTGTATACATTAAAATATTGATTAATCAATCTATTTAATTATTTAATTCCACGCTTGGCGCGGATCAAAATATTTTATATAAAACACAAGTAAAGAAATATATTCTCATGCTGCCACGTACCCTTAAAACTGATGTGTCATTTTCTCAGATTTTTAACTTTTTAAAAACAAAATCAATTAACTAAAACAGAAAATCCTTGACAAAAAAATCCCTACTTCGTCTCCACCCTCTTTCCACGATCAAACTGATGAATTGTAGTTTAAACCACAAAGCAAAAACTACAATTTCTCAACTGCTTAATCTTCTTCTTTTACCAATCTCTTTCTCTCACATTTATCTCTGCACAACCAGAAACTATTTCGACTAATCGATTTAAACATGTACATTAGAGATCAAAGGAGGATCCAAAATTTTTTTTAACCCGCATCACAATATTATAAAATGATTTTATTAAAAAAAATTAGTACGAACATAAAAAAAATTCTTACGATAGTAAAAAAATCCTACAAATTTATCCTACGTTCCCCATATTTTGGAACCTTTTTATCACTGTCTCATTTTTCACTTTATCAACCAAATCTTTTTCAACAGAAAACTAGATAATCCTTTAGAAACTGGTCACCTATTCGGTTGCGTAAGGTAGTCTTCACAATATTCATAGCAGAGAAGCATCTTTCAACTGTAGCGATTGTTACAGGTAAAGTTAGAACTAGCTTCAAAAGTCGATAAACATGAGGATGTGAAAGATGTTTTTGTGTCTCCATCATCACACGTGCAAGATCTCCAAGACTATTCAAATTAGCAAATCTTTCATCTTCCCAGATATTGTCGATGTAGACCAAGTTGATGCTCAAGAGATATCTTCTCAATATGACTAAAATCTTCTGGATAAAACTCAGATAATCTCATAACTTTCAACTGATCAAACTGATGAAATGAATCAATGGGGCTCAAATATGCAATGCAACTAAGTAATTCAGTGTTTACCTCATCAAAACGGTCATTAAACTCTTGAATTTGCATATTAAATACAATGTAAAAGCATTCCACCTGATAATGATGCAAGTTGGTTATGTTGCTTCTTTTTCTTGGCTTCTTTGGATCGACAAAAACTTCTTCCATTATAACCAATACAGTCTTTATGATTCTCACAAAAATAAGAAACTTTACTAATAAAAGAATCCCATCCATTATCCCTGAGCTTGCACAATTGCTACTTAGTTGATTTCACTAGTGACATATCATTCAAAATGTCTTGGTCTTTCTTTTGTAGAGCCATTGGTAAATTATTCGTGAGTCCAAGAAGAAGCAACATTAGTTGCGACTAGAACACAAAGTCAAAGGTGTGAAAGTATTTGAGAAAACCATTAGCTTGGCGTCTTTTGCTACCATCAGTCCCTTCCCTTTGGACATACTTCAACACTTTAATGATAGAAGAATATAAATCAACCAATCGTAGTAAAGTTTTGTAGTGAGAACTCCAACGAGTATTACTAGGTCTTTGAAATGAAAGCTCTTGATTCAATCATTTTCCTGTCTTAATTTCGTCTTGACTAATTCATGTCTCGATTCTCTCTCGATGGTCTTCTTGAAGCATGTCTTTACTCTTACAAGAAGGTACAACCACATTTAACAAGACATACATCATATAAAAAATATCCCCAACTTCAAAATAGTTTTTAGCAAGTGCCATGACAACCAACATAAGCTGATGAGCAAAGCAATGTATATAATATGCAGAACTATTTTCTCTCAAAATTAGAAATCTGAAACCATTGAATTCACCCTTCATATTACTTGCTCCATCATAACCCTGTCCTCTTAACATTTTTATACTCAATCCATGTTTAGCAAACAATGAATCAACATCACATTTCAGAGTTGAAGAAGATGCTTCTTTAACATGAATCAGACCAATGAATCTTTCTTTGACTATCCGATCTCCATCAACAAAACGAAAAACTACTGCCATTGCAATTTATCAGAAACATCTGTAGATTCATCTACCAACAAGCAAAACACACCATGATCAACTTCTTGAATAATAGATTCAATAACTTCCTCTGCAAAGCAATGCGCAATAACTTTCTAGATTTTGTGAGACACCATTTGATTATTTTTCGGAGCATTCTCCAACATAGCCTTACTTACAAGCTTATTTTTCTCTGCAGTTTAGCTAATCCCTCCTTTTCATCATGACCTTGAAAAGGTAATCCTTGTCCTAACAAATATCTACAAGAGTCAATTGGAGCATTCAATCTGATCTTGTATTCATTTTTTATTGCATTATCCTGCTTATAAGAAGTGTAAACAATTGATTGACCTTGTCTCAACAAATTATCAGCCACTTTCAATGCATTGTTGTGAAAACTATTCACCGATCCCACATGATCACTTAATCTCTTTGGATTTTTCCAAGTATCAAAACTTTTTATCACAAATTAATCGTTTCTACCTTTATCACAAATTAATCATAGCAAAACAAGCAAAATATCTAGTCTTTCTTCACACTATATTCCAACCAATCGCCATAGTCATCAAACCAAATGGATTGTGTCACGACCGTGTCCTGGATAATTTAAAAATTTTCCGCGGAAATCTATATTGGACCGAAAAGCAAAATAGGCCAAAGAGAAAAGCCCAAAACCCAATGAAAAAACAAAAGGAAAAAAACCCAATCGCCAAAACCCATTAGAACCCTAACCCTAGTTTTCTCTGCACTCTCTATAAAAAGGTGTCTTTGCAGAGAAGAAAAATATCAGAAACTTCTAGGCGAAACTCTGTCCGTTTTTCTCTTCACCACTACAAAGAAAAATATCAGAAACTTCTGGGGCGAAACCCTGTCCGTTTTGCTCTTCACCACTACAAAACCAAGCCACCACCTTGAGGAATATTTTTCCAACGAACCGTCAAGAACCAGGTGGCGATATACATTTCTCTGAAAAGCCCTGAACCTTAGTTTTCCAGAAAGCACTAGATCGTCTAGATCTGATATCTGAGCTAAAAGTTATTTCTGTTTCTACTCATCTGCTACATTCTGCCCGAATTACCAGTTACTTCAGATCTGACCAGTTTCGGTAGAAAAGGTGATCGGACAAGCAAAACTTCTTTGATTGATCTAAAACTTGGTAAGAACCTCCCTGACCCTCAGATCTAGTTATTACTGAAAGCGGATCTGAGTTTAGAGTTGTGGTTTGAAAGTTATAGATGTTTTTCCAGGCCTGACTTATGCAGTACGAATCTACGAGAAGTTGCGCTGCAGATTCTTCAGAGATCCAATCGAGCTGATTTTTGGTAAGGAGATTACTAACCCATATACCTAGCTTTATGTTGAATATCTCGGTGATCCATATTTTATTTTGGGAGATATGATTGAATTACTGAGACTGTTCTATGCTACGCTTATACCAGACCAGTCTGTTGGGATGAGGTGTTTGGATAAGCAAAGCAATCCGGATCCAGCTGAATCTTTGCAGACACCTTAAAGACATATAGACCTAGCTCCAAGTTGAAGGAGAACTGATTTGAGCTTCATGAGCATAGGAAAACATGCTCTCAAAGTCAAGACAGCGAATCTGTCCAAGAGCGGTGAAGGGAGTTGTTCTTTATCATCAAAGTGGCAAAGGTGAGGGTTTGAGATATGTAGATTCTCATTATGCAATTATCTGATTCTGTGAGCATGTATGTTAAGTTTCTGAGATAGTGATTGATATGTTGAGTGAAGTGATGAGTCATGAGTAGTGGGTAATGTTAGGAATGATGATAGTTATGTTATATTGATGTGTGATATGGATAGTGGGTATAGTTTTGTTGTGGGTCTACAATGGTGCGGTTATGGTAATTCCGTTGTAGGCCGTATGTGATGTCGGACTGTTGGCGAGGACATGACGATCCTGCTAAAGCCTGTAAACTGGCTGACAAGCCAAATGTGGCGTACGGCCTTTCGAGGTGACGGCCAGCCCAATGGTCATGTTGATAAGTGTTGAGATATGTTAATATGTGATGATGTGTGATGTGATATGCGTTTTGAGGAGTTATGTGAAGCATGTTAGATTGATGTTAGGTTGTATGTTGTATGACTGTTTCTAGGCTTAGTATATTTGTTTACTGAATTATATTGTTGTATAATGTGAATCATGTGGGCAGGCGTGATCGCCTTCACTAAGTAATTCATTACTCACCCCTCTTTTCCCATATTCAGGGTGTGCAGGTGTGTTTCTTATTGTGCAAGATAGAGCACGAGACTTAGGGTTCAAAGTGGCGGGGACGGATGTTATAATTAGTGGTATCAGAGCCTAGGTTAACCAAGCCGGTTCTGACCCGGAAGGCTAGTCCTAGGAGAAAATGTGTTTAAAAAAATGTTTTAAAATGTTTCCGGAAACGTTAAAAAGGATTTGGAAAATGTTTTAAGTGGAAATGATCTTTGAGTGTCTACGGTCTCGGGCTAGAGTTGTGATGTTTGCATGTAAGTCTTAGGATGGTTGAATAGTTCCTAGGTTATTTGCGCTTGCTTGTTTAATTTAAATAAATTGTGTCGGTCTGTTTCGGTTACAAGAGTGTAGCTCAGCACTCTGTTCAATGTCAGAGCCACACGAAGTATGAGTTCTGAATTGACGAGTGTTGCGGTTCCGGAGGTGAGCCATTAAGAGGAAAAGAAGAATGGAGCCACACGAGCAACAACAGTGGAATCCTTGGATACGTACAAGACGCTCCAATCAAGCTGTGAAAAGTGGAGGTACACATAAATCTTGTGGAAATGAAGATGAAACAGAATGAGGTGATCATGGGCAATGGAAATGGATGATGTATCGAGAGTACTGGAAGTGCTTGAATTCGTTGGAATCTTTGCAAGTTGAGCATTTGTGCTATGTTTAGTGAAGCAGAGCTCGTGAGTCTAGGTTTAGTTATATTTATTTAGTTATTGATTTTTTATTTATTTAAATTCTCTTGAAATGTGGATGACTTAGTATGTGAAAGTGAAAGTAATAATAAAGTGAAAAGAATATTTAAGGCAAGAAACCGGTATGGGTTGAGTTTTTGGTTACGAAGTAACGCGATTGAGAGATGTGGTTAAAAGTTAAAGTGACGTATGAATGGCAAGGATGCCAGTAAAAGCCAAGGGCATGTAGAAAAGCCAAAGGACTCACGACTTAAGGATTGGTGCAAAATTTTGGCGTTAAGCTTCATGATCTTTTTACCACTACAATGTGGCTATTTCCTAAGGACAATAGACGTCCGGTGGAAAAGGTGTTTAGGAAGAAATGTGCTCGAGAAGGTTCTTGAGATTCGCCACTTCAAGATAGTTAGTAAGAACGGTAAAGGACACCGTGTATACTTGTTTCTCCGCCTAAGGTTAGGATGGATTTTCCAGTGGAATTTCTTGTGGAGTTGAAAAAGTATCTATTGTAAGACGCAAGGAGGTGTGAAACCCGATTGGAACGGGGATCTCCGCAGGGTGTTAGGGAAGCATCACGTCGGTCTTGACAAGCAAGAACTCTTAACGCTGTGCGTGGACAGGAACCCGAGACAAGGGAGTCACATTCATGGACGAGGAATGGGAAAAAATGGTGGTCCAAAACCGAGGAGGTAAGGATTTTTCCTTCTCTAATGGAAGTCATAAGAGATATGAAAATCATCACCATGCGCCAACACGTCACTAGAAGTATGCAAATGTAATAATTGTAAAGGAAATACGACTCATCTGACGGGAAGGATAACAAAGGTAGCAATTACAGGAAAAGAGAAATGGGCAAGAGTTGGATTACTCATAGAAAGCCCTAAAGGTTGGGATATTGTCCTATGATGACATGATGCTGGTTAAGGATGTTCGTTGTGCAAATGCTGTATGGGAATCGGGTTAAGTGCATACAACGATGAAGGAGTGATGGTAAGAGAAAGAGGATCCCAATCAAACATTGGGAAAAAACTGAGTGGCGCAGTAAGACCATGGTGGAGACATGGCAACACATCTCACACTTGGATATTCTATTGTAATATTAACCAAGCTAGGACCCGTTGTTAAATATGGTTAGTGCTAATTGAAATGTTAAGGATCCATTCTCGGTTAGGTCAATAAAGGTAAATGAACGCTTGCAGATTTGGGGATTAAGGACGATTCATCAAACTCTGAGTATCAGGATAAATGGATGAGTGACAAGTCTTGCAGGTAACAACCTCTATTGCAATGGTTTTACATGAACAGAGTGCCCCTAGTAATGGAACCTAGGTAGGGACGATATAAGAAGGGAATATCATGTCTGAAGAAGTCTCTATACGGATTGAAGCAAGCGCCTAGACAGTGGAACAAATGTTTTGATCAGGTCATGATCAAACATGGGTTCATCAGGAGTGAATACGATCATTGTGTCTACTTCAAGGAGTACAAAAAGGAGGTATTCATCTACTTACTCTTATATGTGGATGATATGTTGATTGCTTGCAAGAGTATGTCAGAGATAGTGGGAATGGCCAGCAGGTTTATGAGTAATCCAGGTCAGATGCACTGGTCAGCAGTTTAGTGGATTCTCAGGTATTTGAAGGGCACTCAAAACAGAGGGCTAGTATTCAAAAAGAATGAAGATTTCAGAGTTGAAGGATACTCTAATTTAGACTATGCAGCAGACTTGGACAGAAGAAGGTCAATTTCTGGGTATGTGTTTACTACAGGAGGTAATACAGTGAGTTGGAAGTCACGTCTACAGGGTATTGTGGCTTTATCTACAACAGAGGTTGAGTACATTGCCTTAACAGAGGCTACAAAGGAAGGTGTTTGGCTGAATGGATTAGCTGAAGAACTGGGACTCAAGCAAGGAGTGATAATATTGCATTGTGATTCACAGAGTGCGATTTGTCTCACAAAGAACAACATGTTTCATGGAAGGACAAAGCATATGGCTGTGAAGTTCAACTTCATCAGGGACTTGGTTGAAGATGGAGAGGTTGCAATGAAGAAGATTCATACTTCGAAGAATCCTGCAGACATGCTTACAAAAGCAATTTCAGTTCAGAAGTTTGAGCAGGCTTTGGCTATGCTCAGAGTAGCTAAGTGCTAAGGCACTGGCTATGTTTGACGGCGACAAGGGACAAACTTAGAGTGTGAATGTCAAGGTAGAGATTTGTTGATTCCGGTATGACATGTCACACTCATTTGTTAGAATTGAATCGGGTTTGGTTTAATTCTATTGGTGCAAGAGCTGATTGGAGATAACCGGTGTGGTTATTAGATCTGGTCAACTCAGGGTGTACCGGCTTCTGATATATATATGAGGAAGAGGAGAGTTTGTCATGTTAACCCTAATCGATTAGAAGAGAACAAGAGAAACGTGAGAGAGACATTTTCGACGAGACTTAGGGTTTTAGGTCCGCGAGAGAAAAAGAGAGAAGAGAGATCTAGAGAGAGTTCTTAATGCGTTGTTGAGTTCTCTTGAACTAGATCTTGGTGTATTCTTTCTTATTCTAGTGGATTATTTGCTTGTGCCGTCAAACCCCAGACGTAGCGACCTCACACCGAGGCGTGAATTGGGTAAACAATCTCTGTGTGAAAATATATATCTCTATATTTGCATGTTCAATCGATCGTTAGGTTTCTAGGGTTCGTGAACCAATCAATCACTTGCTTAAGGATAGATTCACAAGTTCAAACACAACAGTTTTCACTTTGATGAATAAGGTGATTTTCCAAGTTCCATGATTAATGTGTTTGTTTATTTAACTTGCTCAAAACAAAATGTGGCTTTTACATATGTAAAAGGGGAAATTACCATAAAAAACCTCCAACTTTTTTTTTTCAACTTAAACATCCAACTTTTTGCGTTTCCAGAACAAATCTCCAACTTTTCAATTTTTTTCAACTTAAACATCCAATTTTTTGCATTTCCAGAACAAACCTTCAACTCAATTATTTTTCTGAAATAAACCTCTAAGTGACCAAAAGTGTATGCGTTCGAAGATTGACCAATGGTCAAAGACAACTCCGCTAAACACCAATAACGCCCATTATAGCTCTTGATTATTTTTTGTAAAGCTTACGGTCTTGGTTTGTATCTTTTATTGCTCTCTTTGTATATTATAATAGAAAATATATTATAATTACAACATCCACAATTCGTAACTCAATTAAAAAGCGACTGTCATTAAATTTTGTTTAACTGACGTTAAAAGTGTTTAATGGAATTGTTGTTGACCGTTGGGCAACCTTCGATCGCGCACACTTTTAGTCATTTAGAGATTTTTTTTTTTTTAAATGATTAAGTTGGAAGTTTGTTCTGAAAACACAAAAAATTAAATATTTAAATTGAAAAAATGAAAAATTGGAGGTTTTTATGGTAATCTCCCTCTGTAAAATGATTTTATATTTTGATGTTCGTGTATCGTAACACTGGAAAGTTGACCTTTCATTGCTATTAGAGGTCTTACTTATATAAATTATTATGTCAGTAAATTAAATTGAAATTCAATTTTTTTTTTAAACTAAATAATTTTTGCTGCATGTATTGAAAGTCATTTTTTTTGTGTAATGGTTTTGATACAAAGTTGGTAGAATTTTTGCTAAATATTTATAACGGTTACATCTGTTCCGAGTAAACTTTACCATATTAAAATATTCGGATAAAACAATAATATTATTACATATTGTTATGATTATTATTATTGTTATTATTTTAAAAAACATTGTATATTTCTATAAATATTTTGCTTTCTTTCTTCTTCGAGTTCGTAATAATTTCATTGTTGTTATTTCTTTACATGTTAACGATTCGGTTTATTTGTCCATATTGTACTTTGGTCAACAAAATTTGGTCTGTTTTTTTTTGGTCATCTGGATTGACTAAATTTATTAGAAAAGTTTGTGTTTCACAGTAGACAAAGCCGATAGGGAAATAAACCCAACCGTAGCTATGCAAGCACGAAAACGACATCATTCAGAACCAAGAGCCCAAAAGAGAGAAACAAAGCCCAAACGACTACCGGAAAACAAAACCCAAAGAACGGAAACACCAACTGTACAAAACCGAAACTAAAACTGGAAGAAAGCAAGTACCCTAACGAACAGAGACCCAAATCTTCAAAAAGGGATATGGTAAGAACCACATCACGAATCCTCCTATGGCAAATCAAATCTACCTCTGCGAGAGAAAGACCAAGGCTTCATACTATGGCAAGGGGAGAGCACTAACGAGTACTCCCAACGAACTTCCAAAGACGGCGTAGACAAGAATCCGTAACAGCGCCTCGATAGTTACCAGACTAAATGATCAGATCCCGAACTGATCTGGAATGTAGATACAAGGAGCAAACCAAAACTATCCGGTCTGGAGCCGAAACGATGAACGAGCCAACCGCGGAATCGGAACCGGGTAGAAACCAAACGTCCCAAGGCGAAGAAGAGATCCCTGCAAGATAAAGGAGCCACCAAAACCCAGAAGCAGAACAGTCTCGAACCAACCCATCAACATCCAACCGATGACACTAGTAAAACATAACCAATTGAACCCAAACGGGTCGGGGAAACAGCTCAAAACGGGGGATAATGCTCAAAACAAGCAAGAACGAAATAGCAACCATGCCAAAGACCAAACACAAAGATCCAACTAAGACAACACTGCCAACAAACCTCTGGTCCGGCTTAGATTAGGGACCGAACCGACATCGAAGAACCAAAGCTTCCACCAACACAAGAGGAGAAAGACCTTGAAACCTCCGAGAACTTCTCCACCTAGAGAAAATTGCGAGCGGAAAGAGAACCAAACTCTTACACTCAACATGAAGGGAGAAGAGACAGAAGGAGAGGAGCCAACAGATCACAAGCCAGGTCATGAAGTCGAAAATCTAAGGGCCGCCTATGTTCTCTGGCAGACAGAATATCAGGAAAGAACCACTGACCAATCTCACCGAGACCCTGTACCACCAAGTCTCGAGTCCACGGCAGACAACTAACCTCCAAGGAAAAACCTACATCCCAAAATGAAACTCCTAACGCCGCAAGGAGACCACCGCCAGATCTGCATAGCAAGACGTCTCACGTCCTCAAAGAGCTAAACTCCGTGAGACAGATCTGAAGAGGATCCGCCGAAAAGCACCATGAGCCACCACATCGAAACGGCAACGAAGCCGAGAAACCCTAATCTAGCCACCATTAACCTCCGGAATCGAGCAAGAGACCCAACATAGAAGCGCGACTGGAGAAGAAGCAAAAACAAAATAAAGCAGAGAAGAAAAAAGAAAGACCCCTCTCACGGTGTCGACGAAGAACTCAGACCACCGGAGAGGGAAGCGGAGGGGTCAAAATTGAGAACAGCTAGGGCGAACTCTTCTTGGGAGGAAAGAGACCGCTCAGAGGCTGAAAACAAAAAAAAATTGACCTATTATTTAGCTTTATATATATATATATATATATATATTTATAACAATATTAACACCTTCGAAACAATATTTATATTAGTTTGTTGTGGCCGAGGTTTGTTTTTTTATGAACATGCTAACATCAACTTTTTTAATATGCATCGATTAGAAACAATGCCCGGGCGAAAGCACGGCCATAGCTTCTACCACGTCATCACTTCATAATCTAACATGTGGCACCTTAAAAAATTATCTTATCTTCTTTGATTGACTACTAAACATGATCTAGGGTTGCCTTCAAAGTTATAACTCATTAAAACTCATTTTTATAAACTATCTCGTGGTAATATACTATTTTATTTCCTCTTTTATATCCATGTCCTCAATCTCTTATGAACCTTCTCTCAAGTGTGTTGATTAGTCAATATTAAGAGATAAGTACGTACATCAAAATTGGTATTAAAATATATGTTGAAGAAATTAAATTCGCCCTAAACTATCTCGTGGTAATCTATTTTTTACACTATTCAGTTTCCTATTTTATATCCATGTCCTCAATCACTTATGAACCCTTAAATTAGGGCAGATGGTGTTCCAAATGTCAAGTGGTTTGGTGTTGAAAGTGACTTCTCTCATGTTTAAACTATAGAGAGTTTGCCCATGTTGAGTTAGATAATGAAGTTGATATTTTGGACATGGAGAGTGTTATAAGTCGACGCCTAACTCAACCACGTAATTGAAACCGATAAAATGGAGCCACTCAAAATGTATGTCTTTGCAACAAAATAAAATTAAAGATTGTGCAGAGTTGAACCAATTTTTTAGCTTTCGATCACACTAATTACGAAGGCTCTGCAGTTTCTCCAGTATTTTGTGAATAGAGTTACGTGTCCTCAAAAAAATACGGTGAATCATAAAAGTATGGATACATTTCGTTATGCATTCACCAGAACCAATAATTCAGCTTCTTTTTCTTATAAGAATCTGATAGGCCTTGGACAGCTTACTATCGGATGAGGAAGAAGACGAAAGGAACAAAAAAAACTGAGCTAGAAACTGAAAGCTGAGGTGGCAGCTAAGGATTTGTAGTTTAGTGAATTGGAGTTTGTAACGACCTATGTATTATAAATAGGACACTCCTATTCAAGGAGAGTTTTATCTTGGTTGTTGTTAATGTCCAAGTTCATTGAATCTGAAATTGGGAAGCTCAAGCTTATCAAGCTTGGAGCTATTATCGTTGTAACCACTTTGATTTGATAATAAAGAGTCCGTGTTCTTAACAAATTGGTGCATCGTGAGAGTCATGGATCGATAAATCACAGAATTGGGGTGAATCAGAAGTACGAAGATGTTGATTCCAGTTCAAGGTTCGCAATCGGAGATCAAGATTCGCAAAACTCAACTAGTATTGGTGGAATCGTTGTCAAAATCTCTGATGACATCAATTTCATCATAGATTGAGTTTGAAAAACATATGAAGGAGAGATTTACATCGTTGGAAGAGAAGATTGACTCTAAATTTGCCTCGTTGTTGGAATTCGTTGAGGAAATGTGCAGCTCAGAATGGAGAAGAAGGCGTCAAAAAGCTGAATAATGCTCATGGTTCACGCCGTTCTCAATAGGTACGTTCCTCTGACTCAGAACCTTTTCGTAACCCTATGGATTCTGAATTAGTTCTTGGAAATTCGATGGTAGAGAATAGGGAAAATTTGGTCTGATGAGTTAAAATGCCAATATTTCAAGGCCAAAATACGTATGGATGGATTGCAAAAGTGGGAATGTTTCTTCATTTGGATGGATATGAGAAAGAAGAGAAATTGGGATTGGTATCAGTCAGTCTTGCAAGAGCTGTTCTGAGTTGGTTTAACAGTGAACTATAGAGAAAATATTTTTCCATTGGAAGGACTTCAAAGAACGGTTAATAGCTATGTTCAGTAACGAGAGAATCATATAACCTAGCCAACCTTTGTGTGTAGTGAAGCATACTGGTTCAATAGAAGAGTATATTCACTTATTTGAAGATCTATCTTCTCAAGTTAGTGGTTTTCATGAGAGGCATTTGGAAGGGATAAGAAGCACTATGGTGGGTACAGTAACACCTTCAAATCTTCTTTAGAATCGAGTTCACTTACTGGGTGGAAGATGAAAAATTTCATTACATACATTACACCATCCAGTTCTAGACCCTTGTTGAAAGGTCTTCCAAGACCTCAACAAAAATTATCAAAGGTAGAGCTAGATGAAAAAACGAGGTTGGGATTGTGTTACAAGTGTGATGATAAGTGGTCCAAGACACATCTTTGTCAAAATCAGAGTCTCCAGGTGTTAACATTAGTAAATAGTTATGAAATGGATGTTATTGATGATACTAGATGAAGATGATGGAGAATACGTGGGAGAATTGATGAAACTGTCATTTAACTCTTTCTTGGAACTCTCATCTCCTACCACTACTAAGATGATAAGAACCATTAAGAATCACTACGTGACTATGATGCTTGACAGTGGAGCTACTCAAAACTTTATACCTCCCAATATTGTGCAGAAAACTCATTTACGCACAAAATCAAATGCCAAGTTGGAGGATCTATTGGGAAAATGAATTCAAGTTAAAGGATTGGGAATTTGTAGAGATGTTCAGTTTGGCCTACAAGACTTGAAGTTTGCTGCTGATTTCATTGCATTGGAGTTAGGAAATGCGGATGTTATATTAGGCATTCAATGGCTTAGTACACTGGGGAAATGTCAAGTGGATTGGACTAGTCATGCGCTATCTTTTATGCATCAAGATCAGCTGGTGACATTGAGAAGAGATCTGGCCTTGCATGTTCCTAAAATGTCATTGAAATCATTACATCCTGAATTTTCATTACAAAACAAATGAGTGGGTTCTGGATTTAGTGTGGAATTACAAGGCAGTGAGGAGGTTAAGATTCTTCCCATGGTTAAGGATGTTCTTCAACGTTTTTTCAGTGGTGTTTCGGGAACCAAAAGGTCTTTCTCCTGTCAAAGGTAGAAAAAATTCTATTAATCTTCACCCTTGGGTAGGTCCTATAAGTATAAGACCTTATAGATATCCTCATGCACATAAGGAAGCAATGGAGCAATTGGTTCAGGAGATGTTGGTAGCAGGAACTATTCGACCAAATCACAGTCCTTTTTCTAGTCATGTCTTGCTGGTTAAGAAGGACCAGTCTTGGAGGTTTTGTGTTGATTATAGGGCACTGAATAGAGCTACCATTTCAGACAAATATTTCAATTTTCTATGATTGACCAGCTGTTGGATGAATTGTATGGAGCAAAGTTATTTTCTAAATTAGATTTGAGATCTGGATATCACCAGATCTGGATAAAGGAGCAAGATATTGAAAAAACTGCATTCAGAACCCATGATACACATTTTGAGTTTCTAGTTATGCCATTTGGGTTTACAAACGTACCTGCTACATTCCAGGCCCTAATACATGAAGTTTTCAGACTATTTCTCAGGAAATTTGTCTTGGGTTTTGTTGATGATATTCTAATATATAGTACTACTTTACAAGATCATTTTAGGCATTTGAGGTTGGTAATGGAGGTGTTTGAGCAGCATCCGTTGTTTGCTAACCACAACAAGTGCATGTTTGGGCAGCCAAATGTTGAGTATTTGGGTCATATCATATCTCAAATGGGAGTCTCTACTGATCCTGGTAAAATAATAGCTGTTCAAAACTGGCCTGTGCCGAAAACTGTGAAAGAACTTAGGATTTTTTTGGGCCTTACAGGTTATTACATACATTTTGTCCAATGTTATGGGATGATGGCAAGATCCTTAACTAAATTACTGAAGAAGGATCCATTTGATCCTTAATCTGATGGGATGATAAGTTGAAATTTTCCACAACTTATCATCCTCAATCTTATGGTCAGACAGAAGTTTTGAATAGATATTTGGAGACTTACCTGAGGTGCTTTACGTCCATACACCCCAAGCCTTGAGCTAAATACTTATGTTGGGCTGAACTTTGGTATAATACCTCATTAGACACCTCTATTCAAAGCACTCCTTCCTTTTAAGATGGTGTATGTAAGGAAAGCTCCTGCGTTGTTGAAGTATGAACCTGGTACCACACATAATTTTGAGTTGGAAAACATGTTGAAGGATAGGAATTTCATGCTTAGAGATGTCCAAACTCATTCACTTAAGGCACAAAACATCATGAAGAATAACGCCGACAAGCATAGAAGAAACTTGAAACTTGAAGTTGGGGCACAAGTTTTCCTTAAGGTTTGTCCTTATAGGCAACAATCTGTGCAGAGGCGTGTGTGTCATAAGTTGGCTGTGAAGTGGTATGGTCCTTTTGAAGTATTGGAACGAGTAGGTAAGGTGGCTTATAGACTGAGATTGCCGGATGATTTGAAGATCCATCGAGTCTTCCATGTGTTCCAACTAAAACCAATGTAAGGGCTGGGCCAGATAATGACTCATTTGTCCCTATCAGTCTCTGTTGAGGATGAATTGGTAGTGGAACCTAAGAATGTGCTGGAGACACGGTATGATGCAGAAGGATTTTTGGAAGCTCTGGTGGTATGAAAGGCGTTGCCTGCTCATGAGTCCTCTTGGATAAGAGTCCAGGAGTTCAAACAACAGTTTCCTGCATTTGCACTTGAGGACAAGTTGCGCCTTTGCCAAGGGGATATTGATAGGCTTTAGAGAGCTTACTATTAGATGGGGAAGAATAAGAAAGGAACAGAGCAAGCTGAGCTGGAAACTGAAGGAGCTGAGGTGGAAACTTAGGATTCGTAGTTGAGTGAATTGGAGTTTGTAAGGACCTATGTATTATAAATAAGACCTTCTTATTCAAGGAGAGTTTTATCTTGGTTATTGTTAAGGTCCATGTACATTGAATCTGAGAATTGGGAAGCTTAAGCTTGTGAAGCTTGGAGCTATTATCGTTGTAACCACTTTGATTTGATAACAAAGAGTTTGTGTTCTTAACAGAATCCCTCCACGATATGACTTCAAATTTGTTTGTTTATACTAATTTGGCAAGTCATTTTGGTTATTACCTCTAGTTTGAGAATAAACAACAAGAAAAATAAAAAAAACGATGTACAAAAACAGCAGGAGAAGAAGAGGAATCATGTCGACTTTCTAATATGTCTGGTAATAATTTTTTTCTCTTTCTCTCGAAATTTCAATAGTCCACGAGATCATGTCGACCTTTGCTCTGATTCTCTGATGTTATTCCGTGTTTAAATTTAAGATTGGAGGAACCAGAAACTTTGCACGTGATCTTGACTACCATGTTTTTTTTTTTTGAAAAATGCAATAAAAGATGAATGCTTTCCGCTTCCTCTTTTAGTTTTCAGTTTCTATAGCTTGCATCTGAAGTGCTTTGTCAATATCGATTACGATAATAAGTTTTTAAAAAGAATTATATGGCGTGCATGTTCAAATAAAATTTATGATTTAAACTTTAATAAAAAATCGCGTTCTATACATGGTTCTAAGCGAGGGTTCGAATTTCTATATAGATGATGGTAACTACCCAGTTCCTAAATGGGTATATTTATTAGCAAATCAGTTTAATGTAGAATGAGTGTGAAATCAAGCAACTGGTAAGATCAAATTTGAATTAGAGAGCATTCCCCATTGCAGACGTCATATGATGTAAGTCTTGAATTCTGAAAAAAAACTTCACATATGACTTCGTAGATAATTGTATTACTATACCATGAGAAAGACATGTATTAAAGGTCAAATGATACTAAAGAACTTATGTGTTGGTGAAAGACATTCCGCAAGGTGAGACCCTTGTAACTGAAGCTGCAAACGTGAAGCATAGTGCAACAGTGGCAGAAGCAGGCCAAGATACCACAGAAGACAGAGAAATGAGTGTGAACCTAAAATAAGATAATGGAGAAGTGGAAGCAGAGATGGTAACGACCATCATTTTAGCTAATGAGATAAGGATATGATCTACATATCAATTTTCTCATGTGTTTTTGTGTGTGAAGTTGATGAGGTGCCCGATTTTGAGTTGTCTACACTTTTTGAAATTTGAATCAACATGTGAGATCTTGTGATCAAATCGATGTTCAAGTAGCAAAATTTGATGAGCTTACTGAACATTGCAGCTCAAAGATCAAATATGAGAGTGATGGAAGAAAAAAATATGTATGGTCAAATCTAAGAAGCCCATTCAAAACAAAAGTATCATGACTTGTTAGCTACTAGCACTATAAGAAAACAGGTCCAATTGCGAGCAGAATTTACGACCACGTTATGAGGTTGCTAATTTGCGAGGTGTTTGCTACGAATTTGCGATTGGGGTCGTAGCAAAGACGTTGCAAATTTACGAGGCATATGCGGCGGAAGATATTTTCTAGGTTTTGCGACTGATTTACGAGGATTTTTAGCAAGTAGGTAAACACGTTTTCTATGCTTTTCAACTGTTTTTTGCTTCTTAAATTTTGGTCGCAAATGGATAGCAAATTAGTAGCAAAGGCCTTGCAAATATTTTGTCATAGCAAATTAGTAACAAAGGTTGGTCGCAAATGAGTAGCAAAAATGGCTGATCCTTTATAAATAGCAAGCTATGGGAGACGAAAATCATATCACAAACATTCCAAATATACTCACAAAAAGATTTTATTCCGCAAAAACACTATATAAATCCGATATTTTTTGTGGAGAGGTCGATAATCGATCATGTCTTGGCAACATGAGATATACACGGTTCGGGTATGGATGTACAACCGCCGAGATCCAGATACCGGTAAAGTGATGAGATAATTTAGAGATGGTCTTGATCAATTTTTGACCCACGCGACAAATCAGTCATTTGCGAGAGACAACGGTAACAAGATTTTATGTCCTTGTGTTAAGTGCGAGAACATTGATCATCATGATCCAGACACTGTTTGGAAGCATTTATATACGAGGAGATTTTTACCTAACTATTTTGTTTGGTTTGCTCATGGGGAGGATTTTGTTGTTAATGTTCCAGGTAGTTCAAGTACGAGTTATCATGGCAATCAAGATGGCGCTAGTAATTTTGATAATAACTATGATCAGCATGCTCATCACCAAGCTTATAATGAATATGGATATGGTAATAGTGATGGGAATAGGTTTCATGATATGGTTACTGATGTATTTCATTAAACTACTGCCTCGTTCAATGATAATACTTTTGAAGAACCAAACCCGACTGCTAAAAAAATTTACGATATGTTAGACACTGCTAATAAACCCATCTACGAATGATATAGAGAAGGGCTTTCAAAATTTTCACTAGCTTCTAGGATGATGACAATTAAAAGCGAAGATAACATTAGTAAAAATTGCATGGATAAATGGACTGCATTGTTTAACGAGTATTTTCCGGAGGGTAATAACTCGGCAGAGAGTTACTATGAAATACAGAGACTGGTCGTGAGTTTTGGTTTACCGCTGAGATGATTGACGTCTGCATTGATAATTGTATGATTTTCGGGAAAGATGATGCTAAGTTGCAGGAATATCGTTTTACGAAAAACGGAGATATAAACAGACAGGTGGCCGCACGAGGGTGCCGTTCTAGTGTATGTGGTATCTTCCGATAACTGATAGATTGAAGCGATTATACCGATCGGAGCAGACAACTGGGGCAAGGAGGTAGCACGCAGAACACTTTAGTGAGGAAGGGGGGGTGATCTCTCATCCATCAAATGCGAAGGCGTGGAAACACTTTAACACGGTACATTCAGACTTTCCTGAAGAACATAGAAATATTTATTTGGGTCTTTGAACTGATGGGTTTAGTCCGTTTGGTATGTCTGGTAAGCAATACTCGTTGTGGCCAGTCATAGTAACGCCTTATAATTTACCTCCGGATATGTGCATGCATCGAGAATTTTTGTTCCTGAGCATTCTTGTTCCGGGCCCTAAGCATCCAAAAAGATCTCTTGTCGTCTTCTTGCAGCCTCTGATCCACGAATTACGGGAGTTATGGTATGTCAGTGTATGAACGTTTGATTCATCAAACCGCCGGAACTTCACCATGAAGGTTGTCCTTATGTGGACCATAAGTGACTTTCCCGCCTATGGGATGTTATCTGGATGGACAACTCACGGGAAATTATCATGTCTACTGTCTGGATTAGACTGATGCGTTTCAATTGACGAATGGACGCAAAACTTGCTGGTTCGATTGTCATCGTCGGTTTCTGCCATTGGATCATCCGTATAGAAAAAACAAGAAGTTATTCAAGAACAACAAAGTGGAGGGGGGGGGGGTAACTGGCATAGTGTCCCCGCTAATATGCCTGGCGGATATGGGCAGTATCATAGCTGGCATAAGAAGAGTATATTCTGGGAACTACCGTACTGGAAGGATAATCTCGTGAGGCACAATTTGGATGTCATGCACGTCGAGAAGAACTTTTTCGAAAATATCATCCACATATTGTTGAATGTTCTGGATAAAACGAAAGACAATCTGAAATCACGTTTGGATATCCCTGGTATATGCCCAAGGCCTGAGTTGCACATTACAAGCAATGGTAGGGCATTGATTCCTATTTTTCGGCTATCATTGGATGCAAAGAATAGTTTCTTTAAGTGGGTTAAGGATGATGTCAAGTTCCCAGATGGATATGTGTCAATGTTCTCAAGGTGTGTTGAGCAAGGGTAAATTTTTTTTGGAATGAAGAGCCATGATTGTCATGTATTCATGGAACGACTACTGCCATTTGCATTGCAGGAGTTTCTACCAAATAATGTCCATGAGGTACTAGCAGGTATTATTCTTGTCTTTATATATATATATATATATATATATATGTGCTCGAGTATTAACTTGTACGTGGTACATAATTTCAGTATCGGGACATTTTCCAGAGACTTATGTGCTCGAACATTATCTGCAGACGATATCTTGAAGTTCAAGTCAGACATCGCACTTATTCTTTGCAACTTGGAGAAGATATTTCCTCTATCATTTTTCGACGTGATGGAACTATATATGCTTCATGCATGATGAATCGATTACTTTACGACCGATTATCGAATCAGTTATATAATTACCCGAAACCGTATACCCAAAATCCTAATGTATATTTATAGCATGTTTATATGTATGACCTATGAGTTTACCCTAAACCCTAAACCGTAAACTCTATTTGCATGCCGTTTGATTGTTTGAACCGCAAATTCCTCACAAATTTTGGCAAGATTTGCGAGGCATTTGCGATGTCACATGGCAAACGCACCGCAAAACTTGGCGGGTATATAAATAATTAAGTTTTTTTCTTTTGCCGCCTGTTGAAAATTTAACCTGTTTTGCGAGGCATTTGCCACGTGGCGTCGCAAATGCCTCGCAAATCTTGGCGGTAGAACTAAAAATTAACTTTGTATGTTTGCCGCGTGGTAAATTTTTGACCAGATTTACGAGGCATTTGCCACGTGGCGTCGCAGATACCTCGCAAATCTAGTAAAAAATTGTTATTGGGTGAAAAATCGGTGGACTTTTGCGATGGATTTGCGACTAAACTGCGACTCGGTAAAATTCTATATAACCAGCGAAATTCGTTGCTTTCTCCTCACAACCGTCCTCTCCACCTTCTCTCTACACCTTTCTCTCTCTACAAAACAAGGTATTTTTCAATTTAAATTTTTAATATTTTATATATTTGTTGTAGAATGGTTAGGATAGAAATAGGTGTGGAATAAATTCGTGTACATTTTAGATATTTAGGTGGATAGTATTAGTTTACGTATGGAATTTTATATTTAAATTAAACATATTAGTTTTCACATTTAAATGTATTATTAATCATTTTTATTGTCTATAGAATTTAATTTTTTTTTAAATTATATTGCAGATGGGTGATAATGACTATACTAGTTTTCTATCCGCCTCCGGTACACCTATACTGCGACGTGGCGGATCTCACTCACGACATGGAGGTCGTCCTAGTACATCCACTTATGATATCCCGGAATTTGTTCCGGAGGCGCAGCCGTTTCATCATGCTCCACCACCAGATGAGTCGTCTGGGGCTCCAGACTTCTAGCATATGACGCTGGAGCAGCTTCTCGTTAGTTCTGCACGAGGTGTGCTACCGAGATTGGATCCGCATCTTTCGCCTAACACTACATGGTAAATATTTTTTTTTTCAATTAATTAATTAATAAACAATTAATTTTTTTAATATTGTTTATAAACTATTTTTTTTCTTTTTCAGGTTCTCGAAAAATGAAGTTGGGAAGGCTGTTAGGAAGTTGATCGAGCGGGATTTCAAAGCCCCGCACCCGAATTGGAGCAAGGTTCCTCAAGAGACGAGGGATAGATGGTTTCACACTTTTGCGGTAATTTTATTTTTTAATGTTATTTTTAATTACTAATTTAATTTATAATCATACATAATTTTAATTTATACTAATTAAAAAAAAAAAATTTGTAGCAAAAATACAGCTTGGATCCCGAGATCACGACACTGGTCCGAGAATGTTTCGACGACCAGGCGATGCATCGCCTTGTCGATCAGGTCGACCGATGGAAAAAAATGGAAGAATGACTCCGAGCATGCCATGCCGGAGTGGTTCAATCCGGCAGTTTGGGAGGGTCTCATCAACTACTAGCAGTTGGAGATTTCCAAAGACACGAGCAACAAATATCGGGCCGTCCGTTACACCAAAGTCGATGGGGAGGAGATTTTGAAGCACGTATCGGGCTACTTGTCTTTTCTGGAACAAGCGCGTCGTATTGTAAGTTGATTTAAATTTATATAGTTATAATTTTAAGTCACAACATTGTATGAATTAACATAATTTTACCATTTTTCAGGCACAAGAGAAAGGTGCTCCGGCTACTATGCCTGAGCTCTGGGAGAAGACCCACCGACGCAAGGACGGGACGTGGGTTGATCGATGGGTGGAGCAGCTTCACGACAATGTGATTGCCCGAGTGAAAGAAATCACATCCAGTCCTCTCCCGATGGTCAACTTACTCAGGTTAGCCAGTAGACGTAAACCGCATCGCTTCTCAGGTAACACAATTCTCAAACAAACTTTAAATACTAATTTATTATATATACATTGTTTAATTACTAATTTTTTTTCTATTCAATTTTAATTTACAGCTTGCTCCCCGTAACAGAAAGGAGAAGCTTGCTTCCATGGGATCGATTCCGACGGATACCGAGGGAGTTCCGCCCGGTTTCGATGTACGCTTCATATCTGCTTAAAGATCAAAAGCTAGCGAATGCAGAACAGGTGATCAGATTGTTCAAGGAGGACCAAAGATCGATGAGGGAGGAGCATAACGCTTTTAATTTGATGTTTGAGTTGCTTGGGGATACGAATCCCGTGATTTGTGAGATGATGAGGAAGAAGAAGGAAGCCGCAACTGCAGCTCCAGAAACATCCCGCGATGGTACCTCGGATTATGAAGATATCGAATAAGTAGTTTTAATTTTATTTTATTTTCGTTGTAAAAATACTCGGTTGATGTATAATATTAATTAAAAATAAATTTTATTTCTCTTATTTTTTTATTTACGAAAAATAAAAAATCAATTTTTAATAAATAAATTAAATACTATATTTTTATTTTTCTTTTCATTTACGAAAAAAAAAAAATCGATTTTTAATAAATAAATTAAATACTTTTGCGAGGCATTTGCGACTTCAATAACCACGCAAATGTCTAGCAAATTAGACGCAAATGCCTCGCAAAATTTTAGTCGCAACAAAGCCGCAAATAAGATCCACGCAAACATTTTGCAAAACTACGTCCTCGCAAATTAGTCGCCAATAAAATCCTCGCAAAATTATGTCCTCACAAATTGGTCGCAAATCAGATCCATGCAAACGCCTCGTAATTTGCCTCGCTGTTGCGGGGATTTTACATTTGCGGTCGGCTACTTGTCATTTGTCATTTGCGAGACATTTGCGACCAAAAAAGTAGTCGTAAATAAGCATGTATTCTTGTAATATAGGTAGAGGCTGAGATACTAAACATTTGGATCGACATGGACTATTAGCTTCTTCCGATTGTGTTTAATACTCAATTCAAGCCTCTTATTATTAGTCTCATCTTTGACGATCTTCATACACACAAAACATATGACGCCAAAACGAGAAGGCAATAGATATCGAAAAAGAAAAGGGACGTAAACAATGCATCATTTTATTAATTTACATTCTCATATTATATTGTTTGTGTTTGTTCATGTGTGTTGATTAGTCAATATTAAGAGATACGTACATACTTCAAAATTGGTATTAAAATATATATAGGAGAAATTAAACTCGTGCGTATGTGCGGGTATTAGCCTAATAAAACTAATTTATTTGTAACGAACAAATGCTTCCACGTAAAAAGTGATATGATTACATATATATACACATCCTTAGTCAGCTATTTTAGGACATGTTTCACCTATATGAATTAAAATTTAAATACTTTATGTACCAATGGATTAAAATACACATATAAAAATATATATAGTTAAATATTTCAAATCGTTAAAAATAGTTGTCTATTTTTAAAAGTACATATAAAAATAGTTTAATATCATTTTTTGAAATGAATAAGGAGAAATATATATATATATATATATATTTCGAATCAAGAAGTTGACTATCATCCAAAAAAGTTAGGAAAATAGTGAATGGCCTCTGCTACATCGAGATAATCGTCTCTCTCGTTTTTTGTAATATATTTTTGCTTTTGTCTCTTCATCTTCTTCCTTCTCAGATCACGCCTCGCCTTCGAAGTTTCTTTTGTCTTCTTTCTTTTTATTTCTGCAACGATGTCTTCAAGTTCGTCTTCCTCTCCTTATGTTCTTACTTCATCCTCTTCTGCTTCTTCTCAGTCATCTGAGGAGAATATCATAGCGATTCTCTGAGAGCCTGATTCCCACGCTCCGCGCCACCCACTTGTGTATCCGGATCAGGAGGTCGATCCGGCTTCGCCTCAGAGCGGTTACACGACGGTTTATTCATCGAGTTTCCACGTCGGCTTCCGCGGTAATCTATCATGGCTGATGATAAATTACTGCGAATTAGTCCAATTGACTCCGAGCCTATTGGACCACATCGTGTGGGGCCTGATCCACTCATTTAAGGTTCTCTAACCTCTTCGGCATCGACATCTCGGCAGAAATGATGGCTAGGGCTTTTAGCGCTCAGCCCTTATCGAGGGGATCCACCGATTCACGCTGATTCGCCGCATGGGTCGGGAGAAGCCCACTTGCATCTCCCTGCCGACTCATCTAATCCATCCTTCGGGTAGGGATAACTTTTTCTTTCTTCTTCACAGCGGCTCGGCTAGGCTTCCTACCGACTGGGCTCCAGCAGATAATCGGTCTTGAATCCTGATGACTTCTTTTTGGATATACATTCGCCTTCCTTTGATTTTTCTTGTGCGTATCAAGCAAGCACTCTCCCTTGGGACGGGTCTCCCTACGTGAAGCTCCCGGCTGATATGTATCGGCTCCCTACTGTCTTTCGTGATCCGATTTTGCTCCTCCGGGATGAGCTGGTAGAGAGAAGCTCCCTGGCTGCTTCCGCGGAGAGGCTATTCGTGCGCTCCGGTAACCATTCACAACTTTTTCCTCCACCCCCCTGCGTTTATCGTTCTCTTGTATGTCACCTGAATGTCTTCTTCTTTTTCTTTTTCACCTGCAAAGTCGGTGAACACCTTGGCTGCCTATTGGATCGGCCTTCACCTGGTTGAGCATGCTCCTCTGCTCCTAGACTTGTCTCGTCCGGGGCACCGATTCCTGGAACTGTCGTTCCTATCTGCTTGGGGTGCCAGGTCCTGGATCTAGAGAGAAACTTGTCCCGGACTAAAGTCGAGACTCTGAGGTGGAGTCTGGAAGAGAGGGATGTCACTGCCGCGGGTGCTGATGCCCCCGGAAACACCGCTAGGGTTGACCAGACTCCCTCCGGCACTCCGGGGAGCTCAAGGGGGACGAAGCGGGCCCGTTCCTCGGATTCTTCTTAGTTTTAGGACCCCGTTTCTTTTTCTTTTTTTGTAACTGCGGCCAATTGTTGATTTTGAAGTCTTATGTTTCTAGCAGACTTCTTTTGTATTCACTTTCCGATAAATGTAACCCATTTTTCTACTTCTTTACTTTGCATTGCACCCCTTATTTTCAGTTTTGTTTCTTGACTGTCGGGGTGCGACTCCGGTTTCCGCCTGAACCATGTTGCTTCTGTCCCAAAGTTTTCTTGCTCCTTTCTCCTTTCTCGAGCCGAGTAGACTACACTCCTTTGTTCGGGGACTACTGGACCTCTAACAAAAGAGGTCTACCTTCTTCTTGCATGGTCATCAAGTAGAATTCAACCCACCGCGTCGCCCCATCTTTGGTTACATGCAGAAGCACGTGGTGGTGACGCATCTTCTCTTCCTCCACACTTTTGTGGAGCATTTTTTCTCGATAACCTGCGTTGTCACACTCACGGATCCGGTTTCCAGCGACAGCGGTGATGTTCGCATCTGCCCTCCGGTGGGCTCGGCTAGCCTTTTCTCAAGTTTTTAGCGAATCTCTTCCTCTGGCTCGTAGGTCTTTGCAAGAGACCCTCTCTTCTCTCTTGACGTTTTGCCGCCGTTTTGATTTCGCGGCTCCATCCCTTTACCTTTGAGGATGCTTTCTTCTCTTTTTGGCTTTGCCCCTCTCTACCACCGTCTTATCGTTTTTGTTTCCGTCCTTTTCGTCACCTCTGTCGTGCCCTTCGTTTGGTGGACGCGATCTTTTGGACCATTTGCGGGTGAAAGGGGTCATAGGGGTTCTCCTTAACATCCCGCCGACTTCCTTGGTTCGAATCCATTGTTTACACGCAAGGAACTTCCTTCGATTGGGACCTTTGGCAGTGTGCTCCCTTCACGAAGGCTCCTACCACTGCCCGGATATCCCTGAGTATTTTGCAATCTCGCCATTCCACTAGTTCAGTCACTCGAAATCGACGCCTGGAATGGGCTTTCGCTTGTTGGGCCTTCCCATCCACCTCTTTCTGCGGTCATTGCCCCCAACACGCCTTTTAGTTATTCGCAAAGTTGGTGGTTCTCGAGCTCTTGCCATAGGTCTTGCGACGGTGCTTGGGGACCTTGTTCCGTCAGACTCTGAGGGATACTTTCTTGTTTTCGAGTCGCCCTCGGTCTTGGCGGCGCGTGATGTTCCCACACACTGTCCATGGTTACGCCTTTGTGAACTTTTTGGGGTAGTTCTAAGACGTCGGATGAAATTTGAACGTGTTTATCGAGTTTAACAGAGCACTTGTCCCCCCCCCCTCTTTCTAGCGTCAAATTGTTTCAAAGATTTTTAATACCTTGAACAACCACTGGGGGGATCAGCTCCTGCGCAATCAACAAACACGTAAAGGCCGGGGAAAAACAATCGAGGGTGTTTTCCGACGGCTCTCCGATGCTCAAGCCAGAAAAGAAAAGAGCAAAAGTGAGAGAAGAAGAAAGACCACGGGTAAGTCGTGGAGAGCAAGGAAAGAAAATCAGAAAACGAGAAAGATAAAGAAATGAGTAACACCGGGCCGAACAAGGGATGGTTCACGGCGTATCAGAACGTATAGAGAGAGAAATTTAAGGTGTGACAGAGTAGAAACAGAGTATTTAGAGAGAAAATGATCAAGGAACGACCGGAAAATAGAGATGTCCGGAAAGAATCCGGAGAGAGATGGCCTTAAACAGTGGGAAAGAGACTAACATCCTGTGGGATTGGGCCTTAGTCTCAAGAGAAATTCGGCTTCACAAGTGTTTTTTAAAGTTGGGTTCGGGTCCCCTTATGAAGCAAATGAGGGGAGTATTTCTAGATTTTTACATGTCCGGGCTCGGATACCGGGTTCTGCGTCCTTAGTTGGGCCGGGTCTGGATTGTTGGGCTTGACCGGTACGATGCACTCGAGTGCTTTTCACCTAACACTTTTGTCTTCTCGTGCCAGCTCGCCAACAATACGGTTCTGAGACGCTAAGCCTGAGCTTTTCCGTACTGTGGAAGCGTCTGGTGCAGCAAGTCTGACGCCAGAGTGCTCCTGGAATCAGTCCTTCGTGCTTTAATCGTTCTTCAAGCGGGGACCACTTTCTTTTACCTTAACACACATAAGGTGAAAGTTGTTTTACCCTTTGATTGAAAACTTAGTTTAAATATTTGAAAGAATTTGAGTTTCGTGCCTAAGGAAGAAGTTTCATACCTGGCCCGAGTTCCTGATACGTGAACTCGGGCTCCGTGTGCTGCTTTCAGATGTTGATAGGGGTACATGTTCGTCTGACCACTCAGTCTCTGACCGAGATCATCCCTGGTAGCGTGGCCTCACTACCCGAGACAGAGATCAGTTACAGGTGGCCTTACCCATCAAGTTACTTGGGCCATTGTTGATTCAGGCTCAAATACCTCTACGCTTCGGTTTAGTAGACCAACTACACAAATTACGCTAAAAAATTCGCCTAAACTAAAGACACGTGGCATTAAGCGATTCGCTTAATTCGAAAATATTATTTTATCCCCAACAGATGGCATACAATCCAATTTTCCATAAAAAAAAACTTATGATATGTCAAATCTTTTCCTAAGATGTTTGTTTGCATCTTACATAATAGTAAACTCAAACCCATATTTTGGTAGTCTCTATATCTTATAAAATGAGATGCGCTGTTATTCATTCAATCTACGTGGTTATAGTATAACCCAATTTTCCTAAAAATAATAACTTATACACGCAAAACTCAATAAGATCTGGAAAACTGATAATAGTGTCCACTAACTACGGCTCAATGGAACCCCATTGCGATATCTGACCGAGACATTGTAAGAAGGAAAAAAAGGAACTGATTATATTGGCTTATTGCTTCGTTCGATACAAAATATATCCTCTGTAAAAACCTGGGAATGTGCTCAATTAGTGAGACCAAACCCATTCGATATAAATTACAATAAAACAACCCCAAACAAATGAAATATTATAAACAAATAAGTATAGGTTGGTATATGGAAGGATATAGGTTTTGGTCGAAAATGCTCTGTGGTGAGAATGGCTTGGTGGGTGAGTCATGAATGCAGTGTAGGTTTCTTCTAAGAGACGGTCGGAAAACAGTGGCCAGGAAGGCTGGGTGGATCGCGGCTGATCAGATTGACCCATAGATTCGCAAGAGGCAGCAAGTAATGCTCTCCATTCCACTCCACGGTCTTAATTCCTGCTGCACAGTTCAGAGTGACACCCAATAATCATATGCTTTAAACATAGATATCGTAATTATTATCTAAAGTGTACCCTTAAAAAAACCCGGGTCGGATGATGCGGGTAGCGGATAGGTTCGGGTAATTCGGGTTGGGTACCGGATTGATGACCCGACCCAAAATGCACAGGCCTTCTTAAACCCAAACTATGCATGGCTTGTAATAAGCATTCAGAATTCCAGATCATAAGCATGCATCCTTAAGGTCTAGATGATCTTTCTAAACGCAATGGTGCATCCTTAAGGTCTAGATGATCTTTCTAAACGCAATGGCTACAATAAGCATACCTGGTACTATTTCAGTATTTAGGCCAGACATGTAGCAGGTGGGTGATGTGGCTGAGGTGATACAAGTGTGAAGCGTGAAAGCGTCAACTTCGTCTATATACTTGATTGATTCTAGAAGTTGATCTGCAGAATTGTCACGGTCAAGTCCTTGACGACGGTTGAAATGATTCAGCAGAGATTCTTCTAGTCCAGAGCTCAACCACAACTTCACACACTCGTCCAGAACAGCCAACGCATCGTATGATGTTGGAGCTAATAAAATCCATGGTTTATATAATCTGGTTGAGGCTCTTAGAATTTTCGCTACTCTGTAAATTTCTCCTACTGAGAGAGCATAGATCTTCCCTGGTTACACAGAATAAGAATAAGTCAAGGTTGAAAATGGCCTCAGTGCAAGAGATTGATGTGCTAATGGTTCGTACCTTGAGGTTTAGATAGGATTTCTTCTTGAACATCATTTTTAATCACTTGCTTCCAAATGGATGCAGCATGTCGCAGTTCTTGAGCACAGGCAGAAGCAATTACAAACCAAGTTGAAGCGTATTTTGACTGTTGCTCAGGTGACCCCAAGTTTAGGATCTTCAGGGTCAGCGTGGCGTGTTTGAGAAGTTCAATTGTTGATTTCCAGTCCTTTCCTGCCTATGAAAACATGTTAATTATTTCTTCAGTGTAAATATTTTCATGTTAAAAGCATCCATTTCAAAATAAAGGGTACCGAGAAGGTTCCGACAGAACTTAACTAATAACAATCTCTCTGACAAGAGATCTTCTGAATCAAGTGCTCGAAACTTTGGCTCCTTAAGAGCTTTAGTAAGTTCAGTAATGCCAGAGGATCTATGTTGGAGACTTTCTAGGTTGGCTTCACTGATCAAAACATCATTGTTCAGCCAGTTTTGCAGATCCTAGAGGAGAAACACGCATAATTAGCAAAGGAATAAAGCGGCCCACTGCATGAAAACATTTAGATGACATTTGCCTTGTAATTTCATAAGTAATCTGTCAAGAGTCTCCTAGTTGTTTTCTAATGGTTTTGTATTCCAATAACTATATAGCATTCCCAATATTTGCCTAAGCAAAATTTAGGAAAACAGCAAATATACCTACCTGGATTTCACCGTCGCATTTTTTAACTTCAGCGACTCCATCAGATTCGGAAGCCAAGTCACGAGCTTCCTTCAATATCCAAAAGTTCAAATGATGTAATGAAACTTGAAAGATGGGATGTACAAAGAAAGTGATATGCAGGAAAAGATCTAAACACAAAAAGTCTGCTGACCTTTAAAGTCTCAAGATGGTTTAGGGCAATGTAGTATAGCTCAGTCTTCAACTTATGAAAGACATCTTGGTAATCATTAGGCTCTATGCTAATAACTGTTTTTTCATGCAATTCTCCAAAACCATCTGGAACAGAAAAACGATTCCGAACTTCATTTTCCACGGAACTATGTTTAGATTCCCATGAACCATTATCTACTTTCCTTGACGTGGAATCTCTCACAGGCTGTGTTGGACCTTGAAACTCCCAGGAATCATCGTCAAACTCATCAACACCTTCTGCAACATCAGAGTTTTTCAAGGCCAGCGAAGGACCTTGAAATTCCCACGAACTGTCATAATCATCAGCACCTTCTGCTATGCTCGAATCTGTTATGGTCTTTGTGGATCCCTGAAACTCCCACGAATCATCCTCACCATTTACTAAGTTTGAATCAGTTGCAGCCTTTACAGAGACAAATCCATATCCGTCAGACTTTTCCGACAGATTAACAGCATTTTTTTCTTCCACCTGACTGTATAAACTTGATATTAGGTCATTGATGGACACAGTTGGACTTGGAGCCTTAGTTTTCTCTCTCATGGAGAAATCACAGACCGAAACAAGATTATCCTCATGAACCAAAGTGTCAGAGGTTCCCAATTTCTCATCTTCAAAAAAAGACAGTGGCAAGACTCCCTTGGGCTTGTCTGTCTGCACATCCTTTTCCTGAGTGAAGGTAAGTACAAAATCACGAATATCAAAAGGCACTTCCATTAAGCTAAACAATGTGGAGTATATATAGGCTTCAACTTTGGACAACACTAAAAGAGAGATTAACAAAAGAAAGTCTTGATAGCAGTTTTGAATGTAAGCACCTAATCAATGTTTTTAGTAAGATGAATAAATAAACCATTAGCAGGTTCAGCAAAGTTGCAGATTTTAATTAATCTTAATTACGAAGATAAGAACAGATGAATAGCATGTCAAACAAAGCACATTAGTAGTACAAATATAACAGATTAACCAAGCTCGAAGTAATCATACCATCAAAAGTCAAAACTATTCATTTCAAAGCCAGCAGAAAAAATATCTGTCAAGCCCATTGTTGCTGGAAAGATAAAATACCACACATTTTCCACATTTGATCAATCACTATGCAGATTAAAAGATACATTACCTCTCTCTCGTTTCCATTTTCCAAAGATGGCTGCTTAAAAGCCCAAGAAGTTTCTTCAGAATTCGCATTTGCATTGCTTGGAAAGAAAATTGAGCCATTTTCCCTCTTTTGCGGCTCTTTCTCAAAGTTTGATTGAAAAGAATTGGTTGTTTCAATTTTAGAAGAAGGTTCAAATCCAAATCCGAAACCCCAGCCGTTAGATTCCTGTAAACACGCGACAAGTAAAGCTTGTACCATCAGCCAATGCAAGGATTGTTTTTATAAAATGTGAGGCTTGTACCTTATTTGTTAAATCCTTCTTTGGCTCTTCCTCTTCAGAAACCTTAAACTCCCATCCGCCATTGGCCCAAGGGTCATCATCTCCATTTTCCCGTTCAAATTTTGATTTAACTGCATCCATTTTACCAGTATCAAAATTTGGACCTGTTCCATTTGTAGTTGAACTCCAGACGCTTGAACTTAAATTTGTTGTATTTGGTACCACAACAGATCCACTTTTAGCGTTCTCTTGTTCCTCCTGCTTGAATACATTTATGCAAAAGCGCATTAGAACAGCTTGTTGAAAAGGTCAGCATAAAGCTTCATCTTCCTTTAAGATTTCCTAGTCTAAGACCACAACAAAGAGGCACTTGATATTTTCAAAGACTATACAGATAACAAAACATTACAAAGTGCTTCAAGAAACAAATACGGTTTCCTCGCTAGATTTATAGAGAATGGTAAGAAAAGGCATATGATTTTTCACCTTGTGGCCTCCATCCGCAGTTTGAAACATAGACTCGGCGGTCTTAAACTCCCAACCATCATCAACATCATCATCGTTCTTATCGACAAAACTTAAATCTGAATAATTTGGTTCCAAAGTGACCCCAATAGTACTTGAACTCACCACATTGCTTGTCTTTTCTGTATCTAAATTCAAGGGATTCCAGTTCAATGTCTCCAAGCTTACAGCTAAATTTTCGATTTTCTGGCTCGACAACGACTCTTTGTCATTTCCATTCGTTTCGAGATGGCTAAGATTATTTTCTGGCTCATTCTGTCCGTTGTCTCTATAAAGATTTTGGATCAGGCCACTGATTCCTACAGTAGGATTATTCGTATTCACAGATCCAATGCCATCATTGTGTTTAGAGGAGAAGGAATCGAAAGAGAATTTAAACGATGTAACCGGCGCACCTGATTCATCTTCTTCCTCCTCTCCGAACACAGACAGTGGCACCGGACCACGAGAAGTGACCCACGGCACCTGACACTTCTTCTCGGAGTCGATCCGATTAGGCGCAGAATCGGAACCGTTTCGATCGGCGAAGAAACCATTTGGGTTGGGCGAGAGAGAGTCGACGAATTCTCCCCAATCATCATCATCTCCGGTGGCGGAAGGGGAAAAGAAGAAATCGAGTCCGTTCATTTCGATCGGGAAACCAGTAAACGGACGGATCCGATGCGAGCATGAAGCTTCCGTTTACCTCCGCACGGTTGCCCAGCCTGGCGCTCCGCTAGTTGCTGGGTGCGCAGGATAGGTTACCCCGCGCACTTGAATCTTGTACGATTCTGAATCAATTTCAGTGGTTGCATCGTAATCCTCGTAAAATATCTCAATTGTTATTCTACTCTAATAATAGAATCTGTATATTTATGCATCATTAATAAAAAAAAATAAAAATTAGTTAACAAAAAATTCATAAATATTAATAGTAATCACAAAAATTATAAATTAAATTCACAATCAAAATACTAGTCAAATTATTTAATAATAACATAATAAAAATTTCATGATAAATCATAAAAAGGTAAAACAAAAGACATAAAATAAAATCAAACAAAAACGTAAAATTAAATATACATCGAAAATATTAGTCAAAATATCTAATTGGCATATGCATATTTTGAGTAATATTTTAATTGTATGCATATATGAATTTATATTTTATACTATATTTGAGAGGTGATTTTTTCTATTTGGCGGCTTCACTTTGAAAGTTGGAACCTACAATTACTTTAATACTCTTAATAAAATTCTCTACGAAAAAATTCTCTACGATTTAAAACAAATATTCTATTAGTTTTGGATTGCCATAAAAATCGATCATTATCTTTTTTAATAAAAGAAAATTTACTCTTTTTTTCTATATATTCGATAATTGCTTAAAGACGGAAAACCTAAATTCTGCAACATCTTTTCTACTCTTATAAATATAGCTTCAAAATCTTTTTTTGTTTTCAAACAAAATTTCGGCCGCAGTATAATATCAACGTTTGTGCTTCGTGTTCTACTTCGTTTTTTGTTTTTTTTTGCTCATCGTGGTCTCTCTTTTTGTTTTTTGTTTTGGATTTAGATCTTCTTCTTCTACAAGGTAATCATCTTTCTTATTTATCTCGGTTTATGTAGTTTGTAGGATGTGATCGTCTTCTGAATTTTTTTTTCATATTTTGTTTAATGTTTTTAATATCTCTTTTTTTTCTTCTTATTGTGATCTGTATATAGATTTATAGGTTATCTTCATGGTTTCAGGTATAACCTTTTTCCGTTTAATTGATTTTATGTGTTCGTTTTCATTAAGTTCCTTCTAATTTTCAGTTATTGTGGTTTTTTAAGCAGGTCCTATAAACACGTTCTTACACTTTCTTTAGGTATATTGGTTTAGATTTCATGAAGTCACCGTTCTAAACTGTTTCTGAAGAATTGTTTGTTTGGTTTAAGCTTAAGATGTTCTGTTCAATCTAAAGCAACATTTAGATCTAAAACAATCATTTTTTATTCACTTGTTTTTGCTTCACAAGAACTAAACATTGAAATCAGAACCTCGCTATTAGAGAAACCTTAAGATTAAGGTCAAACAATTTTTTAGTGGCTTTGGGATGCTATTGTATGGTTGTGTGTTTGCTTTCTTGTGTTTTCTTTTTTGTTGTGAATCTCTCTCCATGTGGATTAATAGATTTGTAGCTTATTTTATCGACTTTTTATTGTATATGAGATTTTTACTTTGCTTTGCAGTTTGTACAATAACATGCGGCATCCGGGCAAGTCCGCTCACAGAGCTGACTTTTACTGTTTCAAACATAAAATCGAACCTAAGTGTGAGGACCCTATTTGTGCAAACAGAGGCAAATGGACTATGACTTTCCCTAAGGAGAAGTCTGATAAGTGCTGGCTCTACACCGTAGGGTTTTTATTCTTATTTTATTGATCCATAATTATTATTCCCGCCTCATAATATGATTGTCTCTAACCGGGGCTTTTCTTTTCACGTGGTTTCGTTTAGTTGCTTGCATAATTGCATTGATTGGAGAACAGTTTGATCACGGAGATGAAATATGCGGAGCTGTTGTTAACATTAGAGGAAAGCTCAAGAAAGGATATCGATTTGGACCAAGAACGCTTCCCACGAAGCTGCTCAGGTAAAAATAATATCTCATCAAAACCCATCGATTTGTCTCTCTGCGAAAAAGACATTGCTTGAATACTTTAATGTTGTTGCATGTGAGCATTCGAAAATAATGGAGTTTCTTGATTACAACAACAACATAGGTTTCATCAGCCAAGTAAGAAGATAATTTTCTCTTGATGCAAACCTGAAGATTTTATGTAGTGCGTAATTTATCTGCGACATAGAGCATATGACTTATGTGTGCAGGAGGATAGTTCTGAAGAAGTTTGAGGTTCGACGTGAAATCTCCAGCAAGCAAACGCCTTTGAACTAGAATCAACATTGCGCAACATATCCGTAGTAGCGTCTCCTGCAATTAATTTCATATTCAGTTGTTAGCTTTTTTATCTTACAAGATAAACAAGTGCCCGTTAACTCAATTCTGCTAGCTTCGTTGGGTAGTAGCAACATATGTTCTTTGTTTGGTTTGTTTTTTTAGGAGGATGCGAAGAAGCTCGACAGGAACGCAAAGAACGCTTACACCGCTTGAGATGCAACAGCCTCTTTCAAATCTTTACATCGTTTCTGTTACAGTTTTGTATGAGAATCTCTCTATCTACATTATCAAAACATGACTTCACATTGTTTTTGGCTCTTGAGTGTTGATTCTTCACAAGGTCTAACATTTCACTTAATATTAATGTATTATTAGTATGTTTTTCATAAAGTTTATTTATTCTCCCTTATTGGAGTGAACACAAGTTTAATTATCAAATATCCAATACCTAATGGGCCTTAAAAGCCCATAAACTTTCATAATGACAAAGGTCCCACACTACAAAAAAACAGAAGATGAGTGACTCCCAAAAACGTCCCAAAATGATCGCGAAGTCGCAATTTGCGACTACTTAGGGACTAAATATGTAGTCACAAATTTTTGGTCGCAAAATACAATAGTCGCAAAGTAGTCATTTTTTTTTACTAAATTGTGACTACTAAATTTCGTCGTAGATAAGCGACTACTTTGAGACAACATTTTGTAGTCTTTAATTTGCGACTACCTTATGACAGATAGTGGTAGTCGTAATCCCGAGATTATTTTGTAACTGCCTTTGTAGTCATAGATTTGTGACTTTTTCGAGACTGATAAGTTAGAGGCTAATCAGCGTCTTTAGTCGCAAAATCGTCACTTATTAGCAACTTATTTGGAACCACCATATATATATTTCAAATTTGAAAAGCTGAAACTAAACGAAAAACCGCATGTTGAAAACTGTTAACGCAAAAGATACATCAAATATAAGATCCATATCTTACATAACATCAGTCCAAATTTTAAACTAACATCACAAATCAAAAACACATAAACATATATTATACCATTTAGAATCGCTAAAACCAAAACCACAAGCAGGAATGTCATCACCCACTTCTTCGGTTCAGAGGAATTAAATAAGTTTGATCCTTTTTCGGTTAAGGATTTGGACCCCAACCACTTATATGCTGGTTTCCTAGTCTCTGGTATTTGAGTCTCTGGGAAAAAGCAAAAAAAAAAAAACAACTAAAATATGAAACAAGGGAATTTGTAAGTTCAGGGTTAATGTATTGGTTTAGGAGCAAAGCTCTTTCCTTTCTCAATTAAATTCATCGAGGAAAACACATTTGCAATGTCATAAAGTCTTCTAACTTTAGCTGTTGATCATTTTCAGAAATTGGGTTAGTTAGTGGTGCTCTATATGTGATACACCCATAGATCAGAAAACATGTAAAACAGGAAATAGAGATTTACTTCTCATATGCATTGGATCTTGAGAGCCGCTTAGCAAGGCTTTTGCAGCACTATCCAGCGTGATGAGATCATCCTGAACAGAAAGCAGCAAACATGATGTGAGTAGAATACTTCACAAAGCTTGTGAAAGAAGCCAAATATAGGTGTCTAGTCATATTGTTTACTTACAGTAGAACAAATAAATATTTTCACAAAGTTCTGAGATAAGCCAGAGAGATTTCTCCTTCTTGTGGTCTGAAAAAGATATTAGTTTGCCTTCAAGTTAGCTCCTAACAAATTTTTTATCCTGTTTGGGATTGAAATCCCAATAATGATTAGAAAATACAAGACATGTGGTTTAGCTGAATCCACCAATACCAGTAACACTATGCAAATCTTACAACTAGTCAAGTATAATCAGAACACTCACTTTGCTATTGGAAGGAGTCCAAAGATAGACACAAGTACCAAGTCCAACCGCAAGAACATTCTATGAGTTCCAGTCCACAACATTCAAGTAGAAGTCATCTTGTAGTGAAGGAGCATCCAAAACCTGAGATCCCATCAAAAACAAAACAATCTTTCAAATTCTACATCCCAAGAATCTCAAACAAAATCACATAAAACAGATGGATGCAAACGGTAATACCTTATGAAGCATTTTAGGAACCTTGCAGGGAGGTTTAGGAGGCGGAGACGAGTCACTAGAGAGGCCATTGTCGTTACCGAGAACGGAAGGCGAATTGGGGCTTTAATTAGAACGATCCGTCTTGAATCTCAACATATTGGTACATGGACTCATCGGAGAAGAAGCAGAACCTTGAGTACCTGCAGGAGACAAACAAGAAGAAGCGAAATCATATCCGAAAAGCTCAGATTTCAAAAGTCTAGAATAAGCTTCATTCCCTCCCTCTTTCACAGGCGTAGTCGTCCTTCTCTTGCAGATCGAAAGCGTGGAGTCTCGAAGAAGATATGCACTGTATGAATATGTCGCTGCAAGTCGATTTAGACGGAGAGGATAAACTCGAAATCCCACGAAATGATATTTCATCGGTGAGGAGAGAGTGAGAGAGAGATGAAGGGTTAGAAGGAAATCGAGATAGAAGGATGACAAGATGCAGATTCAGACCCAAATCGAGAAAGAAAGTTGAAATTGGATGAGAAAGAGGAAGAGAATCGGATGAGCTCGAGAGAGAAAGATGAAAAGTTAGGGTTTGGACAACTGATTTGGGAATCAGATCTTCTCAGTACTTATTTTAACTAAGTGTCCATGAAGTCTCTAATTAGTCGCAAAATAATTTTAGGGGGAATTAATTCACGCCCAAAAACCCAAATTATTTAAAACCAAACAGTTAGCAAATTCAGTTGGTCACAAAATAGTTGCAAATATGTGACGATATGAGCAAAGTAGTCACAAAAGTGTGACTGTTTTGTCACATTTTGTTGTGAGTTAGAAATCTATACCCTAAACCCTAACAATTTAGACCCATAAAATTGATACACATGGTTAACCAATCAGTCTTTTTATATTTCTTAAATATATGCTTCAATATATAGTGTTAACTAATGCTAATTAAGTAAAGTTTGAATATTTTTACACTTTAACAATCATTAGATTGCAAACATATGTAATATAAAGTAAAATGTTATGTAAGATGCAAATATTAGATAAGTTAAATTTTATGTTAAAAGTTTTCACTATTAGATAATATATTTGGTGTAATTAGTAGTTCAAATCTATGTAGATTTGAAAAATCATACGGATTAGTCGCAAATCGGTTGGAAAGTAGTGACACTTTCAAAAAAGTAGTCGCAAATATATGCGAAGATTAAACCCTAAACTAGTACTAATAAACTAAATTTTGAAAAATTTAAACTTAAACAAACTTTACCATATAAAACATATGTAATATATGTTATGATGTTTTGTAAGATGCAAAGATGTTTCATCAAATCCAAAGTTATAAGTTTTCAATAAGTATATTACTATTTAGTGTAATAACTAGTGAAATCTATGTAGATATTTAAAACTACATATGTTCACAATTTTCTTTTGTTGGTTTTTTCAAAATCACACGGATGAGTTGGTAAATAGAAGCAAATCAGTCACACTTTAATAGCATTGTCGTAAATTAGTCGCTTGTTAGTGGGTATTTAATTATGGTTTTGTGACTACTGTAAAAAAAGCGAAAATCTAAAAACTGGTTTTGTGACTAATTTGGGACTACGCTTTCTGACTAATAAAAGAGTCGCTATTTGTCATACTTTGCGACTCTTTTGCGACTACCATTACACAGTCGAATAGTAGTCTTAATTCAGTCGCTAATTTACGATTACTATGCGACTATAATTTTCCGTCGTAAATATGCGACTATTTTGCTTCTAGATATTTCGTAGTCGCTAAGTAGTCGCAAAATGGTGACAAATTTTTGGGACCAAAAAAACAGTCACAAAAAGTAGTCACTAATCCGGTGTTTTCTTGTAGTGCCATTTACTTATGTTTTGGGTGATTCATGATTTTAACCGGTGATAAGATCAATTACCGGTTTGAGGGATTTTTTTAGAAAACATCATTTAACTCTGAAGATTTTCATGGATTTTCAGAGGATTTTTAGACTTAGATCGATTGATTAAAAAATTCATCTCTTTAATTAATGCAATTATTGTTTATTGGTGACCGATTTAAGCCGATTTTCTGACGGTGACCGGTTAATTTAAGCGACGAAATGTGAGTGTCGGTAGGAAATTGGAAGTAAGAAAAAATATGTCAATTGTCTGAAAGAACCACTTGGAACGACAAGATTCTTCCATTTATTAACAAAAGAATTTGAATTTTGTTTCTTCATGGATTAATCAAGCTGTGCGCAGGAATAAGATGGTTCCTTAATGCAAAACAATGGACGGTAATGTGATCAAAAGCAATACGATAGAATTAAGGAAAAATAGAAATAAAATTTCCACACGTTCTGCCTTCACATTTAGAACAAAGCAATCTCTATGTTCCAATCCAATTACTCGTAGCTAAAGCAAAAAAGAAAGGAATAAAGAAATAAGAAGTAAGAAAAAAAATGTCATCTATTAAACTGAGAGACATTAAACCAATTATCCAAAAGTTGAAGCAAAATGGATCGGAATTCGAATTGAACACTCTTAAATTAGACATTCTTGTTTGATAATATTTAACCACGCAGGTTATCAACCGCAAATTTCGGTTTTAATTCGGTTATTGGGAGAAAATTGACCGGCAATTTTTTTAAATATCTTCGGTTCTCGGATCGTTCGGCCGAGCCGAACGGTTACCCAATTTTTTTAAAAGAATCCTAAAATTTAAGTATGCATCTCATTTTCATTGGTTAACTAATCCGAACTAACCGAAATTAATCGGACTAACCAAAATTAATCGAACTAACCAAAATTAACCGAACTACCCAAAATTTTAACAAAAAACCGAACCAAATTAACACTTCGGGTTTTATTCGGCAGCATTACATACGAACAGAACTTTGCCATAATCAAACCGAACTGAACCATAGTGTTATATTCAGTTAGTTTCGGTAGAATATTTCCAACCCGAAAAATAAAAAAAACTGACAAACCGAATTGAACCGACCCGAACTAACACATTATATCTAAACATGGGTAAATTTTTGTATTTGTATTTAGGCTTTGATGCTAGGATTCTAGAGTTTATGATCTATGTATTGTTTTCAATATTTTACGTGAATTTGCGAGGGTTTAGGCTCACATATTAGGGTTTAGTACCCCTTAATTTGCTAAAATTATAAATCAAATTTTCATCTCTAAATAAAAACCATATCAATTTTTTTCAAAATTTAATATGGTAAAAGTGACATCATGATCCTATGATTTTTAATATCAATTATGTGTTGTGACAACCTAAAATGCTGACAAGACCATGTGATTAATTATACCTAAAAAATGTATTAGTATTGTATCTACTTTAGTTGCATGATTATATCTTCGGTTTAGAATTCGCAAAAATTTACCTATTTAAAAACATCGGTCACAATTTCGAATATGTTATTGATTGCTTTCTCAATGACCAGAGTAAACACTCAAGGTTATTTCTTTATCCGCAAGTAAGCCTTCGCAGAGTCCCGGGAGAAAGGGTCTTACCCTAATCGCTCAAGAAATCGATAACCGGGAAGAAAACACAATCGAAAGAGACTCGAGATCGGGAGAGAGAAAAGAGAAGTTAAGTAGAGCAGCAAGCAAACTCGGGAAGTGGATTAAGGAAGAAGGAAGAAGTTGGTGTTTGAGTCGTGTTGAGAAGTATTTAGATGCGATCAATAATGGGAACAAAGTGGAGAGATATGAGTAGTCAAAAGTAGGAGAAACGATGTATTAGATAAAACGAGTGAGTGATTGGTTAGACGCCATTGTTAAAGGAGAAGAGGAGGAAGAAGAAGAAGAGGAAATGGTGATGATGGTATGACAGAGTCTGAAACAGAGGCTTGTGGTAGAGTGAGGAACAAGATTTGCAGGATTAGTTTGAAACATGTTGAGATAACTTCGTTAAGTCATCAACATAGTATCAATCTCATGTCTCATCAACAACACTTGTTCTAAATGACAATTTCACTTGGTCGTGAAATTAAGATTTTTGTTGTGTAAATTATTTTCTTTTGTTGGCTAATGATTGTTTCAGGTTTAAGGCCAACAAAGTTATAGAAATTAATATTCACTGAAAATGGTGAAGAAGATGGGAGTGGTGAAGGTTATGAGCAAGATGAAGTCGCCGAAGTAAGCGATTTGTCAAAAGATGAGGTCGATGCTATTTTTATTTGTATAAGAATTGAAATTATGTCTCCATTTTTCGGGCGAAATTATATATTTGTCTTTATTCTGTAGGTTGCTCTTATAAATATAGTTGGGAATGCTCCTTTGGAGTGGTATCAAGATGAGAAACATATTGGTTACGACATCACTGGGAAAAAAGTTACTAAAAAGGGTAAAAAGGACAAATTCGACTCTTTTCTACTACAAAAAGTGTGTTTTACATCATTTATTTTATATATTTGTATTAGTTATAACTGATGCAAAATAATTTTGCATCACTTCAAAAAGCGACTCCGAATATGGTGATGCAAATACTTTATATCAATTGTAACAATTGTTACAAATATTTGTATAATTTGTGTGTTCAATTGATGTTAAAATAGAAAATAATTACATCAATTTTAACAAGCGAAACTACTTTACACAATTAGTTTTACGTTATTAATATAATTTTTATTAGCATCAGTTTTAACTGATGTAATTTTTGTATCATTTTTATAAGTGATTTTAACAAAAACTATTAAAAACATCGATTATTTAATTGATGTAAATTCATATTTTAGTATTAATTTTGTTAAAGTGATACAAACTAATATAAATTGTATCAATTTTATTAAAGTGATGTCAATTTAGTTATTATCAACATCAATTATTATAATTGATACTAAACCATATATATTTGTTTCATTTATAAACAAGTAATTTAAAATAGTATCACTTAGTTTTGTGATACAATTTAAGTGATACAATCCACCTTTTTTGTAGTGGCTTTCAACTATTGATGACTAAAAGAATTGGTCAGTTTGAAAACTTTTCAGTTTATTGGTTTATAGTTAGTAGCATTATACTGATGCGATTTTGTGGGGTTTTAGGCTAAAAAATTTATGATGAATATAATGACGAGAAAGTGGAGCTGGCGAAAGAGGAGAGCAAGCTCATTCGTAGAATGCTCAAAGGGAAAGCTCCACATGCTGACTTTGATCCATATGTGGTACGTATATGGTTTATGTGTAGCCGTTTTCTACTAATATTATACCAATCATTTCAAAATGTGACCTCTTGATTGATTCTCTTGGTGTAGCCTTATGGCGATTGGTTCAAATGGGATGATGCAATATACATCCACTCTCAAATGCGTCAGAACCCAAGCCAAGGTTCATTCCTTCAAAATGGGAAGCCAAAAAGGTCTTTAAGTATGTTAGAGCAATCTGGAAGGAATTGATGAAGTTTGATGAGCTTGAAGAAGAGCCCAATGTATACCTTTTATGGGGTAATGCTTCAACTTCATATCAGAAGAGCAAGCACTTAACTATATTCCTCCACCAAAACCAAAATTGCCGGGTGAAAACTTTTTGCTGACAATCTGTTTATCTGCTTCTGTCTAATTATTCCATACAAGCAATCTTTTCTTTCAAACTCTCGCACACAAGTATACATACAAACAACGTTCAAAAGACTCTTTTGGTGCATTCTCATATGTTGGGATGCTTCTCAGAGATGTAAGATATGCACACATATATTAATTACCATAAGGATTAAACTAACAAATTCCAAAGAAAACTATATTAGAGTATATTAGACAGACATGTGTTAAAATTTTGTTTGTCGAATTTTCAATGTATTTCATACGGATGGAATACAAATAAAATCAATTTTGGTGAAAAAAATTCAAGTTTTGTTTCTTTTCACATTCCATACGGGTAAAATTAATTCTAAAATTTAAAAATTAAGGGATTGACAATTAAAATAACAATATAAATTTATAATAATATTATTTTTATTTTCTTACCATAAATATAAATTGAAAAAATAAAAATATAAACCAATGAAACCAAATTTCAACTAATTACTATTATTCATTTATTTTGCAAAACATATTTAATTCACATATGCATATATGAACTCATATCAATATTTAATTGACATATGCATATATGAACTTGTATCAAAATTACATGTATCATACGCTCTACCCAGTACATCAACATATACATATGTAAACTCATATCAAAGTTACATATAGCAAGGAATTAAAGCTCCAGTTTTCTATCTCGAACTGAGACATGAGTTCCATCAAGTGTCCTAATACAATCTTTAAAAATTGGCTAATATTGATCATCATTCTTCAAAATTGGGCTTAGTCTTGTGAACTTAACTTCTTATGGTTTATAGTGTATCCGCTGCAAAGTTGAAGAAAATAATTAAAATTCATTATGTTTCTTTTTCACTGTATCTAGTGATCGTTGATATCTTTTAGCAATAACTCATATAGCTTTGTGTTCTCCAACCATTTTAAGAAACATTGGAACACCTACTTCGACATAAACATTGTTACTCTCTTGAAACCCATATCGCGTACTTAGCATCATACATAAATATTTAACCGTTCATTTGTTTATTCAAAATATCATAATATTGCTGTTCTGATCAACACATAAGTTGTTGCACATGACACCATCATGCACCTTAATATGTTTTATGGATCAACCTCTCAGTATGAAGTATATCAAACAAATCAAGTTTATCAGTATCATCATCATAATCATCATCATCTACCAACATTCATCTAACCATCTGTAAAACTATAATAAAAAATTCTATAACTTTATAAGATTGATTTTATAATCATAAGTCTTAATTATAAAACATATTTAGGTGCATGATGATGTCATATGCAAAAGCTTATGCGTGGATCGGATCCCACATCAGGATTGGGATGGATATGTGTTCAAGGGAACCATACAATGTTTCTAGGGGTTCGAGGTCTTAGATGAAGTCTTTACCCTACTTCACTCGGAGTTCAAAGCTCTCTTTTGGGCAATGTCATCGGTTATACTTAAAAGTTTAGATTGCCAAGATTTTGAGACATATTGTGCGGAGCTAGTGACTATTACAAGAAATCCGGAGGATTTGTCGAATTTTGGAAATTTTCTAGAAGAGCTTAGTGCGCTTAGGGAGAAAATTTCAAGATTCTCCTCATCCCTCGCTCTCGGAATTCGAAGGCGGACTGCATAGCTAGGTCCTCTCATTTGCATCTATCCATTTTAAAATTTATAAAAAAATTTCCTTCGGGGTGGGTTACCACCAATAGAATTTTTTTTTTTAATATATTATAGTTTGGTTGAAAAAAATAAAATTTATGAGATTATATATTTTTAATTAAAAAATCTAATATGTGTATCATTAATAAAAAAATTAGTTAACAAAAAAATTCGTGAATATTAATAGTAAAAAGAAAAATTATAAAATTAAATTTACAATCATAATACTAGTCAAATTATTTAATTATAACATAATAAAATTTTCACAAAAGTGTAAAATTAAATATACAACCAAGATATTAGTTAAAAATTTTAAGAAGGTAGTTGACATCTTCTAGCAATCTTATTTGTGATGGTATCATGCAAATTTTTTATAGATCTATCACTAATCGGCTCATATGGCGTATCACGATTATCATCACTGCTACTATTTTCAGCTTCTTCTTTTTCACCATGAACATAATATTCTTCTGTTATCTGCCAACGTAAAAAAATCATAATATTTCCTATGTGAATCACGTATAAAATGATGTAGTACCATCGTCATTGTTACAAGTTTCATCCACTTAGTCAAATAATACTTTGGATGCTTACGATCTAGAATTTTCCATATTTTTTTATATACTATAAATGTATGTCCAATCACTGATTGCAAACCTAAAACATAATGTTTTTGGTTTTTTTTTTCACCCTAAATATTTCTGGTTAAAAACATCTTACGTGTTTGTTGGTGGTCCTCTTCTAACAAACTATGCAAAACATCAAATCTTACGATGCAGAGAAATATATTTTGTCTTGGTCGGATATCTGAGTCAACTACATAATTTTTTTCATTTGGTGAATGTGGAAAAGAAGGTTCATTCATCGTACAATGAGTGAATACATTTGTATCATGTGCTCTATTTAGTACATCGACATATGCATATATGAACCCATATCAAAGTTTCATATAGTAAGGATATTCATTAAAGTTCCAGTTTTCTACCTCGAACGAAGACATGAGTTCCATGCCCTAATACAGTCTTTAAAAAGTGGCTAATATCGATCATCATTTTTTTAAATTGGGCTTAGTCTTGTGAACTTAATTTTTTATGGTTTATAGTGTATCCGCTGAAAAGTTGAAGAAAACAATAAAAGCTTCATTATGTTTTTTTTTCACTATATCCAGTGATCGTTGATATCTTTTAGCAATAACTTATATAGCTTTGTCTTCTCTAACCACTTTAAGAAACATTGGAACACCTACTTCAATGTAAACATTGTTAGTCTCTTGAAACCTATATCGCGTACTTAACATCAAACATAAATATTTAACCATTTGTTGGTTCATTCAAATATATCATAATATTGCTGATCTGATCCACACATAAGTTGTTGCACATCATCATCCACCAACATCCATCTAACCATCTGCAGAACTATAATAAAAACATGATAGCTTCATTAGACTAATTTTATAATCATAAAAAAAATTTATAAACAAAAATCAAACATCACGAACCAAAAGTTTTAACAAATCATCATCCAAAATACTAAACCAAAGTCATAAACAAAATTCATAAAGAAAATTATTAAATCAAAATCATAAACAGAAGGTCAAAACAAAATTTAATCATCACGCTTTTTGAATCTTGTGCTCCAGATAGCTAATTTTATCGTCGATAATAGAAAACGCTATGAAACCTTGTTCGTTTGATGTATAAGCTATAAAATGATCAATCGATGTACAGTGAAAAAATGACAACTTTCGCTCCAAACAAGTCGTTAATGATCTCTACTACACGCTTCACAGTCTACACTATATGTGTAATCACGTTCTAACATCTGTTCCAATAGTTTATTTTTATGTGCGGGAATTGTATTGCTGCAACAAAAATCTCTGTAATCGAGTTAGCCTCCTTACACTTTTTTAATAGTAAACTTCCAACTCTATTTTGTGTTTCTATCATTGGCATTGGCATATCTATGTCAACAAAATAATATTCACCATCATTGTCTTGAGCCTCCATCCTTTTGCTCCACTCATAGAAACATCACTAAATTACTCTTGAAACATATCCTTGTTAGAAATCGACTTGTTTTTATATTTTCTAATATTATGTCGCTTCTATCAACAAAATAAACAATTCATGTAAGAAGATTTAAGTAGTGGGTAACATAATTTTGAAATATGCTAATGATAAAATGAATGTTAATTACCGCTATCCATTGATCCCACCAATCATTAGTCATGTACAATCTTCCCAAAGTATTATACCCAAGTCCAATCATGTTATGAATTAACTTTTGTATGCTCTTTGACATGTATCTTACTTGTTCTTAAAACTGCCTCATATGAATTTTCCTCAAATCTCTTTTCAAACTTCTTAATGATGAACTCGTTTGCAGTTGGATTCAATCCAATCTTCGTTTTGTTCTTTTTTCATCTATATATAGATAACTAAAGTAACTACATCATTCATCGATCTAGTTCAAAAGAAGAACTCTCATCAGCCTCAAAATCATAAAACTAGCCAAAATGCAAGTCACAAAAATTAGCAAAAAACCAATCACAAAATTTGCTAAAAATCAGCCACAAAAAGGACTTTTATCGATAATCATCTTCTTATTTAATTGTGATCTTCATTAAAAGCTAAAAGAGTTTTTTTTAATAAAAACAAACGTATAAGAAAATATCCAAATTATATGATTATTACATAACTCAAATTAAGAAAATTCAAAGACCAAATAATGGTAAGGCATGTTCGTTTGATGGTGACCGCCGTCAAATGTTGCTTGTTTTGCTGTTACATCGACCAACAAGCAAACACTGTAACATTCAAAGATGAGTTAAAAAGCTACATAATCAAAATCGAAAACTACATAATCAAAATCAACTAAAAAGTTACATATTTGAAATCAAATCTCAAAATATTTGAGATCGAATGGAAATGATTCACGGTATAAAAATCTTATAGGTTTTAAAAGGCTATAAACTAAATATGATACACTACAATTTTTTATACTGACAATTCAAAGTATTAAAGATCGAATGTAAAAAGATTCAATGGCACGGAGTCATAAATGATAACCTTGCGATATTAAGGCACCAAGTTTTCTCACAAACAATATTGAGACTAAGACGAGATAGTTACTCATTCACCTCTCACCTTGTGGTTTGATGTCGCCGAAAGCAAAGAATTGGAGAAATTTGAAGTGTGAAGCACAAACTATGAAATGACGAATTCAAAAATTTCTTAGGGTATGAAAATCTATCAACGACTAGTTTCAACATTTTTAGGTTTTCAGTCGCAAGATTTAAATTGGATCGCTGAATAACACGACGACTAAAAATTATGATTGCGGATCACCGTTTTATGTGTTTGGTTGTTGGTCGCTGCGATATCCAAACAAATAACATTTGATCACACCAGTGACTGCCAAACATACATGCCCTACAATTTTGTGGTCATTAATTTTGTTTCATTTAAGTTATATACTAAAAATATAATGTGAATATTTTCTTCCCTGTTTTTTTAGTGAGGATTGTTGGGAATAATTTATTCCATTGGGCCGAAAACAATTATGTAAGTATAAAGCCCAAAACCTTAAGGTTAGAACACATACACCAGATTAGTGCAAATAGCGCATACGCTAGAGAAGCGCATACGCTAGAGAAGCGCATACGCTAGAGAAGCGCAGGCTGCACATAAGGCAAGCAAGCGCAGATTCCATAGAAGAAAACATTACTTTAAATCTACACAAAAGGGTAAGAACCGAATGTTTCTAATTCCATATGGATTAGGGTTTACGTAGTTGATACTTATGTTCACATAAGTTAGGAAAACGGAGCGACCCCTATATATATGGAAGTAATGAACTTGATAAAGATCATCCGAAAATTGAGAGCAATAACAGAGAGAGAGAGAGAGAGGGATATTCCTGCATACACCATCTTGCGATTATTCCTCTTGTTCTCAATTCCTTTTCTTGTGAACGATTGCTATTAATAAAGATTATTCAACATCTTTGATTCTCTGCGTTTTCCGTAAGTTTCTCGAACAAATCACATATATATCCCCAAATAGTTTGGCGTTTGAAAGAGAGTAAAAGTCTTAACTACGTGAGATATTATGAACGGAGGAGATAACTACAATGTTCCTGCAGGAGGTGACATACCTCTCGATCCTGCTGCTACTCTGGAGGTACTCACCGCCATGATGAAGCAAAACGAAGAAAAGCTAACGCAACTCGAAGCAGAGAACGCTTCCTTGATAACGAAGAACATTTCTCTGGTCAATGAAAACATGGGCATCGATGCTGACGCTCGAACCAGAATCGAGCACACGTCATTCTGATGCAACCGCTGGATGAAACTCCACCTGCTATGGATACTAGGTCGGTGTTACAACAAGAAACATGCATACCAGAAATGGGTGCACACATAACAGATGTCATTCCGCCTTTCGATCCAGCAACGAACCGATTAAAAGATGACTCATTCATAGAAGCAATGGTATACAAACGCCTGGAAGAAATGTAAACTCTAATTAAGTGACTTCCAGAAATTGCGCCACCGATTATGAAGAGCGCTCCTAACTGCTACGCGGATACTTCCTTCAAGGATGCAACTAAATTGATAGAGATGCCTAAGAAGGTTATATTCACTTTGATGGAGATGTACGATGGAACGACCGACCCTGATAATCATATACACAGTACAAGCAACACATGTTCACCATTGCAATTGTGAGAGGATATCGCGAAGCTAGCATGTGCAAAGAATTTAGCTCAATCCTTACTTGACCAGCCCTCAATGGTTCACAAACCTATCCAGCGCTTCAATAGACTCTTTTGCGTTACTAACAGACCGCTTTGTTGAGCAGTTTGCAAGAAGCATGAACCTGGAAAAGACAGCTGACGATCTGTATAAGGTGATAAAGAAGAAAGGTGAGTCGCTGGACAGTTATGTGGGACGCTTCAACAAGGAGAAGGTGTCCCTCCCGAGCTGTGTTACATATACTGCCATCTCAGCAATTAAAAGAGGTCTACTCCGAGACAGGGACCTTTACAAAGAGCTGATAAAATATAAGTGCAAAACCATGGAAGATGTGCTTTCTAAAGGATGAGCGCAAATTAAGTGGGAAAAGACCCAGTCTACCGTCATCGGCATTCCCCGCGATCCGACTCGTGCATAGTAAGTCATGAGAAAACATCTAGAGACGACAAGCCTTACCAAAGACCTCATAGCAAGAATACTGACCGTAGAAGTGATAGCAGAGGTAGTCACCGACCATTCAAAAAAAATTTGAAAGCAAAAAATGCTCAGTTCGACATGGCCAACATCAACAACCTCTCAGTTTCACACATAGAGTTAATTGGTGCATTAAACCATATGGGGGGGGGGATGGTAAGATGGCCTCAAAAGATGAGGACACCATATGAGAAATGTGATACCTCAAAGTGGTGCAAATTTTATTACGATCATGACCATCAAACATAAGATTGCATTACACTACGAATGGAAGTAAACGAGCTGCTCAAGGAGGATTACTTAAAGGAGTTTTTTTCCTGACAGAGCTAGAAATCGCTTTGACGACAAGAGCAACAAGATAGGATTGGTCAAACCTATCTATGCTTCACCCCTAAAGCATGATAATGTAAAATGTTATCTCAGGCGGTTTAGAAGTTAGTGGAATAACACATTCAGTTTCTAGAAAAAACACGAGAACTACCAAAAACTGTCAAGCAAATGGGAAAGTCAAAATCAAAGCTACACCGATGTGCACGATAAGCTTCACATCAGACGAAGAGGTGTCCTAGCTCCTCATCATGATGCCTAAGTCATATCTTTGATGATTGCTAACTGCTTGATCAAAAGAATATTAATCGATAACGAAAGTTCAACGAACATCCTCTTCATGCAAGCTTATGAAGGATATGGTTTGGAAATAGCTAGTAATATACCTTACATTTTACCGGTTTTATTATGTTCTTAAAACATTTTTAATAAAGTAACTACTTGATTTTGGTATTGTATGGCTTCCTTTAGTGTTTTTGTGGTTTTTAGAGTCTTTACAGGAATTTCGAGCAATTTGGACAAAAAATGATGCAAAACAAGCAATTTAAAGATTGGACAGATCTTGAGCATCAAATAGTTCATATCAAATGGAGACTTTCCCACCGTTGGATCAAACTCAAAGTTTATCACAATATAGATGTGAGTGTTATATTTGATTCCCGTATTACATCGTGCAAATCCAATGGTGCAATCTCAAATTGTGTTATGGTCAATTTAGATACGAGGAGACGCAAGCAGAGGAGTTAAAGAGCGATCGATCGATCACCACCTTAGCGATTGATTTATCACTCATCAGCAACTTTGGCTGGGCGTTATTTTAAACAGTGATCAATCGATCGCACACTCCCCGATAAATTGATCGTCCTCCTAAAAAATGAAAATATTTCTTTTTTGACATTATCTCCAAATTCTTCAAGGAATATACCCTAAGATTTGACCCCTACACTATTAAAAGACATCAACAGCCACAAAATTTTCAAGTTTTTCACCATTCTTAAAAGCTCTTCATCTTTACCAAAGTTTTTAGTTTCTTTTATTGTTGTTCTTCAAGGGAGACAATTATCACCTCTTCTACCTCTACGGAGAAGTTCCTGAACTCTTTTCTCTTTAATGATCATGATTTCTTCTACTTTTGCTATGAGTTGCATTATCATGTCTGAGTAGTTCTATTGTTGGGAATATGGGATTTTCAAGGAGAATTTCATGGTTCGATAGATAGGGTTTAACAAATAGAGTGGCGCACTTGATAAGTTAGACTAGTTCTTCATCTAAACCGGATTTTAATGCATATTTCTTTACTAATCATCTAGGACTTGATTTTAGAAAATTTAGGTTTTTACACTACTTGAGTTATTGTTTTGATCTGATGTTTGATTGGTCTAGCCCTTTAACCTGCGAGAGTTGAGTTACTGAGTTAGATGAGTAATTGAACTTGATTATAAATGCATGTTTATATATTTTATTCACTGCGAGAGTTGATTAATATGATAGCTTAGACATAGTTTGTTATCAGCCAGGATAGTGGGTTAATCTTATCACAATGATTTGAGTTCTAGAACAAAAAAAAAACACGATGTCAATTGCCTTTAGAAGTTCACCCTGAATAATCTGAACTATGATCCCTGAGAAATCTCTGAATGTCCAATGTTTTAATCTAATTGTTTACATCGCTTTTAATTTACTGCTTTTTATTAATTGCATCAAAACCCCAAAAATCTCTGAATTTTCTTAGCTTAATTATTACTTTTTTGTTAATTATTGTACACTCTAAGTCTCTGTTGGATCAATTTCTCAAGTACTACAATTGATTTGATGTGCTTTTTGCAACTTTACGTTGTTAGTCTTAGGATAAAACTTGACTCACATCGAATTTTTGGCGCTGTTACCAGGGACTTTTGCAGTGCCATTAGTTTTTGATGAAGAATATATTCAGTCTCAATTTTTGTTTTCTTTTTCTTTTTACTAAACCCGGAATTTTCCCTTATTTTTGTGTGTTTTAAGTGATTTCACTCGAAGAAGAAACATGAGAGATTTTGACTATTCTGAAGATTTTGATGATGTTCCTATGCCAGATGACTTGGCTCAAGAAATTGGATTACCTAACCCATTCACTCACTCATAGGGTTCTCGCAGTTGTTATTTCCAGCCAGTACTTGTGACACAACAAAGGCGTTTCCAACCTTGCCTTCCTCACCAATACTTTCAAAATCAGTTCGTCCCAAGTCCTCCTCGTCAACCGACATATGAGCAAAGAATAGAGCTGATGATGAGTGAGTATTTGGACCACCCGCAGGTGATGTATGCCGAACTCCATGCTAAGATGGACAAGATGGGTTCTGATTTTACCAACAAATTCGATGCTCTCTCTTCCCATGTGTAAAAGATGGACCAACAACTCCAATTCATCGAAGAAAGAGTGAAGAAGAATGCATTAGATGTCCAACAAAATGGGAAAGCCATTTTCAGACTTGGAATTGACGTGGACACTAGCCATTATCAGCTTGATCGAGGTGTTGAGGCAACCGAGACAACAGTTTATGAGCTTTCTACATGTGTAGAAATCCTTGATGTAAAAGTTTCTGCAAATGCCAAAAATGTATTCGATCTTGGAGTCAAGGTAGATGGCATATATCATGATGTCCTTGGAAAAGTCGCTGTAATGATTAAGGAAGTTATTGATCTCTCTAACCGCGAGAAGAAGCTTGACGCTCAGGTTGATAAAAATGCAGATACAGTTGGGGCAATTGTCGATTTATGTGTAGAGAAAGACAAGGAAGAGCCTGAAATTTATTTAAGTATGATTGATTGGATCCCCGACAAAGATTTGGACTTTAATTCCTCTAGCTCTGACTCTGATGATGATTTCTCATTCCCCTCCAAGGTTCTCAGAGGACCGATTAGTGAAAGAGTTTTAACCAATTTTGATAAGTTGGTTCGAAGGATACCCCTTGATATTGATTTCGACAGCACATGTGACATCTATCTTCTAGATGATTTCTTTTTCTCCAGCAATGAGTCTAGGAGATACGTTGAAAAGTTGTTTTAAAAGAAGAGACGAATGACAAAGCCAGATTTGAAAAAGCTTGTAAAAAGGGAAGATCTAGGGAATTTTTTGGTTTCTTTCTCAATCCAAGGAACTCCATTTGAGAATGCTATATGTGATACATGAGCATTGATGAGCTTAATGTCAAAAGCTGATGCAGACGAGTTAGGATTGTCAGATATAGAACCTACGAACAAGACGGTCAAGCTCACAAGCGCTTCAACAGCAAAAGTCCTTGGGATTGCCCATGATTTGAATGTTCAAATTGGCAATTACTTTGTTCCCACTGACTTCTTGATCTTGGACAACAACGTAGAAGCAACAATTATACTTGGAAGACCATGGTTGGTGCAGTCATCGACATGTCCAGAAAGAGAATCTCCTTCTCTCATGTTGACAAGAATTGTTTTTTACAAAGTTGTGCCAAACAAGTAGGCTCGAGAACATCCTTGGTATGACTCTCTAATCTACAACAATTAAGAGGCGCCTTGACAGAAAAGGAAGTGCATAAACAAAGAAGGATTTAAGGAAAGACCAATTTCCTTAGAAGATTCTCATCACACCTCGATCGATCGATCACACCAAACTGGGAAGTCCGAAAAATCGAAAATATTAAGCAATCGATCGATCACACATCCGCATAAAACCAGAGGCTGCATATCATCAACTTTGATCGATCGGGCCCTCATTGATCGACCAATCGACATACATGTATAATTTTCAATTTTTCTGACCCTAAAAAAAAAATTCACCAATTGGATTGCAATTTCCACTGATCTTCGAGGTACAATTATCTATCCATCCTTTTAAATATTCTTCAATTTGATTTTGCCTTTCTCCGATTTAATTTCACACTAGGACGGTGTGATTTAAGTATGGGGGAAGGTTTCTTAGTATTTGTTGTTTGTTTGAGGACAAACAAAGGTTTAAGTCTCGGGGAGTTGATATACAAACAAAGGTTTAAGTTTTAATAAAAAAACTACTTGATTTTGAATTTCATGGCTTCTTTTAGTATATTTGTGGTTTTTAGGTCTTTACAGGAATTTGGACCAAAAAGATGCAAAACAAGCAATTTAAAGACTGGACATATCCTGAGGATCAAATATTTTGCATCAGATGGAGACTTTACCACTGTTGGATCAAGCTAAAATTATACCATACAATAGATGGGAGTGTTAGCTTCTATTCCCATATTAGGTCGTTGAAATCCAACGGTGCGATCCCAAGTTATGCTCCAATTACTGAATACTGGTCAATTCAGACTTGAGGATAAGCAAGTAGGGGAGTTAAAGGGAAATCAATCGATCACCACCTCAGCGATCCATCAATCACCACCTTAGCGATCAATCGATCACCACCTCAATGATCGATCGATTACTCATCCACAATTTTGGCTGGGAATTATTTTAAACAGCGATCTGATCGATGCACCCTCCACGATCGATCGCTCACCCTCCTAAAAAATGAGAATATTCTTTTTTCGACGCTATCTCCAAATCTTTCAAGGAATATACCCTAAGGTTCGACCCCTACACTATAAAAAGACATCAGCAGCCAAGAAATTATCAAGCTTTTCACCATTCATCAAAGCTCTTCATCTTTACTAATGTTTTTAGTTTCATTTAGTGTTGTTCTTCAAGGGAGACGATTCTCACCTCTTGTACATCTACGGAGAAGTTTCTAAACCCTTTTCTCTTTAATGATTATGATTTCTTCTGCTTTTGCTATGAGTTTCATTATCCTGTCTGATTAGTTCTATTATTGGGAATATGAGAATTTCATGGTCCGATATATAAGATTTAACAAATAGAGTGGCGATCTTGATAAGTTCGACTAGTTCTTTATCTAGATCTGATTTTAATGCATATTTCTTTACTGGTAATCTAGGAATTGATTTTAGAACGATTTCGGCTTGCACACTATTTGAGTTATTGTTCTGATATGATGTTTGATGGATCTAGCGTTTTGACCTGCGAGAGTTGAGTTTTTGAGTTAGATGAGCAATTGAACTTGATTATAAATGCATCATTACTTTTGTTATTGAGTGCAAGAGTATATCAATAGGATAGCTCAGACATAATTGATTATCAGCCACAAGAATGCGTTAATTTTATCACAGTGATTTAAGTTCTAGGACGAAAGAAAAACGATGTCAATTGCCTCTAGGACTTAACCCTAAATAATTCGAACTATGAATTCTTGAGAAATCCCTAAATGCCAGACATTTTAATCTTATTGCTTACACCGCTTTTAATTTACTACTTTTTATTAATTGCATCAAAATCCAAATAAACTCTGAATTTTCTTAGCTTAATTCTTATTTCTTTGTTAATTATTGTGCACTCTAAGTATCTGTGGAATCGATTCCTCAAGTACTACAATTTATTTATTGTGCACTTGCAGCTTGACATTGTTAGTCTTAGGATAAAATCTTACTCGCATCAGTTGGCCTAACGCGAAAATCCAAACCACTCGTAGGATTCAACGGTGAAGTGAAACAGACCGTATGATTTGAGTTCTATGACGAAAGAAAAATGATGTCATTTGCCTCTATGAGTTAATCCTGAATAATTTGAATTGTGAATCCCTGAGAAATCCCTGAAAACCCAACGCTTTCCTCTTATTTCTTACATCGATTTGATTTACTACTTTTATTTACTTGCACTCAAAAACCCCATTAAAATCTGATTTCACTTGGCGTAATTCTTATTTCGCATTTCCATTGTGCATTCAAAGTCTCAGTGTGATCGATTCCTCAAGTACTACAATTGATTCGATGTGCACTTGTAGCTTTGCATTGTTAGTCTTAGGATAAAATCTGATGCACATCAAGTTTTTGGCACCGTTGCCAGGGACTTTTGCAGTGCCATTAGTTTTAGATTAAGGATTTTGTCCAAATTCTGTTTTCTTTCTTTTACTAACCTCACATTTTTCCTTGTTTTTGTGTATTTGAGGTGATTTCACTTGAGAAAGAAGCATGGGAGACTTTGATTACTATAAAGATCTCGACCAGATCACTATGCCACAAGTTTTAGCTAAAGAGATGGGATTACCAAACAAAAGCATTTTCAACATCGTCTTCCTCACCATTATTTTCAAAATCAGTTCGTCCCGAGCCTTCCTCGTCAACCTACATTCAAGCAAAGGATTGAACTGATGATGAACGAGTACCTAGACCACCAGACAATGATGTATGCCGAAATGAATGCCAAGATGGATGATATGTGTTCTTATTTTGGTAATAAGTTCGACGATCTCTCATCTCACGTACAGAAGATGGACCAACAACTCCAATTCATCGAAGAAAAGGTAAAGAAGAACGCACTGGATATCCAACAGAATGGTAAGGATGTTTTTAGACTGGGATTCGATGTGGACAACAATTATGCTTATCTTGAATGAGGTGTTGGAACACGGAGACAACACTTGTTGAACTTTCTACACGTATATAAATCCTTGATGTAAAAGCTTCCACAAATGCCAAAAGCATCTTTGATCTTGGGTTCAAGGTAAATGGAATCTATCAAGATATTTTTGGGAAGGTTGCTGGAATGATCAAGAAAGTTATTGATCTCTTAAATCGAGAGAAGAAGCTCGAAGTTCAAGTTGACAAAAATTCAGAAACTATTGGTGTGATTGTCGATCTTTTTGTGGAGAAAGACAAAGATGAACATGAGATTTGCTTGAATATGATTGATTGGGTTCCTGACAAAGAGCAAATTTTTGAATCTTCTGGCTTTGTATCTAGTTATGACACATGTAATTCGTTTTGCCAGAAGCGATTCAGAAGATCCGTGAAAAAGGATATTCTAGAGATTTTCGAAAAAATGGTGCGAAACATTCCACCTGATATCAGTTTCGATTAAGGATGGGAAAACTACCCTTTGGAGGACTTATTTCATTCCAGCAGAGAGTGCATAGCTGATGTCAAGAGACTGTTCAACATGACAATGCGAATGATAAAATGGGATACTGGAGTTTGCATGAGTGTAGATTCAGGGAAGTTTCTTATCTCTTTTTCAATTCAAGAAATTCTATTTGAGGATACCATGTGTGATACTGGAGTTTGCATGAGTGTTATGTCAATAATTGATGCAGATAAGCTGGATTGTCAAACATCGAAGTAATAAACGTGTCTATGAGATTGGCATATTCATCTACAGCAAAGATTCTTGGAATTGTCTATGATCTCGATGTCCGGATAGGGAAATCCTTCATTCCTATAGACCTTTTGGTTAAAGAGAGCAATGTCGACATGACATTTCTACTTGGGAGACCATTCCTTGCTACAGCTCGTGCAGTCATCGACATGCCCAAGAAGCAAATTTTGTTCTCCCATGTGGACAAGAATGTCTTCTATGAAGTTGTTTTGAACAAGAAAGCTGGGAAACATCCTCTGTGTGATTATCTTGTTTACACTAGTAGGACAAAGGCTAGAAGGAAAAGAGCACGAAACAACACCGAAAAGTCTAAGGAAACACCGATTTCCTTAGATAATTCGCCTCACGCCGAAAGAAGGCAACCAAAGTCGAGCTAAATGACTTTAAATAGAAGCTCTTAGTGGAAGGCAACCCAATGGTAAGATTCTAGTTCTAGTTTAATTTATTTGGGTTTTAACAAATTTACTTAGTATTTCAGAAAAGATCAAAAAAGCAAAACTGTAGGCTTTGGAATCGATCGATCGACTAAGCGATCGATCAATCGCAGTGCTGATCGATCGGTACCCCCCAATCGATCGATCCCACATTCGACAAAATTTGGTGTTTGCAAAATCATCACCGATCGATCGATTGCCCTATGAAATCGATCGATCATCCCATACAGGTTTAAAAATTTGATCACCCCTACAGTCACCCAATTGGAATGCTATCTTCCAATGATGTTCGAGGTACCAATTTGTATCCTTTCTCCTCATATTTATCATTTGATTATGACTTTCTCCGATTTAAATTCACACTAGGGTGTGATTTAAGTCGGGGAATGTTTCTCGTCATATGACGATGTTTGCTTTCTTTAGGTGTTTTTCAAGTAATTTAAAAAAAATTGTTTTATTGAGTCAAATTTGTCGGGAATTATGACCTTTTCTATGAACATGTGCTTTGATTTTGAGACTCAGTGACCATAGCAGCATGGTTATTTAGACATACGATTTGGAAACCCTATGACTGGATTCTCCCCAGAAATTTTTAGTTTGCATTTATCTTAATAAATCTGATTTTGACTCTATTATATTGACTTTGAACCTGACTTAATTTTTCTCTTTAAAGATCATAGATCAGAAAAATGAACCATTCATTCAGGACTTCTTATTTCTTTTTACCACTCTCTATTGATCCTTAATGACCAGCTCATCTTTAGTTGGTACCCCACCTTAAGCCCTTAAACTCTTTACATACATCACACATTCTTGTCTTCATTGTCATATATACATATATGTGCAAAAACGTCGGAGAGAAAAGGATCGACACAGTTTTCTAGTCATTGCAGATGCAGGGATTGAAGACACCTGGTGGAGGAGATTGATTGCGATTTGAGAGCTTGGTTCTTTCCTGGAATTTACATATGTGATTTTAATTTTCGTGCCTTTGAGACTCCATGTTTCAAATAGATCAATTTTCCCCTTAAAAACGTGAAAAAACAAAAGGGAAAGGAAATTGATCATCACTATTATGAGTCTCAAGGTCAATAAAAATCCCAGGGAAAGACATGGATCGATTGAGAGAGAGAGATGCAGTGGTTTGTAGTGGTTTACAGTGATTTGCAGTGATTTGCAGTGACACATGGAGAAAAGTCTAACTCTAGGGGAGTTAGACATTTGGTGATTGTGAAACTGTGGGCATCAACATGTCCATTCTCTCTTGAGGTTTTTCATAATATTTTGCATTCTCTGGATCGTCTGGTAACCCTAACTCCACCACTTAATAACCTCTTTAACTCCTAGCACCGTATACCCTGAATGACATTCTTTATTGAGAAAGCTCACACAACACATAATGAATGTTGAGAGTCAAATGATGTAAAGTTGAGGTTTTTGCATGTCTGGGATCCAGAGTATAGACAAGGCTTGCGAAGGTCATGGTGGGATAAGATGAGAATATTCTGAATTAACTTTGTTTGTATGTTGATTACAGGTTAAAAAATCAAATCTATGATCTCAAGGATATGTGAGTTCCCGCGATTTTCAAATATTTTTTTCTGAACTTGAGATGTTGTTTGTTTGAGGACAAACAAAGTTTTAAGTTTGGGGGAGTTGATATATCTTAGATTTTACTGGTTTTTACTACGTTTTTTAATAGGTTTTTAATGAAGAATCTACTTAGTTTTTGTATTTTAGGGATGTTTTAGTGTTTTTTTTGGATCGTAGAGTCTTTGCAGGAAATTGGAGCAAATTATACCAAAAATGATGAAAAACAAGCAATTTGAGGATATGACAGATCCTGAGCATCAAATGTTTCGCATCGGATGGAGATCTTCCCACCATTGAATCAAGCGCAATGTTCACCACATGATAGATGGGAGTGTTAGTTTCGATTTCCATATTAGAACGTGAAAATCCAACGGTGCAATCTTGAGGACAAACAAAGTTTTAAGTTTGGGGGAGTTGATATATCTTAGATTTTATTGGTTTTTACTATGTTTTTAATAGGTTTTTAATGAAGAATCTACTTATTTTTGTATTTTAGGGATGTTTTAGTGTGTTTTTGGATCGTAGAGTCTTTGCATGAAATAGGAGCAAATTAGACCAAAATGATGAAAAACAAGCAATTTGAGGATATGACAGATCCTGAGCATCAAATATTTCGCATCGGATGGAGATCTTCCCACCGTTGAATCAAGCTCAATATTCACCACAAGATAGATGGGAGTGTTAGCTTCTATTTCCATATTAGAACGTGAAAATCCAACGGTGCGATCTTAAGATCTGCTCGATTTACTGAAGACTGGTCAATCAAGGTTCGAGAAAAAGCAAGCTAAGGACAATAAGCACGATAGATCGATCGGCCCCCTGCGATCGATCTATCGCACATCCGCAACTTTGGCTAGAAAATGAGATTTCATATGCGATCGATCGATCGCTGTGACACACTCCTCCTAAGATCGTCACTCTGAACGTGTTCGGGATAAGCTTTGCAACCACGAAATCCAGGGATTTCGAGATTCAAAGGATGTATATCGAATGGTCACACAAAGGATGCGGAAAGACCTTTGATTTACCTATGCTCTCTCTTCGGATATGATGCACCAAAGGGAAGAACATGATTTCTTGTGGATATTACACACCAACAAGAGATGATCTAACTAAAAGGTTTTAGAATAAAAAGATAGATAGATTTCTCAAAAGAGATTACAAGAGATTATAAAGAAGAAAACAACTCTTCATGCAACAAGTTTTGGAAATAGCAAAACAATAAAACCTAAGTGAGGAGTGACCCTTGCCCTTCTGTTTTCGTCACTTCTCTTGGCCCACAAATTAAACACTTGGTTTGGGCTCTTCTTGGGCTTGTAATTGGCATAAAATGCACTGGACTTGATAGTTATTCCTTTGGATCGAATTCTGATGATTAGGCCAGGTCTGGATCATCAAATGAGTGATTTGGATGTGAAACAATTGCCTCATTAAAAATCTTGTCAAGAAAACCCATTGGGACAAAACTTGACAAGGGAAAAAGAGTGCAAATGAGACACATGCTCATTTGATGATCATGTATCAAAACCAACGAGGTTAAGATAACATATTTTCTATACTCTTTCTCCATTTCAAACGCATCCTCATCTACAAGCTGCTCCTCTGGTTCATGCTGCTCCACTGGTTCGAGCTCTTCTCCACGTTCCAAGTTCCTTATGCTATCCATGATCATATCACGCTGCCCCTGGAAACACAAAATTCTCCTTTTTCGATTTTATCTCCTAATTTCGAAAAGAAGAAACCTAATTCAACCTTTTACCCTATAAAAACATCCATGCAGCCACTAAATACAGAGACATTCATCACCAGTTTCATAGTTACAAAAGTTTCATAGTTTTAAGTTTTTTTTCATAGGACAAATAAACAAAGGTCTAAGTCATGGGGAGTTGATATACTCTGAATTTAACGGTTTTTAATTATGGCTTTAATGGTTTTTAATTAAGAGTCTATATTGGTTTTAGGGTTTTAAGGTATTTTTAGTGTTTTTGTAGTTTGTAGTGTCTTTATAGGGTTTTAACATAAATTGGACCAAAAAGGACAAAAAGGCAACATATGCAGTTTCTGGACAGATCCAAAGCATCATAAATTTGGGATTCGATGAATATCCTAAACTTAATGGATTGATCTGAATTTTTACACAAGATATGGACGAGAGATCTATTTCATTCAAAGGTGATATCAAGTCATTTGGATCAACCAGTGAAGAGTTATGCCAATTTTACCAGAACATGCCCAAACAGACTTCAAGCTACGGGTTTAGCCAATGGATCACCAAAATCACGGTCCTGAGCCATGATCACGAATCTAAACTCTTCCCCAACTTCAGCCAATGTTTCCTGACATCTCAAAGGCCCAATTCAAGACAAATGCATGTCCAAGACTTCCTAATCCAAAAAGGAAAAGTTCCAAAGATTTAGAAGTTTCCCAAGACCTATAAATATATCTCTTCTTTGTAATTTTTAGGGCACCACTTTCAGACACATATTATTGGATCCACGACACAAACACTTACAGCCACTTTTTTATAGTCTCTTTTACATATTTTCTTAGTTCTTTTGTTTGAAGGAGAAATATCATCCTCTTTATAACCATTGAAGAGATCTCTAAATTTTTGTGCTTGTACTTTGATTTAATTATGCAATTCTCCTCATAGTTGGGTTTAAGGGATATTCAAAGGGGTTTATGGATTGATAAAGTTAGGTTGTTAGATTAGGGGTTTTTATTCTTGTAGAATTTATTCGTTCTAGATTTATATGTATTGCATATTGATAGAGTAGATAACTAACAATTGATTTTAGGTTGATAGACCCACCAAAGGTGTTGATTTATCTCATAAGCTAATCTAGACGAGCATGACGTCATAAGTTACGAAAGTTGACTTATGGAGTATCTGTGAATGTTAATCGAACCTGAATTGTTATTGCCTATCTTCCTGCATTATTGCCTGCGAAAGTTGAGTAATAGGGTTGTTTAGATATAGATAGTTGGCACTGCCAGAGCTGGTCAATTATTTACCAGTGTTTCGAGGTATAGGTAGTTGGCACTTATCTATCGAAGATATTCTCTATTTCAATCGCTTTATAAAATCAGTCCATGGTCCCTGGAAAATTCCCTACTGCCCAACGTTTTTCTTTATTGATTTTCTAGATGTTTTTTACTTGCTTTTCATTAATTCTTGCAATCTGATTTTTCGTGAGAACTATTCTCTTTTATATTTTTGTCTTCGCTTCATTCGAATCCAATTAGATTTGTAGTACAGTTTTTCAGTCTCTTGTGTATCGACCTCTAAGTACTACTGCGTTTGTTGTGCATTTGTAGAAATATTCAGGGTTATAAATTTAAAACATGAGTCACACCACCTCCTGGTCTCCATTCTTCAATCCAGAAAGAACTAGATGACGTAGTTTCATTATTTAGGATCAAATTTATCCACTTCATTTGGTGGCTCTGAGCTGATCTAGTTCAGATCATGGGTTGTGTGGGTCCATGAGATACACAACAAGGTAAGCCTCTTCACTCCTAGACTAGACTGCTTTATTTATAGCATGTGAGCTTTAATCTTTGGACGATACACTATATCCGATGCAATCTATCTTGGTATAGTTGTGGCTCGAGCTCCAATTAGCTTTCTTCGACCAGGGTATGTTCGGTATCGATCAAAGGCTTGCTTCTCTCGACCAAACTCATCCATGTCTCGACCAAAATGGAAATTGGTCCAGCTTGTGCTTTGATTTTGGTATGGCTTCTTCTCTATCATTCCAACGATCTTCCCTTTGTTGTTTCTGGTCCGTGTGAATGTCTTAGGCTCCTCCAGCACATGTTCCTTCATCTCCACTCCTTGCTTAGCTCTTGGTACGATTTCCTCATCATCATGGTGGCTAGACCAACCTAACCGCTGACCAAGATACAGTGATTGGATATCATGGTCTTGAACCTTTCAATGACCTCACTCAAAGGTTCAATATGAAGTTGAGAAAGAGTCCACAAGCCAGCATATAACGCTCTCCTCTCTATGAACATTGAATAATGCTTCACTAAAACGGTCGAAAGTGGTTAAAATTACATACTGAGTTCTCTTCCAAGCGGGAGAACCAATTTAGGGCCAATCTATTCAAATGCTCTATCAAGTATTACCAGTACCCGACATCCTTTTGGAGTTCCTCAAAATAAACTCTTCCCATTGTGATACATAATGTAGTCATATGAGCACTCGGATTAGAATTTTCTTCGTAAATCGGGACCTTTACTTTTATGGAATTTTTGATTCGTTCGTTGATGATTCGTGGTGTGAAAGGGGTTTTTTTTCTGAATCGGTTTATTTTGAGTGCTGAGTTAATCGCACGATAGAGCTTTGAGTTCATCGCTTTGAGGTCGGCATTAGCTCGAGTTATGAATGTCCTCAGGTCTTCGAGCTCATTAAATTGGTCAAAAACTGGCTAGCTCAGATTTAGAGTTCTATGATTTACAAACTACTCTAGATGTAGTCCACATCGTATAGTTGGGAGACCTCCACTCGAGTAGCCCTCTATGTTGCGAGGGTTAGTTCCTAGTTCGGGCATGTGATGCCCACCTTGTTCGTGTACTCGCGGTTCACGATTGGATTCGCTTGAGCTCGAATATCTCGGAGGAGATCGTTGCTCAGTCAGATCAGCAGTCGAGACATACAACAAGCTCAAATGAGGTGTGCATCGGCAAGTTGAACGCTAATACACATGTCGTTTATCCAACAGGATTGCGCGGCAAGGGTGCACAAACTAGAGCAAAATGAGGTCGGCGTCGGCTATCCATTAGATAGCGGAGGTGGGCCAGGAAGTGGGATCTTAACCATCGTTGTTGGGCTGGAAAAATCCAGCTGAGTTCTGCGAATGGAATTGTGATCCCTCGTAGGTCTAGTAGCCTGGTTCTCAACTGAGCTCAATGCGTCAAGACGCATTTGTCATGATGCATGGGCGTTCGTTAGTTCGTGTAATCGTTCAAATGCACGACATCCGATCTCTTCTTGCCGATCAAATCGAGCAATGAGAGATCGACTTAGCTCATCTTGTTTGTCCGCTCTTTTGAGCAGATGATTTAACATGCTTTTGACCTCAATCAAAAATCCGAAACTTGGTACAGATTCCAACATATTAACCATCTCAAGAATTTCGTGAGTAATAAAATCTAACTTCCCACAAACAGTGCCAAATTGTGGATGGATAAACCCACAACCAAAAAATAAATTGTGAAGTGTTAAGATAGTGAAATAAAAGGAGACGAAGATTTAGCTTGGTACAACGTAGAGCTCTCAAATATGAAAAAAGCGGATCCCTTGAAATGTCTTCTTCCTTCTGTTTTTATAGGCGATCCAAGAACACCTTCACCGATATCTCCGCTCAACACGTGTCCTCTTTGAAGCTCAACCGTCTACGATCCTGAAATATCCGGAATAGGTGGCTGCTTAGTCCACGATCTAAAATATCCGGATGAACTGAGTACTTAGTTGGCGGCCTGAAATATCTGGATGAGCTGAGTATTTAATCGATGACTTTAAATATCCAGATGAGCTAACTACCAATTCACCTCTTCAAAGTGAACTTCTAGACTCTTTTACTTGGCTCTCCAATAGACTCGATACTTAATCAATTTGGGTTTCTATGTCACGACCGAACTGACTTTTCATACACTAATGGACTGAGTCTGGTGGGGTGAAACCCGGATTCTAAGCATGAAAGTAAATCGACATTAAAACCAATCAGACAAAGGCACACAAAAATGTAAAACAAGAAACGCCTACCAAGTTTCCAAAGTGATACAAATCTAACTCCAGTGTAACCTCGATTGATTTTTAAATCTTAAAACAGTTTTTAATCACATAACGTATACAAAACCAAGTGGTAAGGCCAACAAATATTATTCAACACACACAACTTCACGTTAAACTATCATCAACACCACCGACATGATGCTTTAATTATTCTTTTAAATAAATAAATGTTATAAAAGAATTATTATTTATCGTGAAAGATAAATATAAAGACGAAAAATATTATACCCGGTGAATAACGGGATACCGAAAAATGAGAGAAGAAGAGAGATTGTTTTAGAGAGAATGATTTTCTTCTTTGATTGAAGTTTTTGTAGTGTGGTAGTATCTTACAATGAACAATTCTTGTTCCTTTTATAGGCAAATGAGTGTAGTAGATCGGGTTGGTGAATGGTCTCCACACAAAGCTTAGTGGAGGTATTTGGTGAAAATACATTTTTACAACACTCCCCCTTGGAGACCAGTGTCACTAGCACCTTTGCTTAACGTCTTTGTTGCCTCGTTAAAAACCTTTCCAGGAAAACCCAGTGGGAAAAACCGTAGTAAGGTAAAAAGAGTACAACCACGCAAGCTCTCCCTCGAATGATCAGGTGTCATCTTGTAAGTTTCGTTGATGACGCATTCCAATGTTATGGACATGTTTCCTGAACATTGTGGTAGGTAGTGAGTTTGTGAAGAGATCAGCGGCATTGTCACATGATCTGATATATTTGACTTCAATGACTTCAGTATTCTCAAGTTCCTGGGTGTATGAGAAATACTTCGGAGGGATATGTTTGGTTCTATCACTTTTGATATATCCTTCCTTCGTCTGAGCGACACATGCAGCATTGTCTTCATATAAGATAGTTGGCTCTGTGTTTACTTTGATCCCGCTGCTCGATCGGATGTGTTGGCTTATTGATCTCAGCCATACACATTCTCTACTTGCTTCATGGAGCGCAATTATTTCAGCATGGTTTGAAGAAGTTGCCACAAGCGTCTGCTTCTGAGAACGCCAAGAAATAGCAGTACCTTCGATCGTAAAAACGTATTTAGTTTGTGATCGGGCTTTATGTGGATCTGAAAAATATCCTGCATCTGCAAAGCCAATCATTTGACCGTTTGAATTTTTAGAATAAAACAAACCTAAATCAGTAGTCCCTTGAAGGTAGCGGAAGATATGTTTAATCCCATTCCAATGCCTTCGCGTAGGGGATGAACTGAATCTGGCCAACAAATTAACGGCAAATGATATATCAGGCCTAGTACAATTTGTAAGATACATAAGTGTTCCAATGGCACTCAGGTATGGTACTTCAGGACCAAGTATTTCTTCATTTTCCTCATGTGGTCGAAATGGATCATTCTCAATTATGAGTGATCTAACAATCATAGGAGTACTTAGAGGATTTTCCTTATCCATGTTGAATCGTTTTAGTACTCTTTTGGTATATGGGATTGGTGCACAAATATACCCTTTTGAGAATGCTCAATTTGTAGGCCAAGACAATACTTTGTATGTCCGAGATCTTTCATCTCAAATTCTCCTTTTAAATAATTTGAGGCTTTTTGTATCTCCCCTTGAGTTCCTATTATGTTAAGATCATCAACATACACCGCGATAATCACAAATCCGGATGTTGTTTTCTTGGTAAAAACACATGGGCATATAGGATCATTTACATATCCTTCTTTTGTTAAATGCTCACTAAGACGATTGTACCACATACGTCCAGATTGCTTTAACCCATATAATGATCTTTGCAATTTTATTGCACATAACTCTTTAGGTTTGGAATTTAATGCCTCAGGCATTTTAAACCCATCTGGAACTCTCATATAGATATCAGTATCTAATGATCCATATAAATATGCTGTAACGACATCCATGAGACGCATCTCTAGATTCTCGTTAGCCGCTAGACTCATTAAGAATCTAAACGTGATTGCATCCATCACAGGGGAATATGTTTCCTCATAATCAATCCCGGGTCTTTGAGAAAATTCTTGAGCCACAAGGCGAGCTTTATATCTCATAATCTCGTTTTTCTCATTTCGTTTTCGAGTGAAGACCCATTTGTATCCAACCGGTTTCACATCTTTGGGTGTGAATGTAATAGGTATGAATACATTTCGTTTATCAAGCGAATCAAGTTCGACTTGTATTGCATCTTTCCATTTCATCCAGTCATGTCTGTTTTGACATTCATATACAGACTTTGGTTCTGGATCTTCGTTTTCCTCATTTATTTCTTTTGACACAAGATATGAGAAAGCGTCATCAACTACATTCATTTCATTGCGATTCCATATCTTTCCATTATGAATGTAGTTTATAGAAATCTCATAATTTCCTTCTTGATGCTCTGAATCGTCGTTAGACTTATGATTCGTTTCTTCCAAAATACTTTCACTGATTTTGGGATCATTATGCTTTTCAGCTTCCTTTCGTTTTCTAGGATTTTTATCCTTAGAACCGACAGGTCTACCACGCTTCAAGCGTGTTCTAGACTCACGTGTATAATCTGCTCTTTCACGCTCATTTGGTATCTCAATACGAGCAGGAGCATTTGCAGCCGGTATATGTGATTTAATTACCGTTTTGGTATCTGCAAATACATCAGGTAGCTGGTTTGCAATACTCTGCAAATGCATAATTCGCCGAACTTCTAGTTCTGACTGTTTGGTAGGAGGATCAAGGTGTAATAGAGACGTTACACGCCATTCTATATCCTTTCCTACTTGTTTATTTTCTCCCCCTAGAACCGGGAATACTTTCTTATCGAAATGACAATCGGCAAATCGTGCCGTAAAGACGTCACCAGTCTGTGGTTCTAGGTATCGTATGATTGATGGAGAATCACAACCAACATATATCCCCAATCTTCTTTGTGGTCCCATCTTTGTACGTTGTGGTGGTGCTATAGGCACATATACCGCACAACCAAAAGTTCTTAGATGGGATATATTCGGTTCTCGACCGAAAGCTAACTGTAATGGGGAATATTTATGATATGCACTTGGTCTTATCCGAATGAGTGCTTCTGCATGTAATATTGCATGTCCCCATACAGATGTTGGAAGTTTTGATCTCATGATCAATGGTCTTGCAATTAATTGCAGACGTTTAATTAATGATTCAGCCAAACCATTTTGTGTATGAACATGAGCTACCGGATGTTCAACATCAATTCCCGTTACCATACAATAATCATTGAAGGCTTGGGATGTGAATTCACCAGCGTTGTCTAATCTAACTCTCTTAATCGGATAATCAGAGAACTGAGCTCTTAGTTTTATTATCTGAGTTAGAAATCTCGCAAATGCCATATTTCGAGATGATAATAGACAAACGTGTGATCATCTACTAGATGCGTCAATTAATACCATAAAATAGTGGAATGGTCCACATGATGGATGTATTGGTCCACAAATATCGCCTTGAATTCGTTCAAGGAACTTTGGTGATTCTTTATCAATTTTGGTTGGCGATGGCCTTATGATCATTTTTCCAAGAGAACATGCAGCACATGTCATTTTATTCACTTGATATATCTCTTGGATTTTGAGTGAATGACCATGTGAGTGCTCAATGATATTTCGCATCCTTGTGGTGCCTGGGTGACCAAGGCGATCATGCCATAGTGTGAAATCTTCTGGATTTCTTTTAATCACTAGATGCGATTCGATTGCACTTATATGAGTATAATGCAATCCTGAAGGAAGTTTTGGAAATTTTTCCAGTATAAGCCTTTTTCCGGATTTATCGGAAGTTATATACATATACTTTTTTCCATCCTCAGTTGCAGACTGAGTGTCATATCCTTGAAGGTATATGTCTTTGAAACTCAACAAATTCCTTTTAGAATTCGGAGAATATAAGGCATTATTTATGGAAAATTTGGTTCCATTAGGCAACATGAAGTTGGCTTTACCACTTCCTTCAACCAGGTCTGTAGGACCTGATATTGTATTGACAATAATGTTTGTCTGCCTTAAATTAGAGAAATATCTCTTGTCCTTCAGAATAGTGTGCGTTGTTCCACTATCTGGTATACAAATTTCTCGAAACATTTCCTTGGATATTGTTTCATCCATTTCTGTAATCAACAAAATATAAGATAATAGAAGGTAAATTTTATTTATTAGAAAGATAATTATATATTATGGAAAAATTACAATGTTCGATGAAAAACAGAAATACTTAGTTTTTATTTATGGCATAACTGGAGACTTATTTATGAGTCTCATTACAAGCATTTTTCAGTTATCCGCTAGAGCGGTCTCATCGAAGTCATTCGCAAAGTCAGGAGAATCGAGGTACGATGTACCCTCAAAGTGTTCCGTGAGGTTCACTTCTTTCCCTTTTCCTTTGATAGACTCTTGGTATAGCTTGCAGAGATGCTCGGGAGTTCGACACACATTGGACCAATGTCCTTTGGATCCGCATCTATAACAGATGCTATCATGCTTATGTGCGGTAGTCTCTTTTCCTTTTGGGTTTTGTTCAGGACGAACCCATTTAAAAGACTTTCTCCCTCGTGGACTGAAATTTCTCCCACGTCCGCGATTGAATCCGCGGCCACGACCCCGATAGGTTTGACTTCCCCTCTCTGGATTTTTCATATCCATTGCATTCACTTCTGGGAATGATTTGGCTCCCGTAGGCCGAGAGTTGTGATTTTTTATGAGAAGATCATTATTCTTCTCTGCGATTACGAGTGTTACAATTAATTCAGAGAACCTCGTGTATCCGCAATTTCTATACATTGCTTGCAGGACACTGTGTTCTCTGTGGAATGTGAGGTATGTCTTCTCGAGCATTTCTGCTTCGGAGACAAGTTTACCACAAAATTTTAATTGTGATACAATCCTCAACATTGCGGAGTTATAATCCTCCACTTTCTTAAAATCCTGAAATCTCAGGTTTTTCCACTCTTCCATCGCATGGGGAAGATTTATTTGTTTTTGGTTATCAAACCTTTCTTTAAGAGCTTTCCAAAGCTCTGCAGAGTTTTTTATGTGCGCATAGTCATGCGTCATATTTTCATCCAAATGTTTCCGCAGAAATATTATTGCCTTTGCCTTAGTTTGGGCGGATGAATTATTTTCCTCTTGGATGGTTTCGGACAAAGTTGCCGATTCCAAATAGAGTTCAACGTCGTTGTCCACGCTATATAATTAGCTCCAGTAATTTTGAGAGCTGGGAACTTAAGCTTCTCAACATTGGCCATTTGATTTCTAAAAACAAAATCGTAAAAATATTATTAGAAACATAATATGATTTTATTTTAAAATGAACCGTTTACATTAATAATGACAGCAATTACAGAAAGTATTATTGCATAAAATAGTAAACAAATATTTATGATAAATTCTTCGCGAGTAAATTCTTCAACGAAGAGACCATAAATACAACTAAAAATTACACCAATAATAAAAATTAAAAACCATCGAAACATTTTTCTTACAAAATGAAAACTAGAATGATTTTTGTAAAAATGTTTGGGAGGAGATAAAATGTTTTGAGTGATTTGAAAATGTGAAATATGAGTGTATTTATAGATTGAAAATTACTATTCATAGCCGTTGGAAAAGTTTTAAAATTTGAAAAAAAATCTTTGTGACCGTTGTGAATAACGGTATAAAAATAAAAATTAATCCAAAAAATATTCAATAATCAATCAGATAAAATTTACGAAATCAGATAAAATATTTATATACAGGTGATTAAATATCCCGGTATAATAACCATAATATAAACAAATATTTAACGGTAATATTATGGTGACGGAGTCATCCACATAGAAACAATAAATAAATCATTAAAACAGTAAATGAATTATTAGGCGGCAAGCCGACCATTAACAGAAATAAATAATTGAAGCAGTAAATAAATTATTAGGCGGCAAGCCGACCATTAACAAAAATAAATAAATAATTATGGTGCATGGAGCAACCATTGTAAAATCAATTAATACGGAGGCAACAATCCGTCCACCGAAATAAAAGAAGAATAACGGTGCGTTAAGCAACCACTGTAAAATAGTATATCATTATAGAGGCGGTAATCCGCGCACTATAGGTAATTATACGTATACATATAAAAATTGAAATTATAGAGTGATCGTGCTGATAACGTGTTATAAAAGAATTATTATTTATCGTGAAAGATAAATATAAAGACGAAAAATATTATACCCGGTGAATAACGGGATACCGAAAAATGAGAGAAGAAGAGAGATTGTTTTAGAGAGAATGAAGAGAATGATTTTCTTCTTTGATTGAAGTTTTTGTAGTGTGGTAGTATCTTACAATGAACAATTCTTGTTCCTTTTATAGGCAAATGAGTGTAGTGGATGAGTTGGTGAATGGTCTCCACACAAAGCTTAGTGGAAGTATTTGGTGAAAATACATTTTTACAACAATAAACAAATAAACGCGGTATTTATTTCTTGCAGAAGATACCAACACCACTGCTCGATCCGCCAGTGCAATCAACAGTGTTTTGATTCAGTAATAACGGCTCGACCTCGTCCAAATTTCCGGAGCCGCCAGAGTAAACACAAGCATTACAGCTTGTTTCAAGAAGCGACGTCGTTCTGTATTTATCTTCGCCGCCTACGACAGGCATAGCGACGCCTGGTCTGGCCGGATTCTGGAAATCCACTCTGTATGTTCTTCCTAAAACACCCTCCACGTCCAGCGACAACCTCAAGAACCGGAACTGAACCTCGAGATGGGCAAAACAGTCATTTTCAGGTCTCCCGTATTTATGGATCATGTCGTCTTCCTTTGTCACTGGAACCACGTTGACCCAAATCTCGGCAATGTCCGGTAAAGTGACCAGTACGGAGTTTATGTCCGAAGTTCTCTCGATATGGATATAGCCATCTGGAGGACTCCACACAGATGAATCTCCTTGTGGTAAAGAGATCTCTTTTCCCTCGTAGGAAAGACCGAGATGATCCACTTGGTTGTCCCATTTCGCGGCCTTTGTGGCCTCGAGTGAGAAGGTTTTGCTGTTGGGGCCGAATATTAACCCCAAGGATTGGATCCATGTGTAGTCTCTGGTCCGTCCAGAAGGTCTGAGACCAATGAAACGTGCATTGACTTGGAGGTCAACGTCGGAGACGAGCGCGAAATGCTCATCACGTTTGCCGTGAAAGTAGAAGACGATGCCGTCGCCACCGATGAAACGTGGGTCTAAGCATGCTGATCCTTTGCCGTTGCAATTAGGCTTCCTATCTGTTACATAATATGATTACTTTTTTGGTTAAATACTTAGGATGGTTATTAATTATTCGGTATGACATCATTTTGTTTAAATGACATGCATTCTACCGGGTTTAAATTCACATGGTGATAATACAAAGTACTAGGTTACATGATTCATACAACATTATGAATTATGAAAAGAATAGAAATATTATTTTTACTTACTTCGGCAAGTGGCTTTGCATATAGGGTTAAAGCAATCGATGACACAGGCCTTGGAACTGCCACTGGGAGGGGAAAACGAAGGGCACTGCTTTGGGCAAGTCTGCTTCTTAAGGAAGCATGGACTTTTCCTTACGAAACATGTCTTTGTTTCGGACGCTGCTTCGAGTTGTACAATGACCGTGAACGCATAGAGCATGACCACCAATCCGATGTACAACCCATTGACGCACTTTTGATCTCCTTTCATTGCTTTGATTTATCTTGGTAATCCTGGGAAATGAAGTACTGTATCGTCATGTGACCTCTTTTTATAGAAAGCATACATGCTTGGCAAGTTGGATTTTCTAAGGAATAATTTAATAATTTATGTGTATGTAGTATGTACACCGACACACATTACTTTCTTCTAAATGAAATCTTTATAGGTTTACTGTAAGTCAATTCTCTTAAGATACTTATATTGTTATTGGAGATAGTTTGGCAAGACGTGGATTTTGCAGATCAAATATTGTGGGATATCAAAATTCGTCTATGAAGTGAAGTTTGTAAAATTTAAATTGAAGGATTTTTTGGATTTCGATATTGTTAGCATAGTTCTATTATATGTTTAGGAATGTTTATATTACGTGGTGTTAACAATATATTAATACTGATTACTATATATATTTATCTTATGTTTTTGTATTAACAAAACTCAAAAATATAATTCAATAAATATCATATTCCATAATATTTGTTATGGTATCGGAACAGACGATTCAAATTATAGCTTCCGCAAAAAAAGATTTTGTGATCATAATGATCATTGGAGGAGACGACGAAGAAGAGTCCGAAGATGATGAAGATGATGACGTCTCCTTATCAATGCATGTTTCTTAATGAAGACCTCATCCTCTTTTGTTTGTTTTCTTCTTTTAATGGAATTTTAATAGTTTTAGCTTTTGTTTTACGTTTTTGGTTTTTTTTTAGATTAAGCGGGTTTTCTTTTAGGAAGTTTATGATTTTGTGTTATGGCACAGTGTGTAGCGCAGACGAATCAGTATGTGTGACATTGAATTTGGTTTTTACGGATTTATAGTTTGAGATTTATTCTTAAATTTAGAATTTCTCAGAGTTTTTGTTTTTACTCGAACGCTCAAAAAATCCGTTGGACAGGCAGATTCACATCTCTGGTTTCTCCTATTACGAGGGAATTTGGTTATTGTTTTGGAAAATTTTAGTTGGAACACTCATGTTCTTTATGTCACTTTTTTAGTCTGATTTATGGACTGTCCGAGACAAGGACAATTGTTTGTGGAGTTGCAGTTACGCCTACAGGATGTTTTTTTTCCTTTTATCAAGACCAAAGACGAGCTGAAGTTTCATCTCTATTTTGAAAATTGAAGTTTATACCTTGAGGAGTCTGTTGACTTGTTTTGTCTATGATCGACAAGATGTCCATGACATAGATGTTCCGCTTTGTTATTGCAGATCTTACGTTTCGCATCCCACCTTTATCGTACGGGGGAGTATTAGAGATAACTTAGGGAACAAGACGTGTATCTTGCGGATCAAGTATTGTGGGTTATAAAAATCCGTCTATGAAATTAAACCCGTGAAACCTAAATTGAAAAATTCTCTAGACCTCTATAATATTAGCATATTTCTATTATGTATTTAGAAAAGTTTACATTATGTGATGTTAGCAATACTAATCACTATATATATTTTTCTTATGATCTTGTATCAACACAATTCAATAATATCATATTCTTTGATATTTGTCAATTGTTTCGTTCGCGGCATACTACATCGAGTTTTTATTGGGTTTATTATCTATATTTAATTTCCTAGTCGGAATGAGTTGGTGTACTTAATATGGGATTATCTTCGTCTATAGCATACATGGACTAGGAGCAAAGCATATGCAAAGCTCGAAGTTGAGTTTTGGGCTTCAGTGAAAGATTGACATTCTACCAAAATCAATTGTTTAAGTGGAAGAAATTCTTATTTTGTGATCTATCTAAATAGATACACATAAATTAATATACTTTTTAGATAGATCACAAAATAAGAATGTTTTCCACTTAAACAATTGGTTTAATAAGAATGTTTGATAGCATTCGATTTAATAAGAACAAAGATTATGGTTTTGTGACATTCGTTTAGCATTCAATGTTATAACAACAAAACTATGATCTAATGTTAACATTCCACGTTGACTTTGTGAATGGTGATTAAAAAAAATATTTGTGGGAAAGGACCATGTAAAATATTCTGATTTCCAACTTGAAGGAATGTACATGTCTAAGTCCATATTCTCATAATATTTAAAAAAAAAAAAACATTTGTGATTGTAGTTGTGAGTGGCGAAAAATATTATTTTGCGGTTTTAACAAAAAAACGCTATTTAAAAAATAAAAAAATTTCATGTAATATATTTTTTAATTTAATATATTTTTAATTTAATTTTTAATTAAATTTACTATGATTTTAATCTATTTAGTTTTAATTTAAATTTAAATTTATTTTATTTACTTATTTTTTAATCGCAGCGACTAAATATTATTCGTTTTGGTGTCGCGCAAGTGGTCACTGCGACTAATCGCTGCGGTCAGTCGCTAAAAAATTTAGCGACTACAAATTCTGGTCACTGATCGCTGCGACCAGTCGTTCCGATTAGTCGCTGGTCGCTGCAACATCCAAACGAACAATATTTAGTCACTATCACTGATTGACTGCGACTGCCAAACTAACAGGATCTTGGTGGTGTGGTTGTATGTTTTAATTTTAAATATTGAATGTAAAAATTTTGACCGTAAAATAAAAGTCGTAATGTGAATGATTTTAAAATTTTTTTTTTCTTTCCATTATTAGAATTTTTAAAACTTAAAATCAATAAAAATGATTGGATAAAAAACAATTTAAAAATTTTGTGTTTTTAAAAAAGTCTTTACCGCTTTTAAAATAATTTTGGGAGCAATTATTATACGTGTTAATGACACGGTGTAATTGGGTAAGGTACTTCCCAACTATGCACATGTTCGTGTTGCCAAATCGTGGATCTCGGGTCAAAGATATTAGTTTACCATTATAGTGGAATTTCACCAGATCTAATTTTAATCAATAGTGTAGTGTTTATTGGTTGTTCATTATTCACTATGCATTGTTTTGATTAATTGTTTACAACTGTTCATTATTCACTTATTAATTTAATTGTTTACAAATGATGTAACATGAGGTAACAAGAAAACCCAAGCCAGAGTTTAAATTAAGAAAAATGGTTTGTATACCGGATGTTTAACTCCAAATTGATATTCTTCCACGAAACAGTCAAATTCTACCGTATTCTTTAATTCCTTTATTATTTTGGTTTTTTAATAATTTTTTTCTTTACTTAAAGCATGAGAATAAAAATGGTTTACAAGCATAGAATTTAATAGCTAGGTAGCTTTTTATTTTATTTTATTTTATGAAAACACATATTTGAATAACAAAAAAAAAATGAACCAAATTTGAAGTCGAATTGGTTTTTTAAGATAAACGTCCAATCGTTGATGAAGCCTATTATTGTGTTTTGAGGAGAGCACAAGTATGAGTAAAGATGAAAGCCCATCAAATATCCCATCCTTTGAACGAAGAGTCACCCCCGAAAAATTTAAAAATTTTCGTCCAAGCAAAATTAGGAAAAGTTTGAAGGTTGAGAGAATTACTAGTTATGATTGGCTTGCAAACCAGAGTTGTAGAAGGTTGGAGGCAAGCTCCGGTTGTGAATCACTCAAAGAAGAAGCTATGTTCCGCAGAGTCGAGTCGATTAGATTGTGATGCAGTCTGTTGTTTCTCTCACACCATATCACATAGATGGTGGTTTGTGATACATTCTTTGAAATTAGATTTAATCAAGATCGTGGATCAAGACTTTCCATATCTAAATCTAATAATGGGTACATATCAAGACTATCATATCCAATAACATCCATAAGAAAGACCAAGAGCTTTCTTATTTGAATCAAACCAGATTAACCAGAAACGTGTTTTCTTTGGAGTTTCTCAAACTCTGTCTCTTTTCCTTTAGCCATTGTCGAGTGTGTCTCCATAGCTAAGGAACTTGATGTATCTTGATCATCCTCTGTAGATCAAGTGGTGCATTTGATCCACTTTTACCTCCGCGCTATCTCTTTAGATTCAAAAAAGCCCTCGTTACCATCTTTGAATCTAGCAGTGCCACTCCATATAAATATTATAATGAGCATCTTCTCGGATCTTATATCATTTGGTATCTGAGCTCAAGTTCCTATCAGGTTCTTTTGTTCTTTATCTTTTGATTTTATTATAAACTGTTCTTAAATTCCAATTCTGTTTTAAAACAAAAACCCCATAAAAATATGTTCATTCACTTCTGTCATATAATTCTGTTGTTTCCTTTTTTTCTATTTTTTCCTTTTCTGTTTTAAAAGCCATAAAAGAAAAAAAAAACTATATCTTTGCATTCGTTGAGCAATTCTCTTGTTCTTTGACTTTTTTTCTCCTTTCATTCATCGTTATTTGTTTTAAGCCTTGTGTATTTTGCCTCTTGGTTTCATTTATACATTTGAGTAATGAATAACAATAAAGAAAACATGGATGTGATGTGGAAACTGATTTCTAGTATCCAAGTTGAATTGAAAAAAATAGATAAAAAAACTTACTTGTTTGGAGGAAAACAAGGGCATAAAGGTGACACGAATAGTTGAACCTCCAACAAAGCTGACCGCTTCAAATATTTCCATGTTTAACAAGGAGTATATGCCTAGTCTTCCTACAATTAGCCTAGATGCAACTCACAAAATCGAGGTGGCTAAGGAGGTTGATTTCTATGCTGACCAAGTGCTTGAAGCATCACAAATCAAGCAAAATTTTAGAAGGATTACCCACGAGATAGTAATTAAACCACCAAGACAGAACAAAGAGTTTAGGGCACAAGTAAAGAAAAGCAAATACATGAGTTATATGCATATCAAGGCCCATCAAGAACCACTGGAATGATCTATCCAATGTTGATTCGAGAAGCAGTTTGGATGTTAATCTAGACATCACCATTCATAGTGTTTGACTCAAAATTAATCTCATTTTGAGGACAAAACCATTTGAAGAAGAGGGGAATGACGCAGTCTCCGAAACTAGATTTAAACAAGACCGTGGATCAAGATTTTCCATATCTAAATCCAATAATGGGTAAACAAACATTTGCCTGATACCAAAGAAAGACAGACCGAGGGAGATGTCCGAGTTCCAACCGATCAGCCTGTGTAATGTGAGTTACAAAATCATCTCCAAGCTTCTGTGCAAAGGACTAAAGCAGGCTCTCCTGAATTTAATATCGAAGACACAATCGGTCTTTTTGGCTAGACGTCTAATCACATATAACATCTTGCTTGCCCAAAAAAAATTCCATGCTCTGCATACAAGCACTATGTGTAAATCGAGTTTCATGGCTATCAAAACAGACATGAGCTAAGCCTACGATCGCGTGGAATGAGAATTGTTAGAAGCATTAATGCTAAAGATGGAATTTGCGGAGAAATGGGTCAAGCTAGTAATGTTTTGTATATATTCGGTCTCGTACCATGTCATCATTAATGGAGACACGAAGGGAAGGATAAAACCTTCATGGGGAATCCGACAAGGAGATCCCCTATCTCCTTTCTTGTTCATAATATGTACAGAGGCCGTAATCTCCCTCCTAAACAGGGCAGAAGATGAGAGACGTCTCACATGATTGAGACTAGCGAGAGCTAGTCCCCCAGTTTCTCACCTCCTGTTAGCGGACAATAGCCTAATTTTCTACAAGGCAGAGGTCCTACAGTGTGCAGAGATTTTTAAAACCATCAAGCTTTATGGAGACGCCTCTAGACTCTTGAACCCAAACAAGTCCTCCATCACTTTTGGTAGTAAGGTACCAAACAGTATTAGACGAGAAATCAAGATGGCTGGTGGAATAGATAATAAAGGGGACATGGAGATGTATTTAGGACTACATGAACAGATTTGCGGCTCCAAAAAGAAGGTCTTTGCCTATGTAGAAGAGAGACTAAACAATCGTATAAATGCCTAGTCATCAAAATTTGTCTCCAACGGAGGGAAATAGGTTCTTATCAAATATATTGCCCAGACTCTTCCGACATATGTTATGTTGTGTTTCCTCTTACCACAATGCATAACGGATAAACTGAAGAGTGCAATCTCTAATTTTTGGTGGAGGAAAAAACAAAATAGCAGAGGACTTCACTGGATTGCATGGGATAAAATTTGTATTCCGCAAAAATTAGACGGTTTGGGTTTTCGAGACCTCCATGACTTCAATCTAGCTCTCCTTGCTAAGAAACTATGGCATCTCATCCAATACCCCTCATCCTTGCTAGCTAGAGTCCTCAAGGGACGATATTATAGATGTTCGTGCCCGCTGGGTGACAAAAAGGTATATTACCCATCTTTTGGATGGCAAAGTATCATGGCGGCTAAACCACTTCTATGACAAGGACTTCAAAGAACCATTGGCTCGGGCTCTAATACTAAAGTATGGAGTGACCCGTAGATCCCTGACATCCCGGCCCATCCGGCGAGAGCCTTATAAATACCCTCATTAAACGAGACTCGAGGGAGTGGGATACACCACTTATAAGAGAACTTTTCCAACCCCAGGACATCCCCTCATCCTCCGGTTGAGGCCATGTCGCACCTCCATCCTAGATGGATATGCGTGGAGTTATACGACTTTGGTGCTTACATAGTCAAATCAGGATATGATCTGGTAAGCAAAACGAGACTCTCTCGTGTGGACCCAGAGGTGTCCGAACCAACCATTACTTGCCTAATAACCCAATTCTGGAAGACCCAAACTTTTGGAAAGCTAAGACACTTTATGTGGCAAGCATTATCCGGATGTGTGGTGACATGTCAACGCTTCACCTACCGACAATTGGGATCGGACATGACCTGCCCGAGATGTGGCACTTCAGAAGAAACAATAAATCCTCTTCTCTTTGAATGCCCACCAGCCATAGAAGTGTGGGCCCTATCGGACTTTCCGTGCCTTCCGGGTTGCTTCCCGAGTACCTATTTATTAAAAAAATATGGATTTCCTATTTTGGCAAATAAAAGAGATCGGTCTCTCCGAATAACAAAGAGCCTCCTTTCCATGGATCTTATGGTATATTTGGAAGGCGAAAAATGACAAAGTCTTTAACAGAAAAACAATATCCCCACGAAAGACCCTACAAATCGCGACCCTTGAAGCGGAAAGTTGGAGTATGGCAAATAAAAAATAATGCAAAGAAGAACCAGCTGAGACATTATATCTTGACGACCCAATGGGACCCCTCCTTGGAGGTCCCAATTTCCAACATGTCAAATCGATGCATCTTGGACTGAGCACAAGCCGACCAGCGGATTAGGGTGGAGCCTAAGGGATAATATAGGTCATATCATGTTCGGCATAAGAGGGTGCAGAAGAAGCATCTCAGCTCTACACGCAGAGTTGGATGGGCTTCTTTGGACGATGGGTTGCCTAAGCGAGATGAGGCGCCCTCAATGAGGATTGAGATGGATTGTGCAAATTTGATATCCATGACAGCAAATCCACTAGATTGGCCAGTTTTTAGATCATAATTAGACTATTACAATATGCTTAGAGGAAACTTTGAGGATTTTAGTTTATTTCACATCTCTCGGAGTGAGAATATCCGGGCCGACTCCCTTGCCAAAGGAGTTCGAACACGAGATCATCTATTTTTCCATGTAAGTCAGATCGAACCAGTACGGTTTGTCCCATGGGATAATTACCAACCCGTTTGCATTTGATTTAATATATGGAATCGTTGACCAAAAAAAAAAAAATCCAATAATGGGTACATATCAAGTACTAGCAGATCCAACAACATCCACAAGAAAGGAACAAGATCTTTCTTATTTAAATCAAATTAGATCAACCCCATTAATCACATACATGACTTCATCCTCAAGGTCTGAAAATGGACGGCCCGATTCTCTCTTTGGATTCTCAGAGAACATATGAGCACCCTTGGATTATCAACCAAATCTAATCAAGGAAATGATCAGATCACACCCAAGACTTGAACCCCAAGACTTATGTTATTTATTATTTATTTAATTCTTTAATTGATTTTTGCATTTACGTCTAGATTTCTTTTGGTTTGGCCTTCAAGTTTAGGAATTCTTTATAATGAGTATTTTTTCCATTGTATTTTTCAGATCATGAATTAATAAAAACTAGAAACGTGTTTTCTTTAGAGTTTCTCAACCTCTATCTCTTTTCCTTTAGCCATTGGCGAGTGTGTCTCCATAGCTAAGAAACTTGCTGTATCTTGATCATCTTCCATAGATCAAGTGGTGCATTTGATCAACTTATACCTCCACACTATCTCTTTAAATTCAGAGAAAGAGTCCTCGCTGTCAACTTTGAATCTAGCCATTGCCACTTCATATAAGTACCCTAATGAGCATCTCCTTGAATGTTATATCAGCTTGCCAGGCTGGGAGTATTAAATTTTTCTGGTTATTGTCACAGTGAAAAGAAATAAGATCCAGAAGCACTTGTTCCCAGTTGTCTGTTGATTAAAAAGACACCTTTGAGATATTGAGTTACAAACGCCCCAGAAATACTCACAGTGGAAATAGATGTGGTCTCTGCTTTCGGAATGGTTGTTGCATAGCAAACAATTTGGATCCATTGTAAGGCCTCGGTGGATCAGTCTATCTCTAGTTTGGCTCCTATTGAGAATAATTAGCCAGGTAAGGAAAATGTGGCGTGGAATGTTTCCAGAGAACCAAACTTTTCTATACCAAGTAACGAGTGGGGTATGTGGCTTCATCAAATGGTAAGCTTCACCAATAGAGAACCTATTTCTCATAATTTCATTAAGACACCAGTAGTAAGATTCTTCACTTTTTGTTAAGACAACAGTAGTTAGGTAAGATTGAATGTTAACATGTTCGTCTGAGCTAGCAGTTGCAGGTTTCATGAGTCATTTCTCTATAAATTTGATAGAGTGGTAAATGAGGGGATTCCCAACCGAAGTGATCTAGATGAGGATAGATGTTGAAATGTTTCCAAAATGTGACTAGTTAGAAAACCAAAAGTACCAGTTTCGACCATTTCCAATGGACAGCCTCATCCAAAAGTAATCTCTCTCTCTTAGTTTAATGAGTTTGTTGGTAAGCCAAGAATATTTTTGCTTTGTGTTTATGATCCAAAAGTTATTTAAATTGCCATCTAAAACTATTTTGGTAAAACCAAAAAGACCAAATAGTCATTGAAGAAGAAAACCATCGAGATGAGAACTCTAGATGTACTTGAACCTTGAGTAGTGCCTTTTCCACATAAATGCTCAAGTGTATATTTGTTAAAATTCCATTAACTTAGGGGAGTTTGAAATTCCTTTATTATTTTGAAATTCCACATCGAGTCAGTGTTTGAAATTCCTTTATTATTTTGGTGCAAAATTAATCATATGAATTTTGTTTTCGTTCAACGATTTTATAATTTGATGAATTTAAAGTATGCGCAAGTGTATATTTGTTAAAATTCCATTAACTTAGGGGAGTCAGTGTTTGAAATAAACGGCATGTGCCATTCTTGTTGACTATTATATTAAAGTTGATTGTTAAGTATTTAATCCTGGTCATCGGTTGGCATACAAGCAACAACTTTACGTGTATTTCATTATAAAAGTGGATGGTTAAGTTTTTTTTTTTATCATCTGAATTTATAATTTATTATAGATTAGGAAGACCATTATATAGATAATTTTACCACGAATAATTTATTCAATTCTTATAGATCCACGACATACGGTACTATATTATGGTTCATGATGGACACCTTTACCCTCAATACGTGGAATCACGGTGCACGGTTCTACTTGCACTACGATAGAGATCTCTTGTACGCTTGCCTCTATTAATCTGTGCATAATTGTTAATTAATCGCATTGTTTGGGAATCGAAACCCCAACCTCCTGATGTAAAAGTATTAATTAACCTTTGGTCAACCACTAGAGTAATAGGAATTCCATGGATGGCTAATTAAAACGAAGTAATTATATCTTGATGGAAAATTAAATATGATAAAAGGATTTTACGAAGTTACTTACGAAGTTACGTTTATCATGTGTCAGGAAGAAAAATAAAATAATAATAAACATCTTATTATATAAAATTAAATGTGTTTGATGAGAGTTTGAAAATGTAGATAAAATTATAACTCACCAGATCACAACATGTGTCATTGTTATTTTAGATTGCGACACGTATCAATATAATAATATAAATTTATATACATTTTTCTTTTTTATAATTCAGATCTTAAATAAGATAAATAATTAAAAAAGAAAAAGTTTTTGGTTTTTTTATCTTTCCATTTTGAAGTATTTAAATTACAAATATTAAATTTTCAAAACAACCAAAGATAAAATAAAACATATAATTTACATTTAAGAAGTTTTAATTAAATAAGGAAAGTAATTTGAAAAATAGAAACTATAAAATAAAATGGAAAATATAAATTCTATATAAAATTCACAATGTATGAAATTAGAAAAAGAATAATATCACATGTTTGGTCTCTTTCTATTTGTGACTATGTAAGAACATGATATGTCGATGTTATATTTTTACGGTAGTTGATATTTAAAATTAAATAAATAAAGTAATTAGAAAAACAGAAAATATAAAATCAAATAATGAAAACTATAAATTATATAAAATTCATAATTCATGATATGATATTAATATGATTGTTTTTTCATGTTTAAAATTTATATAAATTATATATAAAATTCATAATTCATAATATGATATTAATATGATTGGTTTTTTCATGTTTAAATTTTATTTGTATAAATTTTCCGTTGGATTCAAAACAGAAGAATTATCAAATATTTTAGTTTGAGAAGATAAGTATTTTAAATTAGGTAATGATAATATATGATTTATCATTACATATATAATTAATAAAATATGACATTTAATTAGGTTTTGAATATTCATGTGGGTCGTAATAGAATCTAATTACACGGGTTATCAATTTCAAAATCTAAATATTTATAGCATTAGTTTTTATATCTATTTTTATTCCCGCGGATCCTAGTCTAGTTTTTTTATAAAAGTAATCGCCCATCTGTATTGTAACATCCCAAAACCTATTAAGAGCCCATTTCTCTAACATAAATATATTAAGCCCAAATAATATCTTAAGCCCAAGTCCAATTTCGCTAAAACCCTATTTTAAGAGTGAGGACGTGAGAGTTAGAGGCAGAGAGAGTTGATGTGGCGAAGTTCTGCTGGAATCTTGCCGAATCCTCTGTCATGGAGGAGAAGCCGCCACCGCTGCCGAAAGGTGAATGAGAAGGTAGTTGTGACCCGTTTTGGAGGAGAATAGAAATGGACAGGCAAAACGTATCGGATTTGAGTGAAACTTTCACGGTAAGTTTTTAACTCTTAGATATAGTTATACGCAAAGGCGGTTTACCATTTTGAGCTATGGTTTGAATGTTATTGCCATCTTCCCAGGACAGATCTGTGCATAATGAATCTACGACCAGCTTATTTCTAGAGCGATTTCCAGTTAATCTAAAAGGAGTTAGGCGGCAATCCATGTATCATTCGAAAGCTCTCGTAATTCCGAGATTTCAATTCTAGCGAAACTGATATGATCATGGATAGCATAAGGAACTTGGAACGTGGAGAAGAGCTCGAACCAGTGGAGCAGCTTGTACCTGATGTGATAATGGACCAGCAGCTTGAACCAGAGGAGAGTATGGAGCCTAAGGAGCATGGAGACAAGGAGCAGCTTGTACCAGATGAAACAAAGGATCCATTACATGTTCCTCTCGGTCCAATGACAAGGTCAAGGATTAAACGTCTTAAGCAAGCTGTGGGAATGCTTCTACAACAGCTTGAGGGAAATCTTGAGCATAATGCTTATCAAACCACTCTGGTTTTGATTCAAGCTGCTTGAGAAATCAGTATTGGGAGGGTGTGTACTTGTACTCTTTTCCTTATGGCCTGTTTTTCCCATTGGGTTTTCTGGCCTAAGGTTTTTAATGAGGCAAGCCCACACACCTTATACCATTGCCCCAATACTGAGCCAAAGCCCACGGATATAATCCCTAGAAGATCAGCTTACAACTGTTTTTTTTTCAAACTCTTAAATTTCAGTCTTCTTCATTTATTAGTCTAGATTTAATGCTTGTCATGCAGAGAGTCTCCTCTCTTTATTCCGAAAATTCTCTGCCCTATTTGTACTCTGTGATCTTCATTCTAAAAGATATCAAACTTTTTCTTATCAAAATCTCTCTCTGATTTCGTTTGATCATGAGTTTGTGTGTGTAATATCATGATCTCAACTTGTGACTGCTTTTGGTGTGTCATATCCAAGCAGAATCAAGCCTGAAAGTTCAAGGGAATTCCGCAGCCTTTGAAAGTTTCTCTCAATCCTTACGGATCATCACTACCATTCAATCAACCACACGAAGTGTATTCAAGGGACTGTGATCTCTCTCACCAAAGATCATATTAGAAACATTCAAATCTTAATTCTAAGATATACTCTATCGCAAAACACATTCAAAGTTAGTGCAAAGTCAATGTTTTCTGAAAAACTCTAATCTCAAATTATTTATGAAACCCTAATCTTTGAAAACCCTAATCATGCGATTAGAAACCCTAATCTCCGAAACCATGATCTCAAAGAAGAAACTTAGTTTTCAAAAGTAGAAAGTCTCGAGGTCCGATTAAGTAAATTCTAACTTACCCGAAGTGAAAGTTTTCCGAGTTGGATACTTTTCTAAAGTGGTAATTTTCAAGAAATGTAAAATTTGCAAAAGGGAAGCTTCCCTAAAATAGTAATCTTCCAAACATAGTAAGATGTGTTTAGAAACCTTTGTTTGTTCTCCAAGTTATAGATATAAGTCGTTGCGCATTGTGCAACGCTCAGCTGTTTAGAGTGTAGAGCTGAATCGTAAACGATCTAGATCTGAGGCAGCCAAAGCAGATTTAGGTGAGGAAGAGATCAATGAATCCTCAACATTTACTTTTTCATGCCGTATCGTATCATCATGCTTAGTTTAGGAATATAATGTGTGATGATGTTATACTAAGGCCTGATCAGCCTTTGTTTGTGCTGTGAACTGGAACCAGCCTGTTGCAGGTTGAGTGTTAATTATGAATGGGAACAGCTCATTGCAGGTTGATTGTTGGACCACGACGGTAAGTAGTACCATCCGGTCTGTTAAAGGCTAGCGAGCTGGCGGATATATAGCCTCGTTGAGCGGGGTAATATCTGGTTTATATCGTGTAGTGATGGCACGACCGAGGTTGATGGTGTATGCATCAGTTGAGTGGATGCGGTTTGGCATCGTTGTATGTAGGACCATGATTGAGTTTGAAGGTGTTCTTAAGATATGGTTGCATGTTTACGTGTTGTTTATTATATGGGCAGGCACACTGAGTAACCTTGGTTACTCACCCCTATTCTTTCCCCCCTTTAAGTGTATATATGTGTTCTTAGTTGTGATTCAAGTTAGGGCGAATGATCTAGGGTTCAAAGTGAATGGAACGAGGTGTTTCACGTATAGCAGAAAATGTAACAGGGTGAATATGTGTAATATGCAAGCTTCAACATCAACTTAGTGTATGTTGTGGGCTGTCTTTTCATATGAACAGTCTGAAATAATTAGAAAAATACAATATCACTTCAATTTGTAAAGATTAAGTGATGTGTGTCAGGTTTTACCCTAAAACTAACTGTGGGGTCAAGTTTCACCCCACTGAAATCAACAAATGAAAATAGTTAAGTAAGAATTATGTCTAGCTGAATATGCGGAGAGCTCAAACTCTGGCGAGCCGAACCAAAGACAATTGGCTTGGTAGAACCCGAGCTGGAGACTCGCATCAGCTCGGAATTGGACAAAATTTGGTGATGAATAATATATTTGAGCTAGCTTTCCAATGGAGTTGGAATCATATCATTTGGAGTTGCGGTTATCAAGATACACCTGATTTACCGAAGACAAGCCGAGCTGCAGGAAAGAGGCCTTAAATTCATAGAATTGAGATGAAATTTGGACACCAGATAGATAATTGAGTAAGATTTCATCCAAAAGAAATTTGAATTCATTTGGATCAACGGCCAGAAAGTTACATCAATTATCGTAGAGATATTTCAATCTGGCCGAGCTCACTAGCTACGAAGCGACGAGTTCGGCGAGCCCGAGCTCATCGCAAAGATGGCCGAGCTGGCCCGAAAGAGATGAGCCGAGCTCATCATCAAAAACAAGATGGGACGGCTCGTCATCAAAGACAAGATGGGCTGAGCTCACCGTCGAAGACAAGGCCGAGCTCTTCATCGAAGACAAGACCGAGCTCGTCACCGAAGACAGGGCCGAACTTGCCACGAGAAACTGGGCCGAGCTCGTAAGCTCGCCACTAAGTAATGGGATGAGCTTGTCAGCTCACCACTAAATACGAGGCCAAGTTCGTCAGCTCACCACAAAGAACTGGACCGAGTTCAGCTCGCCACGAAAAACTGGGCCGAGTACAGCAAGCCCATAAGATGAAATGATGAGCTGAGAACCCACGACGATAAGGTGATGAGCTCCAGGCCGACGATGACGAGGTAACGAGACAATGCACCTAGACTTAGGCCCAGGACCAGTGCGACGAGATGAATCAAGCCAAGCTCTAAGACAGAGAGTTGGGCCGAGCTGAGCAAACGAGCGTATGGGCCGAGATGACGAGCCCACGAGCTAGAGCCCATGATGATGAAGTGACCAGTTCAAGCCAAAAATGAAGATGTTACGAGGTCAAATCCCATGAAGACAAAGCCCATGGTTGTAGCCGACTTCGCTAAAAGAAAATCCCGAGGAATTAGAAAATCTTCCTTATCTCTTTAGATATTGACCTAGTCGACTTAGACTTGTATAAATAGACATGTACATCTCTTGAGACGGGGAGAGGCAATTTTATCTAGCAAAAACTCAGTGCTTTTACTTTCATACGAAAAGTTTTCAAAACAGTAATCGAAACTATCTCTTGATTTTTGTATTGTGGTTTTAACCTAGAAATTTCAGTTCCCTTAACAAAACCTCGACAAATTCAATTGTGCTAGTTTCGACTCCCACAATTTGGCGCCGTCTGTGGAGAATCTTGAAATTTTCTTACTCGAAAGAACTACCGGAAAACCGATTCGAAGAACGATGACCAATGACGAAGAGAGGCGAGCTAACGACCCGCAGGATACCGGAGCCGATGGATCCGGAGCAAAAGATGCACCAGTGCTTGCAGCTTTGGAGACGGGCCCGGAGCTCCTGACCCAGATGAAGATGATGCTAGAGACTCTGCTCAAAAAGGCAAAAGAGCAGGATAAACTGAACACGACGATGACCGGTAAGCTGGAAGTTCTTGCTACGGCGATCCGAGCCCGAGGTAGGGGCTCCGGTGTTGACCTAACAAGGCGCCCCCTTCGACGCCTCAATCCAACAGCTCTTGATTTCTCAACGCCTCTTGGTGCACCGAGGACCCGCGGCGGAATACCTTCACCGAACAAACCAGCCTCAACCACCGAGCCAGACGAGCGTAGCTTGGAGAGCCTTGGCGAGCCCGAACTCGCAGGTATTAACCGAGCTGAGCGGCGTAGTACCGACCTCGGCCGTGATCAGGATTTTATCGAGGAAGAAGAGAACATCCTCTGGGTAGAATGAGCCCAGATCGAAGAGGAGCGAAAAGCAGCAATCCGAGCTCAGAAGGAGGAGATGGCTGAAATTCGAACCGATATGGAGCGAGCTGCCGCAGAGATAAAATTTGTTCATTCCCAGATACATAGGGCCACAAGCAAATCCCCGAGCTCGATTCAGTACTTGAAGAAGCACAGAACACTCCATTCACAACTCGAATTACGAAGACGAAGGTTTCCGACCCTGGGAAAGTGAAAATACCGATTTACGTAGGAAAGTCTGATCCAGAGGAACACTTGACAGCCTTCGCGATAACAATGGGAAGAGCGAACTTCAAAGAAAAGACGTTGGACAATGTCTTTTATTCATGGAACATCTTAAAGGACCAGCTCTCCAATGGTTCTCTAGGCTCAGAAGAAATTCGATCGACAATTTCAATCAGCTGTCCGCAGTATTCCTTAAACATTACGCTATATTTATGGAACGCAGAACGTCTGACGCAGATCTGTGGACCATGGGGGCAAGGAAAAAATGAGACTTTATGAAATTTCATCGAGCGGTTCAAGCTGGTACTATTGAAAGTAGAAGGGATAAGTGACGAGGCCGCGTTACAAGCATTGAAGAAAACTCTGCGGTTCGACTCAGATTTCTGAAAGGAGATCGCGCTAAAAGCCCCAACCACGATTTAGGATGCATTGCATCGAGCAACAAACTTCGCGGCAAACAAAAAAGAAATGAAGATCCTAGCCCAGGAGCAAGGAAAGGCAAAATCTGTGAGCTATCCTCCCCATGCTCCGAGCCCACTAAACAATAAGAAGGGCAACCAAGGTTCCGGATACATTCAGCACGAAGGAGGTTTCAAAGGAGCCCATAATTATTAAATTGACTTGCCCATTTATGGCTGTGGATGAGGCCAAGGCCGATGAAGAGGTACATGGAATAACACGTGGACAAGGCGCCAAGGATCCTACGACGAAACAGCTTATTGCGAACATCACCATATCTTCGGACATTCGACTGCAAATTGCCATATTCTGGGTTTAAAACTCGCTGCAAAGCTAGCAGCCGGCGAACTTAAGGGCAACATTAGCCTCAAGGATTTCGACATGGACATTAATACGAACCGGCCTGAGCAGGCGGGCGAGGATCCTCCTAAGCAAGGAAGGCAAGACGACGAGACACCACAGCCTGGATCTAAAAGATGGATAAACATGGTAATGGGCGGATCTCACTATTGCTCAGATACTATCTCGTCAATTAAAGCTTTTCAATGGCGAGCCGGTGTTAGCATTAATTGGCCCGCACCCTCCAAGTTCCCAAATGACGTAATCTCGTTCGAAGAAAGAAAAACCACCGGGATCGATAAACCACATGACGATCCTCTCGTAATTGAATTAATCATCAATGATTATGACGTAGCCCGCATATTGGTTGATAGTACGGTGGACATAATATTCAAAGAGACTCTTAAGAGAATGGATATCTATCTTTCCGACATAGTGGCAACCCCGAAATCGTTGACTCGATTCTCCGGAGAAACGACAATGACAATTGGAACAATCAAACTGCCTATTCAAGCTTGATGTGCGCCATAGCCTCAACCTATCATCTCTGCATAAAATTCCCAATGCCGAGCAGAGTAAAAACAATCTTGGGGAGTAAGAAGGAATCCGTGTGTACTTCCTAGCTGCACACAAACTCATGAAACCTGTCACTGATCCGGTAGCCAAGTCAGAGCGCAAGAAGATGAAGACGGATATAGAGCCAGTGAAAGAGCTCCCCAAAATCTTATAGCAATTACAGATCGCGGAGGATCACGAAGAGAAAGCAGCTGAACCAATCTGCAATCCTGTCGCTTTGGTGCGTATAGACGATAATAATCCATAATGGTGTGTGGACGTCGGAGCAAAACTCGATGAGAAAATCAAAGACAAGCTTGTTTCCTTCTTGAAAAAGAACATAGACACTTTCGCATGGGCAACAGAGGATATGTCCGGAATCAATATCACCGTAGCCAGTCACGAGTTGAACGTTGATCCTACCTTCAAACCAGTAAAGCAGGAGAGACTACAACTCTCACATACGAAATTGGAAGGTTAACAAAGGAGACTTAGTTTTACGGAAGGTTTTCCAGAATACAGCAGAAAGGAACGCTGGCAAACTTGGAGCAAATTAGAAATGACCTTACAAAATCACTAAGGTAGTCTGCCCTAGTGTTTACGAACTCGCCAACATGTCTGATGTTCTAATACCAAGATCATGGAACACAATCCACCTCAAGAAGCACTATCATTAAGTAACTTCACCAGAACTACGGGGCGGCTTGATCTCTGCAAAGGGTACATAGGCAGCTCGTCTTCGGATGAGTTCAGCTGCCCCCTCTTTAAAAAAAGGGGGAGTGGGTACGTATACTCGTATACTCCCATCTTTATAGTAAACTCTATGTCTAACTAAAGCAAACTTTTCGAAGCTAAGATCTTAAAATCACATCCTTTACGGATTACAAAAGCCTTAACAAAATAGGCATCTCAATCACATCTTTCGCGGATTACTAAAGTCTTAACAAAACAGACATCTCAATCACATCCTTCGTGAATTACTAAAGTCTTAACAAAACAGACATCTCGATCACATCCATCACGGTTTATCTCAAAGTCTCAACGAAACAGACGTCTCGATCGCATCCTCCACGGATTATCTCAAAGTCTTAACAAAACAGACATCTCAGTTCATTCTCGTTGCTGCTGGCCACAACAACGAACTATCACATCCTTTACGGATTCAAACTATTACATCCTCTGCAGATTAAAAGCGCACTATATAAATACATATGTCCATTGTCGGAGCGGATACATTGACGGAAACACATTCGTAAACCGAAATGTTCATCTAAAAATCCAATAAATGAATCCTTGGTCTCTAAATACATATGTCCATTGTCGGAGCAGATACGTTTATAGAAACGAATCCGTAAACCGAAATGTTCATCTAAAACCCAATAAACAAATTGTTGGTCGCTAAATACATATGTTCATTCAGAGCGGGTACATTTATGGAAACGCATCCGTAAACCAAAATGTTTCATCTAAACCCTGTCAACTGATCGATGGTTGCGACATCTTAGAAACATAACATTAAACATATATCGTTAGTCTGAGATACATAAACATGTTTCATCTAAACCAAGATATCAAGTATTTTTAACACGCTAGTCTTTAACATCTCAAAAACATAGTACTATATGTATGTCATTTAGTATGAGATACTCAAGCATGTTTTATCGAAACGGGCATGTAAGTCGATGCTACGTCATAGGCCCTAAAACGAAAGTCAATAATCAAAACCCGGCAATCACTCGCTCCTTAGCACGCTGGTCTTTAACATCTTAAAACCCAGTAAACATCGTTTCATCGCACACTGGAACTTAGCCTCTCTGCGCAGAGATGTAAGTTACCCTAACATGCTTCGGCTAACTAATGTACAGCTCATTACAACTATTTAATTTTTGGCAAGGTGCCCCTTGGAACTTGGCCCTTGAAAATTCTCAGGAAGCAACACGAGAGTTTTGGTGCATCGCATCGTCACGATCATCTTGGCACAACATCTCAACAAAAAACCTCGTCATGTTCCCCTTGGCAAAACACCTCATCATGTTTACTTCGGCAAAATAACGCATCATGTTTTCCTCGGCCAAAATTCCTCGTCAAGTACTCTTACAACGTAACAGTTCAACGATCAAGGCAACACATCGGGTCGGTAACATACTAACGGATCGGTCCGATAGTCTCATCGAGTGGTCAGCTCGGCCACATTGCTAAAGCAGTTCGGCACCCGAAATAGGTCGTGTGTTGGAAGAAACATAGAAGACGCCATTAACAGCTCAAATAACTAGGGCAAGAGTTTCCAACCCGGAAAAAATTTGAATCCCATTTTACTAAGGAATGACCGATCCGAAAGCTTACATAATGGCATTTCGCATAGCGATGGGACGAGCCAATCTCAGTGAAAGCAAGAACGACTCCGATTTCTGCTTCCTGTTTGTAGAACATCTCAAGGGGGCAGCCTTGGAGTGGTTTTCACGCCCTCGACCATAACTCTATCGATAGCTTCGATTAACTATCCACTACTTTTCTGAAACATTACTCTATGTTTGTGGATCGTGGAACTTCCAATGCCGACCTATGGACTTTATCCCAAGGTCCAAACGAATCATTACGAAATTTTATGAAGCATTTCAAAAAGGTTATATCCAAAGTCGACGGCGTAAGCAACAAATCCGCCCTGATCGCACTAAGGAAGTCACTTTGGTACGAGTGACGTTTCAGAGAGGAAATTGCATTGAACCACCAGCTGACTATCCAAGACGCATTACACCGAGCCTCAGACTTTATAGTCAATGAAAAGGAGATGAAAGTTCTATCACAAAGGTACGGCTCAGCGAAAGCAATGAGCCGAAGTAACGTTCAGGGTACCAACACGACTCTATCAAGATACTGGAAAAAATCAGAGAACATCGGTTTCATTCATCACGAGGGTCTAGCCTCGTAGGCACCCATAACTACCATGTGGGAGCCGGTCGCGAAAAAGTACCTTGGAACACTTGGAAAAGAAATACCAGCACATACGACGAAAAGGCTTATTGCGAACATCAACAACAGTATGGGCACCTTGCAGCAAACTACAGAACCCTCGGCTTGTTGCTTGCAGCAAAACTTGCGGAAGGAAAATTGGGCGACGCGGTCAGCTTGAAGGATTTTGAATGAAAGGACGAGGAAAAACAACCTCATCATGAAGACCGAGCCGATGAGCCCATTAAGCGAGGAAGACAAGATAACGAGGTGACGCAATAGGGATCCTGAAGGAGAATTAACATGATAATGGGAGGATCACAATTTTGCATGGACACCGTTTCCGCTATCAATGCTTATCAGCATCGAGCTGACGCCACTGCCAACCGATCCGCGCTTTCCATGTTGCCAGACGATGTGATTACGTTCGAGCAGGAAAAAAATTGTTGGTATCGGCCAGCCGCTCAACGACCCACTCGCTATCGAACTAATTGTGGCCGATCATGATGTTGCTCGGGTATTGGTAGATACAGGAAGCTCCATTGATATAATTTTTTGCGAAACTTTAAGACGCATGGAAATCAACCTTTCTGAGGTTACCTGTCTAAGCCGGAGGAGTGACCCTTGCATACTTACTTTGGCATACTAATTGCTTCGCAAAGTCTACTTGGCATACTTATCACCTAAAATCTTTAATATTTCGGCATACTTATCGCCTCAAATCTTACATACTTCGGCATACTATCGCCTCGAAAAAATAACTAAGCCTTGTTAAAATAGGCTAAGTGCTTATATTTTTGTTCTTTCGTCTGTTGCTGGCCACAACAACAAACTTTTTCACATCCTTTATGGATTTTTACTACTACTAATACTCTAAAGCGCGCTATACAAATCCTTGTATGCTGTCAGAGCATTCACATATGAGAAAGCGTGTTCGTAAACCGAAGTAAACATACAGAAACCCAGTAATATGTTCATCAACACTGGTCACTAACACCTCGTAACGCTTCGGTTCAAAATAAAGCATGAAAAACAAACCAAAAGATAAAACCTAAAATATACTTCAATAAACTATGGATAAAGCCGTCTAGGCATCTTGTTCCTGATTATAAAAAAAAAAGAGGAGGACAAAACAAGCAAATGTATAACAGAGTCTAGGGGAGATTAGGATCTGTAGTCTCCTCGGCGGTATGATCAGTGGCCTGAGTACCAGCATTGGATCCAGAAAAGTCTCTTACACCGACGGCCGCCGCATCATTCTCTAGCGGTTCACCAGGGAGCATAGAACCGACGGAATCAGATGAAACGAGAGACATTACCAGATCATTCTCCATCTCATTTTCGATCTTTTCAAACTCCTCATGAGCTCCAGCCAGATCGATTCGCCATTCAGACAGCTTGGCCACCTCGGCATCCAGGGTTAGGGCATCGTCCTTCTTGAGAATGTCGAGAAGTTGGAGATTACTGTCCACATGTGCAAGGTCAAGCTCTTTCTCTTTGACCTCTTTTATATCCTTGAGGTTCTTCTTAATCTTAGCCAATCTCCCCTGAAACTTCTCTGCCATCTCCCGCCACGCGGCCTTCCGAGCTTTTTTTCACGTTCGCCTCGTGTAGAGCATTCACAGCAGCAAGTCGCCTCTTCAGCGATTCAATCTCAGCGGATTTCTTTGCCTTTGTGGCATCCTGCTTCATGCACAAATCTCTTAGACTGGCCGTTTCGCTTTTAAGAAACACTTTCTCCTTTTCTAGGGGATTAATCTGATCCAAGGAGGATGCAAGCTCGGCAACATATTTACGAGATCGTCAAACTTAGCTTTCATCTGCAGGGCATCTTTCCTCGCCTCAGTAATATGGCATTTGTCTTTCCTTGCTCCTCGATCATACTTGGCAATGATCTTGTTGATCGATGCCATGAACTGCAGGATAAAAGACAAAAATCAATACCCGAAGCTCTTAATCAAAAAGAAGTAAATCTGAAATGGTTACCTTAACGCCACGTAAGGGCATGTCGGCATACAGAGCACCTTCGACAAGAGTGTTAACGGGGGAAAACGGTCATTGGGTGATTTGATCGTGGAAATAAGAGCAGCCGAGGCAACTGCATCATTATAAACGGGCTCGTCCCCATCATGTTTGAATAAAATCTCCGCATAATTTGGGGGGGGTCGGCTCGCTTCTGTTTCTTAGCCTTTTCCTTTGCAATGCTTTTTCCTTTTTTAGCACTGGAAGCCGGACGCTTCTGGGACGGTGGTCTGACCTCCTTCGATTGGCACGGAGCAGGAGGAACGGAGTCAGAAGGAATGCCAGATACGACCTGCCTCACCCTATCTTCCATAACCGGCTTGGTAAAATCTTTAGTTGCCTCGGCATCAGCAGTGTCATCAGAAACGCTATCCTCATTTACAATCAGAGTGTCGTTAGACCCCCGAGCCGGTCCAGATGTCACCTTGATGTCCCTGAGAGATGCCTCGGCTCCTGCTGCAGTTCCGAGCCTTTTTCTTACGTCCCTCTCTTTTTGCTCATGCTTATCATGGATTGTCATTCGCTTGCCCATTAATTAAGCAATGTGCAACCAAGGTGCAAGAAAGATTCTGAGCTCGTGGACACTTCAACACTGGCAAACCGAGCCCTTGCTCTTTCCACACGTACTAAGGATAAGTATTTCTACCAGTGAGTCTTCCCACCAGCTAGTGTGTCCCTAAGTATATAAGTGTCTTCTGGGAACGTCGGAAGAAGATGGTGACATGCAAAAAGGAAAAAAGAGATTAGAAATATAAAATAACACAATACCAAAGTAGTCTAAGATCGGCTACCAATGGGTCCCCAACTCGTCACAACTTTTTCGAGACAATCTTCAGCAATCGCCGCTTTAGTTATTGGGACATAGAAAAAATGGCTTGCCCAATCATTATCTTTACTTTTAAACCCTTCGATTATCTTGTAGTATTTCTTGGGAGAAATATAATACGTCGGAGACTTCAGAACCTTCCGAAACTCAAGGAGATGTTATAGGTGTTTAACTTTCACCTCGACATCACACTCATAACTTAGTACCAAAATACCGACTAAATGGCACATCCCCCAAGGCATAATCTTGTTGAGAGCTAATCTTTGCTTCTTCAGGAATCGCACTATCAAACCTTGGATTGGAAACCACAAGAGGCTCGCATAGAAGAAACTTTCATATAGACAAAAATGCTTCGGCGGAGGATTACCAGGACGACCTGATGTAGAAGGCACGATCAAGTCAACCTCCTCTGAAATCCCAAACCTGTGCCTCAGCAGCGCTAGGGATTCCTCGATTGACAGAGTCGATCCAGGTGGGTAGGCCTTTTTCTTTTTGGCTCTTCGTTACGCGGTGCACTTTTGGAGAGACCAGCTTCATAACTGGCAAATAGCCTCTCCAACTGTCTCACCTCGGCCTCGTCAAGAACAAGTTCTTCAGTTTCCTCCTTGATATGACCAGGAGCCAACACCATTTATGCCTCGGGGACATCTAGTAGAGGTTCATCAACAAGATGAGGAACCTTGATAACGAGCCTATTTTCAGCAGCCAAATTTGTCGCGGCACCTTTCACTTCGTCCAAACTAGCCTCAACAATTGTTTCATCAGCCGTTTTCTCTTCGGTGACCGGATTCGCTTCGGCAGACATATTCACCTCATCAGAAACTGATGTCTCATCTATCTCGTTTGCCTCAGGGGATCTAATCATCTTGCGACCAAGTTCCCATGGGGAATCAGCCGAGGCAAAAGAATCCCGCAGCTCATCGGATGAAGACATGAAGAGTTAGAAGATGCTTCGAAAGACTCAAGGAGACCACCACGGAGTGATAAAGATGAATCGGAAAACTCAAAAAAACCACCGCGGGATGATGAAGATAGATTGCAAAACATAAAACGGCGGTGGCGAAACAAACGGAAATAAATAAGAGAAAGAGAAGAGAGAGCTCTACCTTTGAAATTTTGAGGATGCGAAGTGAGAAAAATGAGGAAATCCTTAGTGATTTATAGAGAAACCTAGGATTTTCGGCGCGTGGGCATAGCGCATCGAGAACCAGCAAAGGCGTTTCAAGTCTTCAAGGGAAATCATTACCTGACATCACGAGTACCTGATTTCTGAGAAAAACTTAATCATTAAAATGTTGCGAGCCGCGAAAGATAAATCGGCTTAACTACGGCTCGGCGTAAACTTTAGCTTATCTTCAATTCAGCTCGGTGCAAACATCAGTCCGTCCTAACATCGGCTTGGCATGAGTTTTCAAATCCAGCATGTTGATCTTTCTTTTTGGCTCGGCAACTTAACCTCGTCACAATCACTTTGAATCTGACAAGCTGGGGGGCTAACTGTTGGGGTCAGTTTTCACCACTGGCAAAATCAACATGGAAATGACCCAAGAATTGTTATGGGCCATGGGACGAGGCAAACAACGATACGCACCGAGGCAAGTGACAATACGCGCTGGGGTAAATATTGACGTAGGCTGAGGCGTATCAGCATGCGTCGAGGCAAATTTCACCATGCCAAGGCGTATTCAGTATGCGTCGCGGCAAACTTCATCTTGGGCCGAGGCGACACCTTCGTCTTGGGGCCGAGGCGAAGTCACAATGGGCCGAGGAGAAATCAGCATAGGCCGAGGCAAGTTTCCAAATAGACCAAGACATCGTCTTTCCTAAAGTCGGTCAAAAGAAAAAAAGAAATTACAAATCTAAGGAAGAAAAAGAAATACAAATCTCTGAAGAAAAAGGAAGGTTTCCGATATTCTCACTAGGGGTCTAATCCGAAGTCTATAAAAGAAGAAGAAGACATTCGAGAGAGAAGAAGACAACTTTGCAGAGCAAGACTTTACACTAAAATAAATATTGTATTCTAAGGCTTTTTCAGATTAGCAATAAAAAACCATCTTTGGATATCTTTTCTGCAATCACACCCAGAAGTTTCTGTTTTCCTAAATTCTTCATCAAGTTTAGTTGTGCGGGTTTCGACTTCCACAGTGATTACTTTGAATCTCAACAAGCAAACCTCCTCAATGAACCTATAGGAGCAGGGGAAATTTCCATGAAGCTTATCGGTTGCTAAAATAATCCATTTCTGAGCTGAGAACTGAAAGATTAAGTGATCCGTTGATCAAACCTGAAATTTTCTTGGAGTTGCTGCTATTCTACCATATAGTAAAATGTGTGCTGAATAAAATAAACCATGGCCTATTTGTTTAGTTTCATAAGCTAAAAAATTGCTCAAACCTATTGATTTCAGTGAATTAACCCGAACTATCTCAACTGCCAAGAATGTTATCGGGAAGAACCCGCGAGAGAGCATCCTGGACAGATTACCAAAATCCACAAAAGATGAAATTTTACATGTAAGTTGTAAATTTTCCATATATATTCTGATTAGTCGAGATTGGTTGTATAATGCCTATGGATTTTTTTCTTTCATCTCCAGAATTTGCTATATAGATAGTTTCCTGGACTTTGTTAGGAAAGATTCAAACTCACTTTACACCCAGAGCAAGTTCTTTATGGTAGGATGTGATGAGATTCAACCAGTTAATCAGAGAGTCTCGAACCGAACGAGAAAACTGAACCGAAAGTATTTGGAATAATCGACCAATGCTTGACCCTTTCTTTTATTTTGTATTCTAGTATTGTTAATAATGAGATTTAGATCTTCGGAACCTATCTCTACACTTTTCCATTTCTCCTTACTTGTAGGAATCGTGGATTCTAATTCTCCTTTGTATTGTTCCTATTTAAACTAATGAAAAACCAAAAAGAAGTAGTCTTAACTACCCAAAGTCATTTGTGTTCTTGGTCTAAGAGTTATTCTTGATCAACAATTGATTGGTTTTCATTGGGACCTCTATCATTTCCCAAAAGCATAAAGAAGAAAACGTTTTTTTTTGACAAATCAATTCTCCTTTCTCATTCTTTTTTCTGATGTTTAAATACAATTGAGAATAAGAACAGTTGGGATCTCAATCCCTACAAAACAGGAAACTCAGAGATGTGAAAGAGAACATGAACTTCCACGTCTTCCACCGCCACGTTCTTCCATTGCCACGTCATCTTCTTCTTCCTCACATTTGTATCCCATCAGGATGTTATATTTTATTATGCAGGTTGGTAGGCTGAAGGATGTAATGTCCAATATTGATTCCCAACTCGAGGTAAGCTATGAAATTCTTCAAGTCTATCGGATATAATAAGCAACTCGGAGTAATCCGTTAGAACAGTAGTAGTTCTAATCTCTTCATACCAATGTAACACAAACATGGAATTGTAGTTGATCCACATTTGACTACAATTCCATGTGTGCTGTTTCCTTGATATTAAACCACATTTGACTCAGGCAATGAAAGAGTCGGTGGGATCTGATTTCAGACATGAGGTTTCTTTACTGGTTCGTCCAATGCAAAAGGTTAGCTTCTTCTGGTAGCTAGTTAAAGAGTTTAGAGTTTTATTATATAAATTCTCCACTCCCATTGTATGTATCTGGTTTAACGAGCCAAACTTGCATTCTAGTCCGGTTTATGAATTGATCTTAACCTGTTTTCTCTGCCAGGCTCTTGATGCTGCGTTCCAGCACTACGATGCCGACTTGCAGAGAAGAACCGCTAAGAGCGATGGAGGTGGCCGCAAAAGACCATACGGTTGTGTTTAGAAGACAAAAAAAAACACTGCAAGATCTTTGTTTTGTTTCATCAGCCTTAATTGGTGCTTTTTGAGATTTTTCATTTGTTGTTGTTAATTTTCTGGCCATTTTAATACGAAAAGGCGTTTATAGCTTTTTTTGGGTTCTGCAAGGCGTTTAGATTTTTATAATGCAGACTTTTTGTACTTGGAAAGAACGAAGAGAATTTCCTTCGGACATTTAATTTTGTAGTGTAATTAAGATTCTCAAAGGACTTGATTGAGAAGTGTAAGTGGGTTTACTGTTAAGGATGTTGCTTGAGCCCTAAGAAACTTCTCTATACCCTAAATGTTTAGTTACGTGACAGCGATTGTTGTCCGTAGGGCCACACCATAATTAACAAGAAGAAATTGTTCAATGCTACGTTTTCTGACTTTAATGTTAAGCGGTATATTTTTTAGGGAAAATTGTAGAAAAATTATTTTTTTTTGAAATACCAGCGCTACCTTTAAAACCAGCAAAATTAATGCGGAGCGTTAGCACACTGTCTGCAGGTTGATATTTACAATCCAAACAAATGTAGATTACACAGAGTACAAGTAGAAATAGAAAAGAGTACGTACAGTGTCTGCTTTTACTCGCAGAAAAAAAATAAAGCGTTTTCAGTCTCTGCCATTGGAAGCAGAGTAAGCGCAAACACTGCTTAGATTCTGCTTTTATTATGAAAGTTTTTGGCAAACACTGCTGTGCTTTACAGTTAAGGTTTCGCAAACCATCTAACGATAGACCAAAGACAGACTGGTATCAGACTTTGGGATAATTCATTTTTACAAGTTTTTTTCCTAAATTGTGTTTTTATTTATTTACTGCCACTTTTTTAATACATTATTTTTGTACAGCTTATTACGAATTTAATATAAAAAGATGAAAATATTATCATGTGTTTCTTTGTTCACGAACGACAATATGTCAAGTATTCCCTTAATATTGTACTCCTTTATAAACCATGAATATTATTTTTCTTCAATTCTATTTTTTCAAGGTATATAAGATGAGTTTGGAGTTATGACGTCTAAACAAATGTTAATCATAGTTTTTACTTCATTTTAAGTGGTTTAGGGTTTCACAAACTCACTGAAGATCAAAAACAGTGCTTTGGAAGAAGTTTGACCAAAAGAAAAGACGGAGCTGTCTTAACTGTACGACAAAAGGAGGCGCTAACTTTTTAACCTCTGTCTTAATTAATTAATTTTTTTTTTCCCGTAATTTATTTTGGGCCTTCTAATTTTAAAGGCCTCACAAATTGGACTTCGATTTTGAAACGCTAGACAACATACCCTTCGATTTCTGAGGAAATGGTTCAGAAGGATCACCAATAACCATGGTTGTAGAGAGTTTAGTGTTGCTCCGGTCCATCAAATTCATGATCACACAGAGAGAATCACAGTTGCTCTGATGATGTGTTGACGCTGCCCATTAGGGTTTGTGATAATTTTCCTTTTTCGACATATTTTCTTTTACGCGCCATAACCAGTAGTGCATTAACCGAAATGAGATTAAGAAATTTCAAACAACTCAATAAAAAATAGAGTGGTTAGGGTATCGCAAACTGAATGAATATCACCAACGGTAGAAGACAATCACCAGTAGTACATTAACCGGTATAAACCGGAACAACATAAACAATCTCAAAGAACTCGATAGAAAAGAGAGTGGTTAGGATATCACATACTGAATATATATCACCGAAGGCAGATTGATATCGGAGAATTTATTTATACAATTTTTTTTGTTTTGCATATTTATATATACTTACACTTCCTTTTATACATTATTTTTTAAAGTTTATTACAAATTATGTAAGAAAAATTGATTTTTTTTTTTGTTATCATATGTTTCTTTGTTCAACACCGAGAATATGTGAAGTATTCCTTTGGTATTGTACTCCTTTATAAACCATTACTATTGTTTTTTTCTTCCATTATGTTTTTTCGAGATTTTAAACTCTTAGATTGAAGATTATTTTGGAGTTATGACGTCTAAAAAATGTTAATCGTAGTTTTTATTTCGTCTAAAGTGGTTTACGGGTTCGCAGACTGAATGCAGACGTAAAGCAGTGAGTTGGAATAATTTTTACTAAAAGAAAATGTGGCGTTGTCTTAACTGTCTTAATTGCACTATGATTGGAGAAACTATCTTAATCATCTAAATTTGGTTTTTTCTTCCATAATATAGTTCGGGACTCCGAATATTTCAGGCCCATGACGAAGCCCAATAACCCTAAAAAACACGATATTGACTCTTTCTTTTTGTTAAGAGGGTATTTCAGATTTTGATCATCTTTTTCCCCTAGCAATCCTAGAGCAGACATCATCTTCAACTTTTTCGATCTCTTCATTTCTCCGATATTTCTCTTATATTTCTCCGAAATATTCTAATTCCTACGAATATATCATGGATATGGATGATTATACCATGGATTTTCCTGCCAGGCTTTTTCCAAAGGACATGAACCAGACACAGATACCAGAATAAACTACAGTTCGAATTTTAAACATCTTCCACTGGTGGAAACTGTAGTAGGTAAGGAAGTGTGGGACCATGTTTGCGACTCATCACTAGGAGTTATTTGTAAGTTTGAGAAGTTGAATTTCGGATGGAGTGCGAGATTTTTGCATCATCATTGTATTTCCAATCAACTGGAGTGTGAAAGACCACATGAGTTGTGGTTTTTGATCGCAAGACAGCCATCACGGTTCTCGCTCTTCGAGTTTGAATAGATTACATGTCTTAGCTTTGATGAAATCATGCAGTTGGATGGGCTGGAATCTTCTCAAGCTTCTCAAGAAGGCTGAAAATGCTTTTGGGATCTTCTTAAAATACGACGTTTCAGCCCTTGTATCGAGGATATAAAAAACTTGTGTTTGAACTATGCTGGACATATAACCAAATCTTGGTCTAGGGAAGATAAAATTAGTCTTAGTTATTTAGCCATCATGTCTAACGGTCTGTTGGGTGTTGATCGGTGTACCGCTATTGCACTTAACGTAGCTAGGTTGGTGATTGATTTGGATACTTTTGAACGGTATCCTTGTGGGAGAGTTTCTTACAAAGATCTTGTTGAGCAGGTTAAATTTGTAACTAAAGAGATGATATGGCAAGACTCTTATGTTATGGAGGGATTCGTGCAAGTTCTACAGGTATGGGCGTATGCTTATATGCCCATAGTGGGATAATATTTGGGAACACCTATAGCGTATGACGGTATATATCTGCTAAGATTAGAGGGAAAAGTTGGCAGGCCCCATATGGATAAGACCTTCTCGAGTGAAGGGGTATGTACATTTTCCCTAAAGGCATATCTTTGGCACATATTGTTCAAGGGAAAATGTAGTCTTTTGGCAGAATTTGTTTGTGAATTACGCACACTTCTGGCAGACTTCTAGCTACTCAGTAACCACATAACTGTGTTTTGTAAGTGACTATAACTAGTATGTGTGAGAGATCCCATATAGAAATGTATCCACGTTGGAAAGATAACAATATATTTGATGTCAAGGTTGATAATCTCATAAAATACATTATCTCAGGCAAGCCGTTGGCTGACATCAAATGGACCGTATCAAAAAAGCCCCCAATCCCACAAATAAAAAAGGGCAATGGAAAAAAGAGGAAAGTAGTTCATTAAGAAAGGAGTAAAAAAGGGAAAAAGTGGAAGGGAATTGAAGAGCAACATGGAAAAAAGAGGAAGCGAATTGAAGAATATGCAGAAAAATCGAAGAAGACGAAGATGTCACACGTTATGTCTTCAACCCGAGGTTGACTATAGATAAGATTCCATCTACTGGTTCAAGAGACATCGTCGACATCATTGTGGATGTCGTGGATAAATAGCAAACCAAGTTTGACGCAGTAGTAGCCAGAATGGAAAATGTCAGCTTGGAACATCAATGATTAAGCTTGGAACATCAACGATTAAGCTCGGAACAGCAACGAGCCAGCATGGAACAACATAATTTTTTGGGTGAAACCTTAAAGAACTTGGAAAATGTCGTTGCAAGACTGATGGAGAGGATGACTTGTTTGGAGCAAGATACTCTCTTCTCTAACAACAAATCAAAACGAAAAGATGACAATCGCATGGTGTAATCAATTAAAGCGTAATATGCCATTATGCCATTACGGCAGAATAGTTCATATTAATTCAATGCCTTTTAATTTTCAGATTGACGACGAGACTACGGTGGATAACCAAGGAGATGATGGCAAAGACAACGAATGAGCAGGAGAAGGAATCAAGGTTGGCATCGAGGCAGACGATGCCTCTTATTAAGATGGTAAAGAAAGAAATGCCAAAAAGGAGAAGATGATGCCATTAAGGCAGATGATGAAGAGGTTGGCATCGAGGCAGAGGATGCCAAAGAAGCAACTGGTAATCCGCAAGGTCTAGCCTTAATGGCAGATGGTGATAAAAGAGATGGGAGTGAAAAGGCTGATGATGCCTCTTGTAAAGAAAGTGATGCCAAAGAAAAAGAAGCTGATGCCATTAAGGCAGATGATGAAGAGGTTGGCTTCGAGGCAGAGGTTGGCATCAAGGTAGAGGATGCCAAAGAGGCTCATCGCCGATTTGGTTCATCGGCTCATCGTCAACTTGGTTCGTCAGTAGTCCCGCAGATTTGGCTAGGCACAGAATGTTCGGTTAGGAACAGAATGTTCGGCTAGGCACAAAATGTTTGGCTAGGCAGAGAATGCTTGGCAATGTAGAGAATGTTCGGCTAGGCACACCAAGAGTCGGCTAGGCTCAAAACTGACACTTAGCCATTTTTACCGTTGATCTTTGTTGGATGAATTTTGACCCCAACAAACTAGACACCAAGAAAAGTTAAGATGGAAGATGTGGGAATTAAGGAGATAAGTGCAAAGTTGGATAAGTATATATATTTGAGCCAAAGAGCTATTCACTTTGTGGAAGGTTTTGATGAACACCAAGAGGTTGTTAAGGAAGTTCATCAAAAGGGACACAACTTTCAACCCCAACAACAACAAGGGTACATTCCCAAGCAACAATACTCTTACCCAAACTTTCAAGTACAAGGTAATGCCTCCACTCAACCTTCACAACAAGATGAAAGATTTGGTTGAAAGAGTGTGGGATGGCCAAATCAAGGGTAATGAGAATATTGTAAAGAGGTACCTTGCGGTTAAAAAGAGGATTGATGTGATCTACAATGAGTTAGATGGAAAGATAACAATGGGTACTTTACTGGTTAACCCCAAATCCAACCCAAAATCCTTTTATGGCGTGGTTATCTCGGATTAGATAAGGTCTTGGGAGCTCAACAAAGACCAAATGGAATGTCACAACAAGAGCAAAATGAAAGGGATGTGGAAGAGTTAGCTATGCTTTTTGGTTTTGCTAATCTTGAGGAAGCGGATAAGGTTGTTGAGGCCATGAGATTATCACCTAAAGCTAAGGAGGAAAAACCTATAAAGGTTGAGAAGAAAGAAGCCATATTCAAGAACAAACACCCTATGTTGAAAATTTGGTTAAGAATGATGAAGTGCTCAAGGAAAGTGCACCAAAGAAGAAGAAAAGGGAAGATATTTCCACTTATGAGTCTCCACCCTATGAAGCCCCACTTCCATTCCCACGGCTGGTGTTCTCCAAAACACTCAAGAGGATTTTTCAAGCTTTAAGAAGAATATGGAGGCTATAGGAGTGGCTTTACCTAAGGGAGATGATTTTGCGCAAATCCCCATCCAAAGAAAGCTAATCAAGGATGTATTGGCTAACTATGGAAAGGTCATGGATGTGATTAAGAACTATGAGCAAAGATGTGGAGAGACATTAGAGCCAAAGGTCCTCACAAAGAAGAGAAATCCGGGTAAATTCTCAATACCATGCTTTCTTGGAGATTTGAAATTGGATGATGCTTTATGTGACTCCGGTTCAAGTGTGAATGTGGATGCATCTTCAAAGTATCCTTTTGGAATCCGTGAAGATTACCCTTTGAAAGTTGGAAATTGTGTTGTTCCAATGGACTTCATGGTTATGGAGATGGATCCAACAAAGAAACTACCTCTAATTCTTGGCACACCATTCTTGGCAACCGCGGGAGCAAGGATGGATTTTCACAACAAGAAGATTATCCTCCACAATGTGGATTTTTATGTTTCTTACCCAATCTCTCATATTCCTACAAAATTGTGTGGAACCATGTTGGGGTCGATTTTCACCTCACTGAGATCAACGGTTAGAAATACTAAGTATGAGTGTTAGGCCTAACCAAAAAGAAGTGACGAGCCAAACTCTTGGCTAGGCAGCAAGGAGTAAGTGACGAGCCAACGTTTGGCTCGGCAGCAGGATGAAGCAGTGACGAGCCAAAACTTGGCTAGGCTCACAAACACTTGGCGATGAGCCAAACACTAGGTGACGAGCCAACACTTGGCTAGGCAACATGTTGGCAAACCAACAAACGGTGACGAGCTAACATGTTGGCGAACTAACAAGCAGTGAATGACGAGCCAACGTTTGGCTAGGCATGAAGAAGTGAATGACGAGCCAACGTTTGGCTAGGCATGAAGAAGTGAATGACGAGCCAACGTTTGGCTAGGCATGAATAAGTGAGTGACGAGCCAACGTTCAGCTAGGCGACAAGCCAACACTTGGCTCGGCAGCAGGGAAACAAGAGCCGAGCCAACATCTTGGCTCGGTAGTAGGGAGAAGCAGGAGACGAGCCAAAACTTGGCTCGGTAGCAAGGAGAAATATGGCGACGAGCCAACACTTGGCTCGGTAGCAGGAAGAAGCAGGAGACGAGCCAACACTTGGCTCGGTAGCAAGGAGAAAGATGGCGACTAGCCAAACTTGGCTAGGCAGTGGAAGGAGCAGGAGACGAGCCAACACTTGGCTCGGTAGCAAGGAGAAAAGAGTAACGAGCCAACACTTGGCTCGGTAGCAAGGAGAAAAGAGTAACGAGCCAACACCTTGGCTAGACAGGAAGAAGTAAGCGACGAGCCAACACTTGGCTAGGCAACATGTTGGCAGATCAACAAATGGTGACGAGCCAACATGTTGGCAAACCAACAAGCGGTGACGAGCCAACATGTTGGCGAACCAACATACGGTGACGAGCCAACATGTTGGTGGACTAACATTCTGGCTCGGAGATACGGCAAAGCTAAGATGACCCAAACTCCTCTGGCTCGGCATCAGGGAGGAGCACCTATGAGCCCAAAGGCCGAGGTGGCGAACCAAACTCTTCCGGCTCGGCTTTAGGGAAAAGGTGACGAGCCAACATGTTGGCCAACCAACGAACGTGACGAACCAAGATGTTGGCGAACACACAAACATCTTGGCAACGAGCCAAACATCTTGGCAACAAACCAAAAGACAGTGGACAGCTGACAAGCTCGGCAAGCATGACGAGCCGACAAGTTCGGCAAGCATGACGCGCCGGAAAACTCGGCAGGCATGACAAGCCGACAAGCTGGGCAATATGACGAGCCCGCATGCTCGGCAACGTGACGAGCCGACGAGCTCGGCAACATGACAAGCCAGCAAGCCCGGCAGGCATGACGAGCCGACAAGCTGGGCAATATGACGAGCCCGCATGCTCGGCAACGTGACGAGCCGACGAGCTCGGCAACATGACAAGCCAGCAAGCCCGGCAGGCATGACGAGCCGACAAGCTTGGCAATATGATGAGCCGGCATGCTCGGCAACGTGATGAGCCGATGAGGTCGGCAACATGACGAGCCGGCAAGCTCGGCAAGCAGGCGAGCTCGGTGACACGATGGCAATCTCAGAAAGTATGACAAGCCCTGCGACGAAGCACATATCTGTGTAATCATGGGCCGAGCCCAAGGTCACGAAGAGTAGTTTGAGAAAGGCCAAATTCGTAATGAACAAAACATTGGTGGGCTGATCTCGAGAGAAGGTTGAGGCCGAGCCCAGCTGTAAAGCCCAAGATGTCATAACCGACTGGCGAAAAGAAAATCCCGAAGAATAAGGAAGTTTTACTTTATCGCTTAGGAAGAGGCCTAGCCGACTTAGTTGTGTATAAATAGACAAGTATCCCTTTGAAAAAGGGATCCGAAAATTGACATAGCTAAACACTTATTACTTTACAAACAGCTTTCAAAACAGCTTGAATAAAATCTCCATCTTTGGATCTCTGTTCTTGGTTTCTTTACGTAGAAGTTTGTCGAATCCCTAAATCTCTTTACAAGTTTTTGGTTGTGCGAGTTTCGACTCCCACAATTTGGCGCCGTCTGAGGGGAGTCTCAAACTTTCTGACACCTAAGAACCACTGAGTACGAGATCTGAAGCGATGACTACCGACGGAGACCGAAGCGGTGACGATGCGAGCAACACCGGCGTTGATCCTCCTAGGATAGGAACCAATCTGCCTCCAGCGAACACGGAAGGAACCACATAAACTTTAACAGAGTTGAAGAACATGATGACCGCGTTGCTGACGAAGGCCGAGGAGCAAGACAAGCTGAACTGCTCGCTAACAGAGAGAATTGAGTCGCTAGTAACCGATAGCCGAGCCAGAAACATACGATCTAGAGGAGTCGGCTCAACTATGAACCCACCTGTTAGCGGAATAACCAGGCGGCTTGGCCTAAACCCGACGGCCCTAGATTTTTCAACACCACGCGACGCACCAAGGACTTTGGGAGGATTACCACCGCCACATCCAACAAACGAGCAGGCACCCGCGGTGACAAGATCAAATATCACCGAGCTACCCCGGCTGACCCAAGGCGCAAAAGGAACCAGGGATGGATATGACCTACGCACCAACGTTGGATCGGCTACAGCAATCATTCTTGACGAAGAAGGAGACCACAATGCAGAAAATCTTGCTGACGAGGGATTCGCACCAGCAATAATGGGAGCTCGAGCCAGCGAAGGTGATACTAACCTAAACCGAGCCAGGAATTTGGCAGAGGAAGAAGAAAATCTCCTCTGGGTCCAACAGGCGCAGTACGCTGACGAACCAAGAACGACGAGCCGAGCCCAGAGAGAAGAGCTGGATGAAATCCGAGCCTCTTTGGATCGTGCCGCTGTTGAGATGAAAGCTGTCCGATCCCAGGTTCACAAGGCAACCAGCAAAGTCCCAGAGATTGACCGTGTACTGGAAGAGGCACACAATACACCGTTTACAGCCCGGATTACCAAGGAAAGGATTTCCAACCTAGGAAAAATCAAAGTTCCGATTTACGACGGGACAACTGACCCAAAGGAGCACATAACGGCGTTCATCATAGCAATGGGCCGAGCCAATTTCAGAGAAAAGGAGAGAGATGCCGGTTTCTGCCTACTGTTTGTGGAGCATTTAAAGGGTGCAGCCCTCCAATGGTTTTCCAAATTCGAGCGAAACTCCATCAACGATTTCCAGCAGTTGTCTGCCGCCTTCCTGAAACATTACTCTATGTTTATGGATCGAGGAGCCTCTGATGCCGACCTCTGGACATTAACTCAAGGGCCTACGGAGACACTACGCAGTTTCATGGGAAGATTCAAAGCAGTAATGTCAAAAGTCGAGGACGTAAGCGACAAGGCCGCCATGCTTGCATTAAAAAGGGCGCTGTGGTACGAATCAGAATTCCAAAAAGAAATCGCTTTGAACGCGCCACTATCAATCCAAGACGCGCTGCACCGAGCCTCAGATTTTATAGTCAATGAAGAAGAGATGAAGGTGTTGTCCCAGAAATACAGAGCGACCAAGACGATGAGCCGTTCTTTCCAAACTCAGAACCCCCAGCCTCCCAAGAAGAGTAATCAAGGAACCGGATATGAACATTACGAAGAACCCAGTTTTAGAGGCACCCATAACTATCAAGTAGGTGCCGGTCGTGGGATAGTCCCTTGGAATACATGGGCAAGAAACTCCAACACTTATGATGAGAAGGCCTACTGCGAATACCATCGTTACTGCGGCCACTCAACTACTAATTGTCGAAGTCTTGGCGCAAAACTTGTGGCTAAACTAACGGCAGGAGAACTTGGCGACACTATCAGCCTTAACGATTTTGAACGAGAAGACAAAAAAGACCAGCCTGATCAGACCATCCGAACTGGAGACGCGGCTAAGAGAAGGAAGCAAACCGACGAGGAAGCACATCAGGATTCCCGAAGAAGAATTAACATGATAATGGGAGGATCCCAATACTGCATGGATACGGTATCCGCAATCAAGGTTTTCCAGCGCAAGGCGGATGTTAGCACCAACTGGTCGGCGCCCGCCAATTTACCAAATGATGTGATTTCATTCGAGCAAAATGAAACGGCTGGCATTGACCAGCCTCATAACGATCCACTCGTTATCGAGTTAATCGTAGGAGACCACGACGTTGCCAGAGTGTTGATAGATACAGGAAGTTCTGTCGATGTTATTTTTCTAGAAACATTAAGGCGTACGGAGATCAGTCTGTCCAAAGTTACAGCAACGCCGAAGGCACTAACCGGATTTTCAGGAGAAAGAACAATGACCCTCAGAACGATCAGACTACCCATCCGAGCCGAAGGAGTAACAAAAATCGTAAAATTTTCGGTGGTAGACCATCCCGCGATATACAACGTAATCATGGGAACCCCTTGGATAAATTCTATGAGAGCTGTCCCATCAACATACCATCTATGCATAAAGTTTCCGACGTCGAAAGGAATCAAAACCATTCGTGGAAATCAGAAGGAGTCCCGAATTTGTGTTATGGCCGAGCATAAGCTTAGGAATCCCGTAGCAGAACTTAACACGAAGACGAAGCAGAAGAAAGTCAAGGTGAATCGGGAACCTGAGAACGAACTAGCCAACTGCAATTCACCCAGGAGTGTACGAGCTCGCTAACATGGCCAGTATTCCAGTACCAAGATCTTGGAACGCAATGCACTTAAAGAGGTACTACCACTAAATCACTTCACATGAACTACGGGACGACTTGATCCCTGAAAAGGGTACGTAGGCAGCTCGTCTTTGGATGGGTTCAGTTGTCCCCCTCCTCAAAAAAGGGGGGCAGTGGGTACGTATACATGTATACTCCCACACCTCGCATCATTCTTTAAAGGTAATAACTTCAAAAATTTTCTAACACAACTCGTGTCACTCGACCTACGCAAGTCAAAACTTTACATCCTTCACGGATACTCTATCACCTCTTCTGTTGCTGGCCACAACAGATGAACTACTGCATCCTTTATGGATTTTAACCACTATTTCTATATGGAATAGGGTTCTCAACACCCTCTCACGGGTATAAAAGCGCGCTATATAAATTCAGACTGGGTATATCCTGGTCTAATATCCGAAAGGTATATCCTGAACGATATTCTTACAAGTTTACCTTCGAGAGGGACCCGTAAGTCGAAAACTCGCAAGTCTTAAAACTCGAAGTAAACTCTTAAACCCAGTAAACACCTCTTGGTACACTGGTCATCGACATCTCAGAAGCATAATACTAAACCCACCAGTTAGTATGAGATTTTAAACATGTTTCATCGTCAAAAACGGGAATGTAAGTCGGAACACCGCAAGCCCTAAAACTGACAAAGCGCTCAAAACCCAGGAACCGATCGCTGGTCGCAACATCTCAAAAAAGATAGTACTAGACATATATTGTCTAGTATGAGATACATAAATATGTTTGGTCTAAACCCAGCAACCACACGTTTTTTAACACACTGGTCTTCAACATCTCAATAACATTGTATTAAACCTCGTTGACTATGAGTTCGAAGCAAGAGTATTAAGTATAACACCTGGGTCAGAACGACGTGAATACTCTTTTCAATTATGGCACAGTAACGCCTCATCACGTTTTCCTCGGAAAAATACCTCATCAAGTACTCTTACGACAAAACAGTCCGGCGATCCAGGCAATGAAACAGCTTGGCATCCCATCCTACTTAACTGCTCGGCAAAGTGATCCAAGACATGGCTCAGCAAGTTATAAGGGTTGATTAATCGCCGAACCATCATCAAGCCCCAAGAATCAAAAACATTTGCTAGCATAAAGCAACCCGAACCGACAAAATGACTCCGCGACATAGATATTCGGCTCGACAACATGATTCAACAAAGCATCTCGGCAGCCTTTAACACAAGGTAGCTCAGAGACAGAATTCTAAAAGCATCGGCTCGGATACTTAGTCGTAATAGCTTGGATTGTTGATCTCAGATTCGATCACTTACACCTCGGCACCACCATCACTGATACTGCCGAGCTGGGGGGCTAACTGTTGGGGTCGATTTTCACCTCACTGAGATCAACGGTTAGAAATACTAAGTATGAGTGTTAGGCCTAACCAAAAAGAAGTGACGAGCCAAACTCTTGGCTAGGCAGCAAGGAGTAAGTGACGAGCCAACGTTTGGCTCAGCAGCAGGATGAAGCAGTGACGAGCCAAAACTTGGCTAGGCTCACAAACACTTGGCGATGAGCCAAACACTAGGTGACGAGCCAACACTTGGCTAGGCAACATGTTGGCGAACCAACAAACGGTGACGAGCTAACATGTTGGCGAACTAACAAGCAGTGAATGACGAGCCAACGTTTGGCTAGGCATGAAGAAGTGAATGACGAGCCAATGTTTGGCTAGGCATGAAGAAGTGAATGACGAGCCAACGTTTGGCTAGGCATGAATAAGTGAGTGACGAGCCAACGTTCGGCTAGGCGACAAGCCAACACTTGGCTCGGCAGCAGGGAAACAAGAGCCGAGCCAACATCTTGGCTCGGTAGTAGGGAGAAGCAGGAGACGAGCCAAAACTTGGCTCGGTAGCAAGGAGAAATATGGCGACGAGCCAACACTTGGCTCGGTAGCAGGAAGAAGCAGGAGACGAGCCAACACTTGGCTCGGTAGCAAGGAGAGAGATGGCGACGAGCCAAACTTGGCTAGGCAGTGGAAGGAGCAGGAGACGAGCCAACACTTGGCTCGGTAGCAAGGAGAAAAGAGTAACGAGCCAACACTTGGCTCGGTAGCAAGGAGAAAAGAGTAACGAGCCAACACCTTGGCTAGACAGGAAGAAGTAAGCGACGAGCCAACACTTGGCTAGGCAACATGTTGGCAGATCAACAAACGGTGACGAGCCAACATGTTGGCAAACCAACAAGCGGTGACGAGCCAACATGTTGGCGAACCAACATACGGTGACGAGCCAACATGTTGGTGGACTAACATTCTGGCTCGGAGATACGGCAAAGCTAAGATGACCCAAACTCCTCTGGCTCGGCATCAGGGAGGAGCACCTATGAGCCCAAAGGCCGAGGTGACGAACCAAACTCTTCCGGCTCGGCTTTAGGGAAAAGGTGACGAGCCAACATGTTGGCCAACCAACGAACGTGACGAACCAAGATGTTGGCGAACACACAAACATCTTGGCAACGAGCCAAACATCTTGGCAACAAACCAAAAGACAGTGGACAGCTGACAAGCTCGGCAAGCATGACGAGCCGGCAAGTTCGGCAAGCATGACGAGCCGGAAAACTCGGCAGGCATGACAAGCCGACAAGCTGGGCAATATGACGAGCCCGCATGCTCGGCAACGTGACGAGCCGACGAGCTCGGCAACATGACAAGCCAGCAAGCCCGGCAGGCATGACGAGCCGACAAGCTGGGCAATATGACGAGCCCGCATGCTCGGCAACGTGACGAGCCGACGAGCTCGGCAACATGACAAGCCAGCAAGCCCGGCAGGCATGACGAGCTGACAAGCTTGGCAATATGACGAGCCGGCATGCTCGGCAACGTGATGAGCCGATGAGGTCGGCAACATGACGAGCCGGCAAGCTCGGCAAGCAGGCGAGCTCGGTGACACGATGGCAATCTCAGAAAGTATGACAAGCCCTGCGACGAAGCAAATATCTGTGTAATCATGGGCCGAGCCCAAGGTCACGAAGAGTAGTTTGAGAAAGGCCAAATTCGTAATGAACAAAACATTGGTGGGCCGATCTCGAGAGAAGGTTGAGGCCGAGCCCAGCTGTAAAGCCCAAGATGTCATAACCGACTGGCGAAAAGAAAATTCCGAAGAATAAGGAAGTTTTACTTTATCGCTTAGGAAGAGGCCTAGCCGACTTAGTTGTGTATAAATAGACAAGTACCCCTTTGAAAAAGGGATCCGAAAATTGACATAGCTAAACACTTATTACTTTACAAACAGCTTTCAAAACAGCTTGAATAAAATCTCCATCTTTGGATCTCTGTTCTTGGTTTCTTTACGTAGAAGTTTGTCGAATCCCTAAATCTCTTTACAAGTTTTTGGTTGTGCGAGTTTCGACTCCCACAAACCATCTCAAGGGAAGAATATGTTGGTCAATTGATGAGTGTTGAGACCAAGCATGAATCCATTCAAGTTGAGAAGGAGGCTTCTCATATTGATTGTGAGAAGAATGGTAAAGATACTTTTGACGGAGATGGTTTGAATTTGCTTTCCAATGGGAATGAAGGATTGGTAACAAAGGTCAAGGAACTTGGTGTTCTCAAGGACCAAAACTTGATGCGGACTATTTTACCTTCACTATGGAGCGAAGATCCAATAGGCGATCGAAGTTTTAAAATTTGTAAAGCCTCAAATAGAACCACAAGTGCATGGTACACTGAGGTAGTATTTAAGGGTTGATCCCAAGGGACTAAAGCTTGCAACACTAGAGATGCAATACAAGAACTAAGCTATAACAAATGTTTTTTGTGTTTTTAAAGGTTTTAAAAGATAAGAAATGCAAGAAAGTGAAATGCAAAAGGAAAGCAAGATAAGAGCATTGGACAATGAGTTTAACTACCAAAAGATTGAACTAACAATCAAACAATGATGCTAAAGATTGAATTAAATACCATCCTAGAACATGAAATTCACAATTATGACTAATCCACTTCCATGGCACTTATCACTTCACTAATTAAGTAATTAACAAAAACTTCCGTTCGTAATCACATAACCAATGAGCATTAAGAAACAATTACAATTAGTTCACTAAACACCCTACTCATCAATTTCCATTGGTTAGGATATGTAAAGCTCATAAAAAATTTGGTTCATGCATTTTCACAAACATCTTCCGGGCATGAAATGCCTAAGTTCTAGATTTTGAGAGATCAACTCAAGACTAGCATTAAGAACAACCTAAATGAAGGATCTAACAAGATGCAACCTAAATCATCACCATCTAACCATCAATTCATAAAAATCTACCATAACCCATCATCCAACTAAAAGCTAAGTCCTAAACAAAGAGAAAGACAAAATAAAAGACATAAACATGAAATAAAAGATAGAGGTAAAGAATCCTTCACTAGAGTGGCATGATAAGATGAAGAGTAATCCAAACATCAATAAAATAGTTTGGATCTAAAACCAACTCTAGAGAGAAGAAAACTTTGGTTATTTCAAACCTTAAGAGAGTATTTATACCAAGGAAAAAAATCTAAGGAAAAAGAGCCAACTAGTAAAAGTCAACAGAAACTCAACATTTGGAATAGTGCAGAAACGGGGGTTCTGATCGACCCACAAATCGACCCATTGGGTCGATTAGAAATGCTGCAGGAAGACTCAAAATCCATGATTCTGATCAACCCGCAAATCGACCCATGGGTCGATCAGGCCCTTCTGCAGTCTTCTTGTTTCGCGGCAGATTTGATATATGTCCAATAAATCGATGATAACTCTTGCGATATAGCTCTGAATGACTTGAGACCACTTCCATTGGAAATCTAACTCAATTTACTCTGTCGTATCAAAACATGAGCTCCATAGGCCATAGTTAAGACCTTCATCTGATTCGATCTTTAAGACGAATATTTTGGTTTCTGCATATAAACCTCTTGTATCAGTTTCAGAATGAATTCCCTCATCCTCTTTTTCATCTTCCTTTGCCTCTCTCAAGCCTCCAATGCACCCACATAGCTCCAAGATCTCCAAAGTACCTGTGGGAGTCGAAACTCGCACAACTAAACTTGGTTAGGAAAAATAAGGGATTCGAAAAACTTATATGAAAAGAAACACAAGAACAGATATCCAAAGATGGTGTTTTTATTCAACCTATTTAGAAAGTTATTGTAGAGAAAATCACAAGTGTTTGCTAGGTAAAATTGCGGACCCCTTTTTCAAAGGGGTATATGTCTATTTATACAAGAATGAGTCGGCTAGATCTCTTCCTAAACGGTAAAAGAAAACTTCCTTATTCTTCAGGATTTCCTTTCTTCTCGGGTTTGTCTAAGTCGGTTCGGGTGTGGTTTCTTTCTTTGACTTGTTACCTCGGCCCACCAAACTCTTTTGGCTCATTACCTCGGTCCAACAAGATGCTGGACTCGTTGCTTCGTTGGATCATCAGAGGTCCGGCTCGTCGCCTCCTCATCTCATTGGGTCGGATTATCGCCGACGTTTTGGCTCGTCGCCAACATTTTGGTCGTCAGCAGCGTTTTGCTTTGTCGGCGATGTTTTGGCTCGTCGCCAACATTTTCGCTCGTCAGCAGTGTTTTGTTTTGTCGCCGGTGTTTTGGCTCGTCGCCAATATTTTGGCTCCTCAGCAGCGTTTTGCCTTGTCGCCGGTGTTTTGGCTCGTAGCCGGCGTTTTGGCTCGTCGCCAATATTTTGGCTCCTCGCCAACATTTTGGCTCGTCACCGGCGTTTTGGCTCGTTGCCTACTGCCGAAGTTGGTTAGGCACTTCAAAGCTCCCGCTGGGTTTGGCTAGGCTCACCGCATTTGGCTAGGCCCAAAATCTTTACTTAGCCATTTTTAGCAGTCAATCTCGATGGGGTGAAAATTGACCCCAACAGTTAGCCCCCCAGCTCGTCAGAGTCAGTGATGACGATGACGAGGTGAAAGTTGGTTATCGCCGAGATTGACATCCGAGATTTCTATTACGTTGCCAAACCACTTTGGCGAAAATATTTACCGAACCGTTTTGGCTCGCCATACTGCCGAGGTGAGACATTATAGCCGAGGTGTCTGTTACCGAGCCACACACGGATCATGTTGTGTCAAACTGTCGTGTCATGTTGTCGAGCCATCTTTTTTTTTTTACATGCTGCCGAGTTGTTCAGGCTTGCGCTGTCGCCGAACTACTTTGATGCTTGCATTGCCGAACCATTTTGGCTCGCGTTGTTGTCAGGTGACAGACATGTTTTTTGTAGCTGTTTTGGCTCGTCATGTTATGAAATTTCTTCAGTGATAATGTTACCGAGTCATTCGGCTTGTCACATTATCGAATTGTTTGTTGTCTGGCTGCCGAGCCATCTTTGGTTCGGCATTATTACTGAATTGCCTCAGCAACCGATGTTGCCAAGCCGTCTAGGTTGTCTGGCTGCCGAGCCATCTTTGTTTGGCATACTACCGAGGCACTGTGACATGTTGTCGAGCCGTCTCGCTGAGTTTGATCTGTTTTTGGTTCTGCAGCGAAATGTTTGCTCGGTAACCAAATACTTAAAAATCGAATTTGTTGGTTCCCGAGGTCGCGTGGTATCACGCGATGTGCTTTAATCATCTATATATTCAGAATCTTGCTCCACTCCTCATAACTTACTTCTCCAAATTTCTGAAAAAACAAGTAGCTCTCTTCTCTATCTTCTTTTCTCTCTTTTTATATTTAAGTTTTGGCTAGGTTTATTGTTGATTTCTTCTCTTTCGCCGCCGAATCTTTGAGTTTTCCGACCGAAATTTGACCGTGGCTCGGCGGTTTCTTAATTTATTCATCCCGTCTTCAAACTCCTTCGGCGACTTCTTATATGTTTCGATCCATCTTCATACTTCTGCGGTGAGTTAACGAATTTCCCGATCCATCATCACCTGGACCACGGTGCTGCCCAGATCTTTTGCGTCTCCGAGCCAAAATTTCTCCAATTTTTGCTAAGTATTTAGCGTGTTTCCGAGCCAAGATCTTTGATGTAGCATACCGCCGAGCTGGAAGATTCTGTTGGTTCGGCAAACTCTGCTTCACTGCTAGGTCGTAAGATGGTCCTTTCTCCTCAGGTTGCCGAACCAGTTGAACCTGGTTCTTCGCTGCGTCAGCTTCAGATTGATATCCCGTCTTTGGTTGATGATGCTTTTGATGCCGAGGCAAGCTTGATACAAAAATCCCTTGAAGAAATCAAAGCCGAGCCAACAGAGTATCGTCTTGACGAGGCCGAAAAGGTGCAGTTGGAGAGGCTGTTTGCGAGCCACCAATGCTAATAAGGAGTTTGAGAGGATCGAGGCCGAGCTAAAGAAAGATTTGACACTTTCACCGGTTTCCTCTGGCACTGTGGATTCTCTTCTTGGGAACGAACCAACGGAGAATGCAGTGGCGAAAGCTGGAGTTACAGACTTTGCAGGCTCAAATGTCGGCACATCTGGAGTTGCTAATCTTACTAATGAAAAAACTTCTGAACTGGATCCTCCCAAATGATCTTTCTCTTACTGCTTCTTTGATTCGAACCTTTCCTTTGGTATTTTGAACCCAGCGCCTGGACGGCTTTATCCACTTAATTTTTTTTTGTATGAATTACAGCCTTATGTTTTGTAAGAATCCCTGACTTTCATTTGCTGGCGCGATGCCTTCTATCCTTGCCTGGATTTGTTCTTCAAGTTGTTAGTTTGCTTATGCGTTTTCTTGCTTGTATGCTTGTTTGTTTGCCTGTTTTGTTGTGCTTTAATGTGATATGTTGTGGACCAGCATTTTTGAGAAAAGTATGGTTGCTGGGTTTTGAATGCTTTGTTGTCAGTTTTAGGGTTTGCGGTGTTCCGACTTACATTCCCATTTTTTTACGATGAAACATGTTTAAAATCTCATACTAACTGGTGGGTTTAGTATTATGATTCCGAGATGTTTATGACCAGTGTACCAAGAGGTGTTTACTGAGTTTAAGAATTTATTTCGAGTTTTAAGACTTGCGAGTTTTTGACTTACGGGTCCCTCTCGAAGGTAAACTTGTAAGAATATCATTTAGGATATACCTTTCAGATATTAGACCAGGATATACCCAGTCAGAATTTATATAGCGCATTTTTATACCCGTGAGAGGGTGTTGGAGAACCTTATTCCATATAGAAATAATAGGTTAATCCATAAAGGATGCAGTAATTCGTCTGTTGTGGCCAGCAACAGACAAGATGATAAATATCCGTGAAGGATGTAAAGTTGTGATTTGCGTAGATCAAGTGACACGATTTTGTGTTTGAAAAAGTTTGAAATAGTTGTTTTTGATAAGTGTAATGCGAAAGATCGCGTTTTCGAGACATGGGAGTATACATGTACTCATTTAATTCATGTTAATTGTCTCAGTGATAGTACTTCTTTAGGTGAATTACATTCCAAGACCTCGGTATCGGAACGTCAGACATGCTAGCGAGCTCGTACACTCCTGGTCGGATTCCCTTGGTAATTTTGTAAGGTCCTTCCCAGTTTGCTCCTAGCTTTCCGGCGTTTATTTTGGCTATGTTCTGAAAAATTTTTTGGAGAACCAAATCGCCTTCATTGAATTTGCGACTCCGGACTTTGGAGTTGTAATATTTAGCTGTCGCCTGCTGGTAGTTTTGAATCCGGATCAACGCTTGGTCTCATCATTCGTCTATCAAGTCCAATTCGTCGAGTAACATGAGGTGATTCAGTCCTTCCTGCCCCGAAAGAAGTCTGCGGCGGACTCTAGGAAATTCCACTTCGGGTGGAATTACTCATTCTGTGCCATAGACAAGGGCGAAAAGTGTTTCTCCGGTGGCTCATCGTGGAGTCGTCCGGTGTGACCATAATACTCCTTCAAGTTCATCTGCCCTGCATCCCTCTTTTGCGTCAAGGCATTTCTTCAAGCCATCAAGGATAGTCTTGTTTGCTGCTTCAGCTTGTCCGTTCCCTTATGGATAGCGTGGCGTAGACTTGCTGGGCCGTATCTTCCATTTTTTGCAGAAAGCTTCAAATCTTGTAGAGATAAGCTGCGATTCGTTATCAGTGATAATTTTGTATGGAACTCCATGCCGGCATACGATATTTTTCCAAACTAAATACTCGACTTGGGCGTCCTTTATGTTGGCGTTAGAATCTACCTCGACCCATTTGGAGAAGTAATCCGTCAAGACTAGCAAAAATCTCCTTTGCTTAGATTTATGTAGAGGTCCGACAATATCCATTGACCAGCGCATGAAAGGGTAGGGTGCCGAGATTAATGACAGCAATTCGGTTGGTTGGTGAATCATCGGGGCATGTCGTTGGCACTTTTTGCACTTAGCGGAGAACTTCTTGCAGTCCTTCACCATAGTCGGCCAGTAGTAGCCGTGATGCTTGATCTTTATCGCCAAAGCTCTCCCTCCGGAATGGTTGCCGCATGATCCGTTGTGGACTTCTTCCATGATTTTTCTAGCTTCGACGTCTTCGACACAGGCCATCAGCGGTCCAACGAATCTCCACTTGAAGAAATTTCCGTCTAATAGAACGTATCGAGCAGCTTGAGCTATGAGTTTTCGAGCAGCCCATTTATCTGATGGTACCTCGCCGTCCATGATGTATACGCGGATTGCTCCCATCCATTCTTCGTCGCATCCGTAATCCGCTTCTGTTGGTTGTGGATCTTCCTCCATCTTGACTGCTTCGTCTTTGGCTGGAGGATCTGTTTTGGGCTCTTCCTCTACCTCGATTGTTTCGTCTTCAGCCGAAGGCCACTTGTTTTGGTCTTCTTCCATAATGGTGGTAGCAGCGCCGCCTTCTTCTGCAAAAAATCTCCCGGATGTAACTTTGGCTTGACTGGCTATTTGGGAGCGGGTAATTATGTTTACCGCGTCAGAGAGGTTGATGCTTGGGTGTTTGATGAATTCCACTGGGATTATCCTTTTCAGGTCTGGATCGGAGGTGGATGCAAGTGCTGCTAGCGCATTTGCCGAAATGTTTTCCCACACGGTATCCGTGTCAACGTGAATTCTTCAAACTGTCCAGTAAGTTCCTTGACGATCTTCAGATAAGCCTCTATTCGGTCATCTCTGGCTGTGTACTCGCCGCTGACTTGGTTGACCACTAGCTGCGAATCACAGTAAGCATGGATATTCGAAACCTTGAGTCCGCGAGCGAGTCTCATTCCTGCGATTAAGGCTTCGTACTCTGCTTCGTTGTTGGATGCGTGAAAACCCAAGCGGAATGATTGTTCGAGGATTTTGCCTGTTGGAGAGGTTAACCGTATTCCTACCCCAAATCCTTGTTTTGATGATGATCCATCTGCGTGGAGCTTCCATACTAGGCTTGGAGCTGATTCTTCTATTTCTTCTTCTGGGAGTTCTATCAGGAAATCTGCGAGGACTTGAGATTTCGCGCAGGTTCGGCTCTGGTACTCGATGTCATATTCGCTTAGCCTTATTACCCACTTTGCCAACCTTCCAGACTGGCTAGGACTATGCAGGATGGATCGTAGAGGGAAAGTAGTCAAAAACACAATTGAATGTGATAGGAAGTATGGTCTCAGCTTGTGGGAGTCGAAATCAACACAATTAGAATTTGTCGGAGGTTTGTTAAGAGGGATGAAATTTCTGCGGATGAACCACGAACGGAGAGATCCAAAGATGGTTTTTATTAAGCTGTTTTCGAAAAGCTTTCGTACAAGAGTTTGAGAGCAAAAAAGTCTAGGTTTTTTTTTGCTAAGTAAATTGCGGATCCCTTTTTCAAGAGAAGTACATGAGTATATATATTAGTTTGAGTCGGCCGGGTTAATCCTAAAGAGATTAGGAAAACTTCCTAATCCTTCGGGATTTCCGTTAAGTCGGCTTGACTTCGTGGGCCTTTGCATCGTTGTAGGCCGAAGATGGGCTTGTTGTCTTAGTATAGAAATGACTTCGGCCGCATCGTCTTCCAGCTTTGTATAGAAATGAATTCGGCCAGGCAGCTCCGTATAGACTTGACTTCGGCCAGGATTGTCTTCGGCAGCTTTGACTTCGGCCAGACAGTTTCGTATGGAATTAACTTCGGCTAGATAGTTCCGTATGGTTTTGACTTCAGCCAGACAGATCCGTATGGATTTGACTTCGGTTAGACAGTTTCGTATCATGGCCGAAGTGAGGGCTTGCCGACGTGGCCTGGCTTGGACGAAGTGGGTCATCGCCGATGTGGTCATGCTTGCCGAAATCTCTGTGCTTGCCGAAGTGGCCTGGCTTGGCAGAAGTGGGTCATCGCCGATGTGGTCATGCTTGCCAAAATCTCTGTGCTTGCCGAAGTGGCCTGGCTTGGCAGAAGTGGGTCATCGCCGATGTGGTCATGCTTGCCAAAATCTCTGTGCTTGCCGAAGTCTCCAAGCTTGCCGAAGTCTCCGTGTTTGCCGAAGTCTCCAAGCTTGCCGAAGTCTCCGTGTTTGCCAAAGTCTCCAGTGCTTGCCGAAGTCTCCAAGCTTGCCGAAGTCTCCGTGTTTGCCTAAGTCTCCAAGCTTGCTGAAGTCTCTGTGTTTGCCTAAGTCTCCAAGCTTGCCGAAGTCTCCGTGTTTGCCTAAGTCTCCTAGCTTGCCGAAATCTCCGTGTTTGCCTAAGTCTCCGTGTTTGCCGAAGTCTCCAATCTTGCCGAAGTCTCCATGTTTGCCGAAGTCTCCAAGCTTGCCGAAGTCTCCGTGTTTGCCTAAGTCTCCAAGCTTGCCGAAGTCTCCGTGTTTGCCTAAGTCTCCAAGCTTGCTGAAGTCTCCGTGTTTGCCTAAGTCTCCAAGCTTGCTGAAGTCTCCGTGTTTTCCAAAGTCTCCAAGCTTGCCGATGTCTCCAAGCTTGCCGAAGTCTCCGTGTTTGCCGAAGTCTCCAAGCTTGCCGAAGTCTCCGTGTTTGCCTAAGTCTCCAAGCTTGCTGAAGTCTCCGTGTTTGCCAAAGTCTCCAAGCTTGCCGAAGTCTCCAAGCTTGCCGAAGTCTCCGTGTTTGCCGAAGTCTCCGTGTTTGCCAAAGTCTCCAAGCTTGCCGAAGTCTCTGTGTTTGCCTAAGTCTCCAAGCTTGCCGAAGTCTCCGTATTTGCCGAAGTGGAGCGGAGCTTTGCCGATGCGAGCCAAAGCTTGCCTAAGTGGAGACAAGGCTTGCCTAAGCGGAGACAAAGCTTTGCCGATGTCTCTCCTCTCTTTGCCGAAGTGGAGCAAAGCTTTGCCAATGTGAGCCAAAGCTTTGCCAATGTGAGCCAAAGCTTGCCTAAGTGGAGATAAGGCTTTGCCGAAGTGGAGACAAGGCTTGGTTGGAATGGCCTATCTCGTGCTCAAGCGGACTCGTACAGAAGCGACTTAGGCGCAATTCCAGCCTTGTTCGATTCTTCGTATTTCCACACTTAGCCATTTTTCCATTGATCGCAGCTGGGTGGGTTTTGACCCCAACAGTTAGCCCCCCAGCTCGGTAGTTCCAATGATGATAGTGCCGAGCTAGAGGAAGTCCAAGCTGGGATCAATGTGCCGTGCCGATTGGTACGAGCTGAGCTGTTGTGATACTGAGTCCGTTGTTTTTGATATCCGCCAGGTCCTCTGTCTTCAGATTGATAATCTTATTTCCCGTAGAAATTTCTTCATTCGACTTTGTTTTGGCACGATTCCCGAGGTATGGTGACATCATCTTTTGTTTTATGAGCCTATATATACTTCCACTTCTCCTCACTTCTTCTTCACTTCTTCATTTCTCAAAAAGCTCAAGTTAACTTCTCTCCTCCCTTCTCTCTCTTTCTCTTGAAGATTTTTTTTAGGTTGTTGTTTTTGTTCCTCCGAAATTGCTTTTAGGCTGAAGTAGCCTTTCTCTCCCATTGCCGAAGTGAATTTTTCGTCTTGGGTTTGGGTTTGCCTAAGTGGGCTTGCCGATCGTGGGTTCGCCTAAGTGATTTCGCCCTTTGCCGAAGACCCCTTCTCTGCCAAAGTGGATCCTTGGTCGAAGTGTTCCTTATCTTCGCCGAAGTGCTTGGCCGACGTGACCCCTACCTTCGCCGAAGTTGTCTTTTGCCGAAGTGGCGAAGCGGAGAAGTAGTGCCATTTTTCTGCTTTGTTGAATATATCGTGACCTTCCGCTGTTTGTTGGTTTTGCAGTTCCTAACCCGATCCCAACGTGTCCTCCAGACGTAGTTACACTTCGCGAGACTCTAGCTTCCGGAGAGTGTGATTGGCAAAGAGATTTTACTCTTCAAAGGGTAGACAGAGCGCGGGCGCGATGCTGCAGCGGAGAGAGCATCAAAGCAGAGGGGAAACTTGGAGGCTGAGGTGGAACTCAACAAGGAGAGGCGCGGCCGACCCGATGATAGGATTCTTTACCTAGAGTCTTCTCGGGTTCATCAGGAGGCTCAGGTTGCCAAGCTTCAACGGATGTTAAGCTCGGAGCAGACCATGACCGATAAGAAGGTCGAACAAGCTGAGAAGGTGGCGATGCGCAGAATGGCCAAGAAGTTTCAAGCTAAAGTTGATCGAACCAAGGAGAAGGTTAAGAACCTGGGCGGATCGTTGAAGAATAACGTAGTTGACCTTGCCCAAGTTGACGGCAACCTTGAGCTCCTTGCACTACTTCGTGGTGACGAACCACCTTCGTTGGATGCCAAAATCGAGAAGCTCCAGGGATGGAGAGCTAGGTACGCTGGTGCCGATGACGAGTTTGATAGGTTGGTTGCCTTATTGGGGAACGACCTAGTGGTCTCGCCGATCCCTGAAGACTCGACCGACGTAGCGCTCGGCAACGAGTCCGTTGAAGCGTTAGCGGCGGATGTCGGCGTTCGCGTATTCTCTGGATCCAATAGGGGTAAGCTTGGTTTGACTTTGCTCGGTTCGAATGAAGCCTCCGAATCCGAGACGACGGCCGAATCCTCCGATGAAGATGAGGGTGTATCTCAAGGGGTAAGGTATGATGACGATGGGGATCCGCCCAAGTCATCATTTTATTTATGCTTTGATGTTATTTGGACATGGTGCCTGGATGGCTTTATCCGTATTGACTTGTTATGTTTGCCTTGTGGCTTTTGCTTTGGTTGTGTCGTTTCTTTGTTGTTGAAATTCGTTGCTCGAATGTTTTTTTATCCATGGAGGACTGATCTATTTTGCTATATCTTGTGTTAATGTCAAGGCCAACGATTTGTTTGCTTCATTTGGAATGATCACGTTAGTGTAAGCATACTTGCTCCGATTACGAGCATAGGTGTTTCGACCAACGATTTGTTTGTTGGGTTTTCGGATGAACATTTCGGTTTACGGATACGCTACCGTAAGCATATCCACTCCAACAATGGACACGTAGTACTGTTGCGACCAATGATTCATTTGTTGGGTTTAGGATGAACATTTCGGTTTACGGATACGCTACCGTAAGCATATCCATTCCGACAATGGACATGTAGTACTGTTATGACCAACGATTTGTTTGTTGGGTTTAAGATGAACATTTCGGTTTACGGATACGCTACCATAAGCCTATCCGCTCCAATGGACATGTAGTACTGTCGCGACCAACGATTCGCTTGTTGGGTTTTTTATGAGCATTTTGGTTTACAGATACGTTACCATAAACGTGTCCGCTCCGACAATGGACATCTAGTACTGTTGCGACCAACGATTTGTTTGTTGGGTTTAAGATGAACATTTCGGTTTACGGATACGCTACCGTAAGCATATCCGCTCCGACAATGGACATAGACATTTATATAGCGTGCGCTTTTAATCCGCTAGGATGTAATAGTTAGATCTGTAAAGGATGTAGTAGTTCATTGCTGTCGCCAGTAGCAACGAGAGTGAGATGAGGTGCCTGTTTAGTTAGGACTTTGAGTAATTCGTGAAGGATACGAATGGGATGCCTGTTTTTGTTAAGGCTTTAGTAACCCGTGAAGGATGTGGTATGATGATCTTAGCTTCAAAAAGCTTGTATTAAGTAGACGTAACGCCTATTATGAAGGTGGGAGTATACGAGTATACGTACCCACTCCCCCTTTTTTTTAAAGAGGGGGGCAGCTGAACCCATCCGAAGACTAGCTGCCTACGTACCCTTTGCAGGGATCAAGCCGCCCCGTAGTTCGTGTGAAGTGACTCAGTAATCCGTAAAACTTTGCTTTGATAGCTCGTTCTTAGGTTGCTGATCCAGCTTGGCTCTCTTTTCCTTCGTCTTCGTGTTAAGCTCTGCTACGGGATTTTTGAGCTTATGCTCGGCCATAACACAAATTCGGGACTCCTTCTGATTTCTACGAATGGTTTGGATTCCATTAGGCATTGATAACTTTATGCACATATGGTACGTTGAGGCCACGGCGCGCATCGTATTTAACCAAGGGGTTCCCATAATAACGTTGTAGATTGCTGGGTGATCGGCCACCGAAAACTCCATGATTTTGGTTATCTCTCCAGCCCGAACAGGTAGCTTGATCGTTCCGATTGTCATTGTCATTTCTCTGGAGAATCCAGTCAGTGGTTTTGGAGTTGCCGTTACTTCGGATAGGTCGACGTTCATTCTTTTGAGAGTCTCTTTGAAGATTATGTCCACCGTGCTTCCTGTGTCTACCAACACTCTGGCCACATCGCAATCGTTGATGATTAGCTTGATTACGAGAGGGTCATCGTGAGGTTTGTCAATTCCGGTAGTCTCCCTTTCTTCAAATATGATTACATCATTTGGGAACTTAGAAGGCTCGGACCAATTGACGCTGACGTTGGCTCTTTGTTGAAAAGCTTTAATCGACGAGATGGTGTCTGAGCAATAGTGAGATACGCCCATTATCATATTTATTCTTCTTCTTGTCCCAGCTTGCGGGGCGTCGTCATCTTGCCTCCCTCGCTTAGGAAGGTCTTCATTCACCTACTCGGAGAGGTTCGCGTTGGTATCCATGTCAAAATCCTTGAGGCTAATATCACCTTTGAATTTGCCAGCAGCCAACTTTGCAGCGAGTTTTAAGCCTAGAATACGGCAATTTGCAGTCGAATGTCCGAAGATATGTTGATGTTCGCAATAAGCCGTTTCATCGTAAGTTCCTTGGCCCCTGGTCCACATGCTCCTCCCTGTACCTCTTCCTTGGCCTTGGCCTCATCCTTGACCTTATCATGACGAGTCAACTTGGTAATTATGGGTCCTTTGAAACCTCCTTCATGCTGGACATATTCAGAATCATGGTTTCCCTTTTTGTTGTTTGGTGGGTTCGGAGCAAAGGGATGATAGTTCGTAGACTTCGCCTTTCCGTGCTTCTGGGCTAGGATCTCCACTTCTTCTTCGTTGGAGGCAAAATCCGTTGCTCGATGCAATGCATCCTGGATCGTGGTTGGTGCGTTCAGCGCAATCTCCTTCCGAAAATCTGAGTCGAACCACAAGGCTTTCTTCAATGCTTGCAGCGCGGCTTCGTCACTTATCCCTTCTACCTTCGACAGTACTGACTTGAACCGTTCGATGAAAGTGCGCAATGTCTCGTTCTGCCCTTGCCCCATGGTCCACAGATCTGCATTGGATGTTCGGTGTTCCATGAATATAGCATAATGTCTGAGGAATGCCGACGACAGCTGGTTGAAATTGTCGACCGAATTTCTTCCCAGCCTGGAGAACCATTGGAGAGCTGGGCCTTTAAAGTGCTCAACGAACAAGAGACACTGACCAGCGTCTTCTTCTCCTTCTCTGAAGTTTGCACATCCCATTGCTATTGCGAAGGCGGTTAGGTGCTCCTTTGGATAAGTTTTGCCTTCGTAAATTGGTATCTTCATCTTCCCTGGATCGGAAACCCTTGCCTTAGTGATTCGAGTCGTGGATGGGGTGTTCTGTGCTTCTTCAAGCACTCGGTCGAGTTCGGGGGCCTTGCTAGTGGCCCTATGCATCTGAGATCGAACGAATTTCATCTCGGCGGCAGCTCGCTCCATGCCTGCCCGGATTTCGGCCATCTCCTCCTTTTGGGTTCGGATTATCGCTTTGCGCTCTTCCTCGATCTGGGCTCGTTGGGCCCAGAGGATGTTCTCCTCCTCCTCGGTGAAGTCCTGATCATGGCCAGGGTTGGTGTTGCTTCGTTCGTTTCGAGTTTGGGTCGCACCCATGCGTTCATCTTCGCGGCGGTGCTCCAAGTCATGTTCACCCTCTGGGTTGTCCTCCAGGTTGATTACCGGATTTGTTCCGTCCACGGTCTGCGTGTTTGTCCCCTGCGGTGCCGCGTTCAGTTCGGCGAGTGCTGTTGGTTGGTTGGGAGGTGGCAGTCCACCTTGGGTTCTCGGCACGTGATGAGGCATTGAGAATTCGAGGACCGTTGGATTGAGACGTCAAAGGGGGCGCCTTCCTAAGTCAACTCCTGAGCCCCTACCTCGGGCTCGGCTTGCCATCGCAAGGACTTCCAGCTTATCGGTCACTGTTTTGTTTAGCTTGTCCTGCTCCTCCGCCTTCTTGAGCAGCGTCTCTAGCATCGTCTTTATCTGAGTCAGTGCCTCTGGGCTTGTCTCCGCGACTGCAGGCGTTGGTGTATCTGTAGCTCCAGATCCATCGATCCCCGTGTCCTGCGGGTCGTTAGTTCGTCCGTCGCTAGTCATCTTCTTCGAATCGTTCATGCGATGGTTCCTTGGAGTAAGAAAGTTTCAACTCCCCCTCCTTCTAGCGCCAAATTGTGGGAGTCGAAATCAACACAATTAGAATTTGTCGGAGGTTTGTGAAGAGGGATGAAATTTCTGCGGATAAACCACGAACGGAGAGATCCAAAGATGGTTTTTATTAAGCTGTTTTCGAAAAGCTTTCGTACAAGAGTTTGAGAGAAAAAAATTCTAGGGTTTTTTTTGCTAAGTAAATTGCGGATCCCTTTTTCAAGAGATGTACATGAGTATATATATTAGTTTGAGTCGGCCGGGTTAATCCTAAAGAGATTAGGAAAACTTCCCAATCCTTTGGGATTTCCGTTTTAGCAAGTCGGCTTGACTTCGTGGGCCTTTACATCGTTGTAGGCCGAAGATGGGCTTGTTGTCTTAGTATAGAAATGACTTCGGCCGCGTCGTCTTCCAGCTTCGTATAGAAATGATTTCGGCCAGGCAGCTCCGTATAGACTTGACTTCAGCCAGGATTGTCTTCGGCAGCTTTGACTTCGGCCAGACAGTTTCGTATGGAATTGACTTCTGCTAGATAGTTCCGTATGGTTTTGACTTCAGCCAGACAGCTCCGTATGGATTTGACTTCGGCTAGACAGTTTCGTATCACGGCCGAAGTGAGGGCTTGCCGACATGGCCTGGCTTGGCCAAAGTGGGTCATCGCCGATGTGGTCATGCGTGCCAAAATCTCCGTGCTTGCCGAAGTCTCCAAGCTTGCCGAAGTCTCCGTGTTTGCCGAAGTCTCCAAGCTTACCGAAGTCTCCAAGCTTGCCGAAGTCTCTGTGTTTGCCGAAGTCTCCAGTGCTTGCCGAAGTCTCCAAGCTTGCCGAAGTCTCCGTGTTTGCCTAAGTCTCCAAGCTTGCTGAAGTCTCCGTGTTTGCCTAAGTCTCCAAGCTTGCTGAAGTCTCCGTGTTTGCCTAAGTCTCCAAGCTTGCCGACATCTCCATGTTTGCCTAAGTCTCCGTGTTTGCCGATGTCTCCAAGCTTGCCGAAGTCTCCGCGTTTGCCGAATTCTCCAAGCTTGCTGAAGTCTCCGTGTTTGCCTAAGTCTCCAAGCTTGCTGAAGTCTCCGTGTTTGCCGAAGTCTCCAAGCTTGCTGAAGTCTCCGTGTTTGCCTAAGTCTCCAAGCTTGCTGAAGTCTCCGTGTTTGCCTAAGTCTCCAAGCTTGCTGAATTCTCCGTGTTTGCCGAAGTCTACAAGCTTGCCGAAGTCTCCAAGCTTGCCGAAGTCTCCGTGTTTGCCGAAGTCTCCAAGCTTGCCGAAGTTTTCGTGTTTGCCTAAGTCTCCAAGCTTGCTGAAGTCTCCGTGTTTGCCGAAGTCTCCAAGCTTGCCGAAGTCTCCAAGCTTGCCGAAGTCTCCGTGTTTGCCGAAGTCTCCGTGTTTGCCAAAGTCTCCAAGCTTGCCGAAGTCTCCGTGTTTGCCTAAGTCTCCAAGCTTGCCGAAGTCTCCGTATTTGCCGAAGTGGAGCGGAGCTTTGCCGATGCGAGCCAATGCTTGCCTAAGTGGAGACAAGGCTTGCCTAAGCGGAGACAAAGCTTGCCTAAGCGGAGACAAAGCTTTGCTGATGTCTCTCCTCTCTTTACCGAAGTGGAGCAAAGCTTTGCCGATGTGAGCCAAAGCTTGCCTAAGTGGAGATAAGGCTTTGCCGAAGTGGAGACAAGGCTTGGTTGGAATGGCCTATCTCGTGCTCAAGCGGACTCATACAGAAGCGACTTAGGCGCAATTCCAGCCTTGTCCGATTCTTCGTATTTTCACACTTAGCCATTTTTCCATTGATCGCAACTGGGTGGGTTTTGACCCCAACATCCATCAGCAGATATCGGGTCTCGGCGACGGTGAGAGTTTTTTTGACGTAGAAAATAGGTTTCTGCTCGCTGCGCTCTTCTCGGATGAGTACTCTGCTTACTGCTGTTGCAGAAACAACCACGTAAAGGAATAATGGTTCGCCTTCCACTGGTTTCGTAAGTACTGGAGGACTGGCTATGTATTCTTTCAGTTTCCCTTCCTACGATACTCTGCGTGGCAACAAGAAGTTTTAATGGACCGAAGCTATCCTTTGGCCAGGCCTTGTTTAGGTCGGTGAAATCCACGCACATGCGCCACTTTCCATTCTTCTTCTTTACCACTATAGGATTAGCGAGCCAGTCCGGATATTTCGCTTCGACTATTGATCTGACGCGTAGTAACCTTTCCACCTCGTCATTCACCGCCTGTGCTCTTTCTGGCCCAAGTATTCTTCTTTTTTTGTTTTACTGGTTTGAAGGTCGGGTCCACGTTTAGCTCGTGGCACGTCATATCAATGTTGATGTCGGGCATGTCTTCTGCTGCCCACGCGAAAGTGTTTACGTTCTTTTTGAGGAAAGAAATCAACTCTCCCTTTATTGGGTCCTTTAGCTCGGTCCCTATTTCGACGCAACGCTCTGGGTGATTGTCGTCAATGTTCACTGAAATAACGGGGTCGCAAGTGGGTTTTCACTTCCTCTCACGATCCTCCGTGATCTGTAATTGCTATAAGAGTTTTGCCAACTCCTTTTCGGGTTCCCTGTCAGTCTTCATATTCTTTTGCTTGGTTGTGGTGTTTGCTCCGTGACGGGGTTCCTGAGTTTGTGCTCGGCTAGGAAACAAATGCGGCACTCTTTTTGGTTCCCCCAAATCATCTTGACTCCTCTGGGGGGTCAGAAATTTAATGCAGAGGTGGTAGGTTGACGGTACGGCTCGCATGGAGTTTATCCAAGGGGTGCCCATAATCACATTATAGATCGCGGGATAATCTGCAACATAAAATTCCACTATCTTGGTTACTTCTTCAGCGTGGATGGGAAGCTTAATTGTTCCAAGGGTCATCGTTGTTTCCCCTGAGAATCCGGTTAAAGGATTTTGAGTGGCCGTGATTTTGGATAGGTCAATGTTCATCCTTCTGAGAGTTTCCCGGAAGATTGCATCTACGGAACTTCTCGTGTCTAACAGAACTTGGGCGATGTCGCAATCATCCAGGATCAATTCTATCACGAGGGTGTTGTTATGTGGTCGGTCAATGCCGGTGGTTTCCCTTTCTTCGAACGAGATTACGTCGTTGGGAAGTTTGGAAGGTGATGACCAGTTGATGCTAGCATCGGCTCTCCGCTAGAATGCTTTGATTGAAGACACCATGTCTGAACAGTATTGTGATCCTCCCATTATCATTTTTATTCTTCTCCGAGAGCCGGACTGTGTCGCCTCGTCATCTTGCCTTCCTCGCTTGGGGGGTCACCGTGTTGGTTTGTCTGGTTAGGCTGATCTTTCTCGTCTTCTCGTTCGAAATCCTTAAGGCTGACAGCGTTGCCGAGCCCTCCAGCTACTAGTTTGCTGCAAGCTTTATTCTTAGGGTTCGGCAGTTTGCAGTTGAGTGTTCGTGCATGTGATGATACTCGTAGTAGGCCTTTTCATTGTAAGAACTCGGATTTCATGTCCACGTGTTTCACGGAGCTTTGCCTCGGCCTGTTCCTACTTGATAGTTATGGGCTCCTCCGAAATCGGGTTTCTCATGGTGTACGTATCCGGTTCCTTGATTACTCTTTCTGTGAGGTGGTGGGTTCAAAGTTTGGAAGGAATGCCTCGTCGTTTTGGCCACTCCATATTTCTGAGACAATACCTTCATTTCTTCTTCGTTGACTATGAAATTTGAGGCTCGGTGTAGCGCGTCTTGGATTGATAATGGCGCATTCAAAGCGATTTCTTTTCGGAATTCCGATTCGTACCACAACGACCTCTTTAATGCGAGCAAGGCAGCCTTGTCGCTTACGCCCTCGACCTTTGAAATCACTGCTTTGAATCTTTCCATGAAACTTCGCAGTGTCTCCGCAGGCCCTTGAGTTAATGTCCAGAGATCGGCATCAGAGGCTCCTCGATCATAAACATGGAGTAATGCTTTCGGAAGGCGACAGACAGCTGCTGGAAATCATCAATGGAGTTCCGCTCAAGTTTGGAAAACCATTGGAGGTCTGCGCCTTTTAGATGTTGTACAAACATAAGGCAAAAACCGGCATCTTTCTCCTTTTCCCTAAAATTGGCTCGGCCCATTGCTATGATGAATGCCGTTATGTGCTCCTTCGGGTCGGTAGGCCCTTCGTAAACTGGAACTTTGATCTTTCTAGGGTCGGAGATCCTTGCCTCGGTAATCCGAGCTGTAATAGGCATGTTATGTGCTTCTTCTAGTACGTGGTAAATCTCTGGGACTTTACTATTTGCCTTGTGCACCTGGGATCGGACGGCTCTCACCTCAGTAGTGGCACGATCCAAGGAGGCTCGGATTTTGTCTAGCTCTTCTCTCTGGGCTTGGCTTGTCATTCTTGGCTCGTCAGTGTATTGCGCTTGTTGGACCCAGAGGAGATTTTTTTATTCATCTGCTAAGTTCTGGCTCGGTTCAGGTTGACATCGCCTTTGCTAGTTCGGGCTCTCGTCATTGTTGGTGCGAATCCCTCATCAACGAGATTCTCCATGTTGTGGTCTCCTTCTTTGCGCCCCTCCTCATCGAGAACGATTTATGTAGCCGACCCGCCATTGGTGCATTGGTCACACCCATCACTGGCTACTCTTGCTCCTCGAATCAATTGAGGTGGCTTGGTGATATTTGATCTGGGACATTTGTTCGTTGGTTGGATGTGGCGGTGGCAGTCCTCCCGAAGTCCTCGGTGCATCGCGTGGTGTAGAAAAATCCAGGGCCATCGGGTTTAAGCCAAGTCATCTAGCGATCCCACTGATAGGTGGATTCATCGTCGAGCCCATGCCTCCGAGTCATGTGTTTTGGGCTCGGCTCTCTCTCGCCAGTGTTTCGATTTTCTCCGTCAGCGAGCTATTCAGTTTGTCTTGCTCCTCCGCCTTCTTCAGCAATGTGGTCATCATGTTCTTCAACTCTGTTAGCGTTTCTGAAGTGCCTTCTGTGTTCGCTGGCGGCGGATTGGTTCTTGCTCCAGGAAGATTGGCGCCAGTGTTGCTCGCGTCTTTGCCGCTCCTTTTTCCGTCGGTAGTCATCTTTTCAGATCTCGCGTTCGGTGGTTCTTAGGTGTCAAAAAGTTTGAGATTCCCCTCAGACGGCGCCAAATTGTGGGAGTCGAAACTCGCACAACTAAACTTGGTTAGGAAAAATAAGGGATTCGAAAAACTTCTATGAAAAGAAACACGAGAACAGAGATCCAAAGATGGTGTTTTTATTCCAAGCTGTTTAGAAAGCTGTTGTAGAAAAAATCACAAGGGTTTGCTAGGTACATGTCTATTTATACAAGAATGAGTCGGCTAGGCCTCTTTCTAAACGATAAAGGAAAACTACTTTATTCTTCGGGATTTCTTTTCTTCTCGGGTTTGTCTAAGTCGGTTCGGGTGTAGGTTTCTTTCTTTGACTTGTTACCTCGGCCCACCAAACTCTTTTGGCTTGTTGCCTCGGCCCAACAAGATGTTAGGCTCGTAACTTCGTTGGATCATCAGAGGTCCGGCTCGTCGCCTGCCTTGCTCGTCGCCTGTTTGGATTATCGCCGGTGTTTTGGCTCGTCGCCAACACTTTGGCTCATCGCCAATATTTTGGCTCGTCAGCAGCGTTTTGCTTTGCCGCCGATGTTTTGGCTCGTCGCCAACATTTTGGCTCGTTGCCAACATTTTGGCTCGTCAGCAGCGTTTTGCTTTGTCGTCGGCGTTTTGGCTCGTCAGCAGCATTTTGTCTTGTCGCTGGCATTTGTCTCGTCGCCAATATTTTGGTTCGTCACCGGCGTTTTGGCTCGTCACCTACCGCCGAAGTTGGTTTGTCCAAAATCTCTACTTAGCCATTTTTAGCAGTCAATCTCGATGGGGTCAAAATTGACCCCAACAGTACCTAAACAAGCAAAAACAAAAACCAAAATGTACAAACATAAGTCATAACTCTAAAATGCATCTAAAACTAAAATGAGACTCAAAGATTAAAATATAATGCAAATATGATGAAGTGATGGATAGAAAACAATGAAAGTGATGAGCTCAATGATGTAAAAATACCAAATATCAAACGCCAAAGAAGAATTAAGGCCATTCTAACTTTTCACCCCATTAAGATGGTTGAAGGAACACTTGAGTGCAAAGTAAAGGGCAAAGGAGGTTTTAAGCCTTTCCCAAAGGCCAAGATAATTCTAACTCCGGGATTGACCAAAGAAGAAGTTAAAATGGCCAAGAGAGCCATGAAGAAGTATTTCAAGGTTGAGTTGGATGATTGGGGACCAAGCTCCAAGGATGTTTTCATGCTTCATCCGCCTAAATCAACCTAAAACCGTCAAGCTAAGTGACGTTAAACAAGCGCTCTTGGGAGGCAATCCCATGGTATCCTTTGTACATATTTATCTATTTTTCTTTGTGTGTTTGTGTGCTTTTGATCTTAGGAAACAAGCAGGATTCAAGTTTTCGAACTTCCACACCCACAAGACCACCACATAATCCACACTACTAGCTTTCCAAGGTACTACGCGTATCCCTTGTAGATACCATTGCATTGTACATGATAAAACACTTCGAAAACCATAAAATTTTGAAAAATTTAGAAAAACCAAATAGATTTTTCTCATTTAGTTGCATTTCATTAACTTGTATGTTTACTCATGTTGCATTTGCATTGTACATATGAGAACAATGATAGAATTTTTCTTGTAAAGGTTTTTGACTTAGCATACAATGTGAATTTCTTGATAATGCATTTATGTTGCTTAAGTGAATTATAGAGAAGCTTTCTTCTTTGCATATTGATCTCTTCCCTCAAAACTCATTGCTATTGTGGATGCTTGTTTGAATTGATGTCATTTCTATTTTATTAGATCTTTAATTGAACTTAATCTTCTCGTATATGGCCTTTTGATATTAATCATGGATTAACTTCCTCACATTCAAGTTGTCTTATACCTTTTTGCCATTCTTTAATGACTTGAATGGCCTATCTCCATCTTTGAGAAGGTATAACACCCTTGAAACCCCATCATTTCTTTGAGACCCTTGCATTTAATCTTTGAGTGAGGCATTTTCCTTGAGTGTTGCATATGTAAAATCTCGCAAGCATTAGAAGGACGAGGATAGTTTCCAATTAAGGCTTGTTTCTTGCATTTAAGACTTGCCTTTAGTGAGTTTGAGATATGGGAATTGAGGAATACAAAAGAGGTTGAGAGTGAAAGAAACTTTAGGGAAGAATGCAAAAAGAAGAAGAAAAAGCTCTAAAAAGAAACGAAATCAAAATGTATTAGTCTCCCCTAGAATAAGAAAGAAGAATCAAAAAACAAAAATAAAAGAAGCTTAGAGGAGTCTAGCAAAGTTAAGTGAAAAGAGCATGTTGTTAAAAGAAGATTCCCCTAGAGTTTGAAAGAAAGAGTGAGCTTCAATGTGGTTATTCAAGCCAAAGGCTTTTGTGAAGTAAAAAAAAAAAGAGTTTGAGTGTGCATCAATGGGATTGGGTAGTAATTAGAAATGAAACCTTGTATGCATAAATTGTTCTTTTCTTTCTTGCTTTTACAATTTGCCATACACTCCTTTCAGTTAGAGTTAACCACCACAAAATAATCAAATCCCTTCTTTCTTTGTTCTTAAAGCCTTTCTCTTACCAAGCCAAATGAATGCCATAAGCGAAACCGCGCCTAAACATACTAATTGAATGTTAGAGAGATGGTTGATAGGAATCAAGTAAGAGCATAACTTTGCTGTCTAGAGGCAAAAGATTGAAATTGCGATAGATGTGAGAAGAATGATTGAGTAGGGATTCACTTGTGTGATGATATGTATTATCTCGAGGTATGATGTTGAATGCTTTGTTAATTCCTTTTGGTTTAGAGTTCTCACTTTCAAACTTCTTCTTCGGTTTGATATTTCTTGTTTGCTTGAGGACAAGCGAAGGACAAGTATGGGGGAGTTGATGTACTCGTATTTTAGCATTTATTAGCATGCATCTTCTTTAGTTTTAAAGTCATTTGACTTGAATTTTGTGTCTTTCCTTCATTTTAAGTTCCATTTAGATTATGTTGAGTCTTAGAGTCCTAGGTTTCATCCCATGCATTTGCATTTCATTTTAAATCCATTTCAAGTACTTTGGAGGCTCGGAAGCAAAAGGGAACCAAGGAGGATTGGAAAGGGCATGAAGGAGAGTGAAGAAAACACTAAACTGAGGAGAATGTGAGCTGGATCGACCCACACCTTCCATCCGGTGGATGGGGCCACGATCAGACCAACACATGAAGCAAAAAAATGCATCTGAAGCGACTTGAAGATCATGTCCGATGAAATCCTTACCTTGCCCAGTTTAACATAAAATTTACTAGGGAGATATGAAATTCAGTTAGTTTCACGCGGGCGTTGGATTCAACTTATTTCGAGTTACGACTCAAAAATTAGGCCAATTTAGTGAGGACATGTCAAGCTGATCGACAAGGCCATCTCCTTCAGTCGATGGGGCCAGTCGATGGCAACAACACCAGGAGCTCTGAAGTGTGCTGGATCGACCAAATCACTCCAACCAGTCCATGACATGGGTCGATGGCGAGCACACTTTATGCACAAATCCGGGTTTGACCCGGTTTGTCCCGGGTTGACCCGGTACCTTCTCCTTTTACTATATATATGTTTTAGCATATTTAGAACCCTATGCTAGACATGTTCTAGGATTTTCTCTCTGATGTTTAGTACTTTTATTTTGCTTGAATCTTGGATGATTTATTGAAGCTTTCTTAATCTTTTTCATTTCATTAATCATGTTTATCTCTTTATTAACATTTGTTTTGGTTCTTGCTTTCGCCATGAGTGAGTAGTCTCTTTAATGGATGTTGGGTATAGTAGATTAGGATGTTTTATGCATGATTAGTGATGCTTAGGTCTAGATTATTATGATTTCCTATGTTTAGAGTGTGCCCAATGCTAGGATTGAACTTGCTAATCAATTCCTTGACCATGGTCTTTTCATGCCCGAAATGTGTTTGTGAAAATGTCTAAGACAACTTTAAACATGCTTTTCACATCTTAGCCAATTAACACTTGATGTTTAAGCTGATTAGTTAATTTGAATGGACTTATGCATTAATGATCTCTAATCTCCATCAATAGGAATCAAAAGATTGTCATTTTGAGTGATTAGTAGAATTGATTAGTATTTATGAAAGTGGACTAATCTTCTTGTTAGGATCCAAGTCTTGGAAATGGTTTGTCACATGATTTACCATCATTAGTCACTAGTTAATCATCCTGGGTTTATAATCTCTACCTAAGGTCTATGCTTTTATACATTTGAATTGAATTTCATTAAGCTTAACTGTGTTGACTTTTGGTTGACATTAAGAAAGAGATGCCATCGACTGGCCCCATCGATTGAAGCTATAGCCAGCCCCACAAATGATTCAAAAGTAGTGAGGAAGATGTTCAAATCTATCATCTTCCCAAGATTCAGAGTTCCGCGAGTTGTCATTAGTGATGGAGGTTCTCACTTTATTAATAAAGTATTTGAGAATCTACTAAATAAAAATGGTATGAAACACAACGTAGCTACACCTTATCACCCACAAACAAGTGGACAAGTGGAGATCTCTAACAGATAAATCAAAAGGATCTTGGAGAAGACAGTGGGAATGGTGAGGAAATATTGGTCAGTGAAGCTCGATGATGCTCTATTGGCATATAGAACTACATTCAAAACTCCTCTTGGGACTACTCCTTTTCATCTTGTGTATGGTATAAGGCATGTCATCTTCTTATTGAGATTGAGTACAAGGCAGAATGGACAGTGAATAAGCTGAATTTTTACATCAAAACAGCAACCGAAAGACGTTCGATTCAGTTGAATGAGCTGGATGAAATTCATCATCACGCCTATCAAAGTTCTGAAATCTACAAGAAAAGAACTAAGGCAGATCATGACAAGAAGATATGCCTTAGTTCATCAAATAATAGTTTAGGCAAATATATGCAGCACTTTCTAGGTTATACTGTCCTAATATTAGATCACAAGATGCGCGGTCAAACAATCATGCATTGAGAATTAGTAAAGATAAAGACTCTAATATGATCTCCAAACAATCATTAATCAATATCGAATTATGAAACTCACTGAATCCCTAAAATGTAATAATATGACTACTCAGACATGTGTATGAAATCAAAATAGTAAGAATAGGTAGAAAACATGATGAATAAACTGGAATTAAATGAGATAAGGTTTATGATTCTTCTCTATATCGAGTACAAAGCGAGAAATGTGGCTGCTACTTTCTAGATAAAAAATATAATGTATTATGGAGGCTTATTATCACTTATTTCTAACAAGAGGCTAAAAATGTATATATAGGTCTAGGGTCCATCAGGGTTTAAGCTTAGTGCATAAGATACTTTTAATGCTTGAACAAGGTTGTGTATTGATTAGGTGTAGAAGTGGTGTGGATATGAAAAGCATGAATTAGAGTTGGCCTAGACATTATCACAAACCTAGCAATAGGTTCTCTCTAATCAATGGAAATCATGAGAATCTAGACCTAAGCATCACCAATCACACATCAAACATCATAATCTACTCCATCCATAATCTACTAAAAAGACTACTCACTTATGCTCAAAAAAATCATCAAAACATGAGTAATGAAAGACATAATGAAAGACTAAGAGAAAAGATAAAACAAACTTCACTAATCAAAAAAAAAGAGTTGAAGTTTTAACATCCAAATCCAAGGATCCAAAGGGTTTTGTTTTTCCCCAAGGGATAAAAAAAAAAACAGAAAAAGCTTAGGGTTTTAATGTGCTTAAAAGTATTTATAGGAAAAAGAGATATACCCGGGTCAACCCGGACAAACCGGGTCAAACCCGGAATTGTGCAGAATATGTAGCATGCATCAACCTGTCCCATCGACCTGGTGAAGAGGGCAGGTCGATGCAGAGTGCATCAGTCCTCCTTTTTGCCTGGTGTTGCCTACATCGACCTGTGCATCGACCTGGTGAGCTGGGCAGGTCGATGCAGCTTGCATTTGGTGGTGTTTGGCTCCTCTTCATCCCCCTTGGTTCTCCTTCCTTCTCCAATTGATTCTCCTTGATCCTAGGCCTCCATAGTACCTGAAATAGACTCAAAATGCAATGCAAATGCAACATAATGGACCTAGGACTCTAAAACTAAACCTAAACTAAATGAAACCTAATGTGAAGAGAAAAATGCATTAAGTAATCCAAATGAGAGTAAAATTTAAGGGAAATGCATGCTAAGGAGTGCTAAAATATGAACTCATCAACTCCCCCGGACTTGCCCTTTTCTTGTCATCAAGGAAACAAGTAAGAATACCCCCGGAGAAGAGGTTTGAAAGTGAGAACTCAAAGCCAAAATAAATTAACGAAGCATTCAACATCAAGGCTTAAGATAATACAAAGTTATCGCATGAGTGAATATCTACTCAATCAATCTTCTCAGATCTATCGCAGTTTCAATCTTTTACCTCTAGACTAAAGGTTAAGCTTCTGCATGCCATCCTATCTACCAATTCTTTAACATTCAATTAGGTGTTTAAGTGCGGTCTTGCTTAGAAACTATTGATCATGTTCAATCAGCATGGTAAGAAAAAGGTTCATGATACAAAAGATAAGGCAGTTTCAAAACATTTTAGTGAGTTACTCTCAACGAAAAGTAATGCAAAACATCATGCAAAAGCAAGGAAAAAATGGAATAATTGATACATACAAAGAAGTGCTTCCATTCTACCCAAACCCTTATGCCTTTAGAAACCTATGTTCTACCCATGATCTTACATACTTTATTTCTTTTGAGACAAACGAATGGTTGAGAATCCAAACATTCTTCTTTTCTCTTGTTTTTTGCTAACTCTTATGAGGTTTTCTTTTATAGACTATTTCTTATCTTTTCCTCTTTCATCCTCCTTGATTCTTTCCTTTTCTTTCTAACTTTCTTTGATTTTAAGCTTATGGAGGTACTAGGCTTTTTGCCTTAAACACTTAGAGTCTTCTTTATACACTTAACCTTTCCCTAGAGTAGCTTTTTATTTTCTTTCTTTTTTCTTTCTTTCTTCTTTGGTTTCAACCATTCTCTCTTTCTTTTTCTCAAAAATCCCTCACCAAACCCAACCAAGAATAAGATAACACCCTCCTAGTTTGCTAGCCTCGAGCGTAAAAGACTAGCCTAATGGAAGACCTTCTTTGTCGTTCTCATCTTTCAAGATTTTGTATGTGTATGCATTTTCACAAAAATGCCTCACTCAAGCAAATAACAAGGGGTTTAAAATGAAAGTTTTGGGTCAAGGTGAGGAAAACCAAACTATATATGAGAATGGCCATTTGGGTTAGCATAGAGTAGTAAAAACGAATTAAAAACTCCAGATGTGTCTTTTGAAACCATGAACATGCATCTCAAGATCCTAAGCAAGAATTTAAGTCCAAATTAAAGTCAAATAAGGTAGAATTGGTTTCAAGTTTGGCAAACATCAACAAAACCAAGAGCTTCTAGCGAAGAGATCAAGATGCAAAGAAGAAACATTTTCTACAATTTACTTAAGTAATCAACGCATTATCAAGAGTTTCACATTGAATGCTAAGTCAAAAACCTTTACAAGGCAACCTCATCATTGTTCTCATATGTACAATGCAATCTAAAATGAGCATACAAGTGTATGCAATGCAACTAAATGAGAAAATCTTTTTGTATTTTTGAATTTTTTCTAATTTTTAGGATTTTTGTGGTTTTTATCATATATACAATGCAAAGGATGAGACTCAATATGCAAAAAGAAAAAAAAACAACTAAAATAATCATTAGCAACCAATCTCCTCCCCAGACTTAATTAGTCCCGGTGAGAAAGCAAAACCGAAGGTGGAAGAAATAAAACAATGATATGCAAAAATAAAAAATAAAAAACTAGACGGTATGTACAATGGTAGAAATGGTACCTTGGAGCTAGTAGAAATCGGAATTGAAATCTTGGGGAGGAGGAGGCTCAAACGTGAAGCGCCATGGCATTGGGAACTTTAGGTCTTGGAAGCAATTCGTGTTGCAATACCTTGGACGTGGCAAGAAGAAACACAAGGGGCTCACGTCTTCATCCATGAAGCGATACACAAGCATGTTTGGAGCAAATCGACCCGCGAGAGTCTGTGTCAAGACCATGTAGTTAAAATCCATTCTTGGTCTCTCTTGGATAGTAGTGTAGAGATCTAGGTTCATGCCAACGCGCTCGAAGAGTGGAGTGAGCATGCCTCTGATGTAAATCTTAGGGTCATGTGCGGAAGAGACTTGGAAGCGGGTTTGCAAAAGGTTGTGAAGAACGTGGATGCGGATTCCCGGTAGAAATTGGGGTCACTCGGAATGGGGCACCAATGATATTCATGGAAGAAGTAGTGAATCGCTCCATACATCAATCTCAACTCGTTTGAAGTGGGGACACCCGGTTGTGACGAGCATACATGGTGTTGGCCATTAGACGGAGTGCATAGCAGATGGTAGGGTTTCTCACCTTAGACATACGTGAATGGATAGATGAGCAGGGTTCATCCACGGCTATGTTTCTCCAAACCGTTGACTCTTGGTTGAATTCTTGCACCGCATCAAAAGTAGCTTCGGAGAATCCATATACTCCACAAAACGCCTTGAATGAGATTGAGTACTTCTTTGCTCCAACCATGAAGTGAATATATCTTCTCCCATTTGGTCCGTCTTCAATGTATTGAACCATGGTTAGGAAGTGTTTGGTTGGCTCCGGATACGACTCATGATCCATTTTATCTAGCTCTCCCAAATGCATCATTTCCACAAGATCATCCACTTGATCTTGGATTCCCATCTCAAGCATGGTACCCCGACAAGCAAAGCGGATAGGGTAAAAAGTGGCACGGTCTAGCTCATTTAAGAACCAAAAAGCTTCTTGAGACAACTCCTCAAACACATAAGTCCCTTGGTGAGAATGGCGTCTTATTCTTGATGAAGAGTTCATGATTTGTGTGCTTGGTTAATCGTACAAAAGGCAATTCTTATATGAGAATGGTCAACAATTTGAAAGCACAAAGTGTCCATCTATATATATGATCATTTCAAAAGCGCAGGTAGTAACAATAGATTGACACTTATACTATATATTTAACTCAAGTGTTAACATAAACCAATCAATTAAAAGTACAAGAACACCAATTGAAGGTCCTTCTCTTTCATCAAACAAGCATTTTCATCCAAATCCAAAGCAAGCCAATTTGAGAATTTCTCAACAATGTAGTGGAATATAATGACTAACCATACTTCATGGTAGCAGTTGAATGACAAAGCACTAAACATTTTACAGTTTCTCTAAAATTTCAAATTCCATACCCATTTTTTCACTTTTAACACTAAAAATCGCAAGAGGTGGAATTTTCAAAATTGATCCATTAAATCATCTCAAATTCATAGGAAATTAACAACCCATATCATATAAACTTTAACCAAAGCAAAAGGAAGCAATCTTAGAACCCTAAGCTAACAACTCCAAGAAAATAAAATGTAAGCTTCCATTAGCTTTAATGGAGGAGATGGGTTAAGAGAGATATAGAGAGATCATACCTTGTGCTTCGCAAAAGATGAGATAAATAAGAGCTAAGGTGAGTGGAGATTTTAAATTCCATTTTTGAAAAAATAAAAGTTTGAATGCAAAAAGTGTGAAAGGTGTGAGCTTTAGTGTAAAAAGAAAGCTTTAGATGCAAAAGAGTTTGAGAAATGGGGGAGAAGGAAGATGATTTCATTTTGAGGGTTTTAGAGGGTCTAAACCGGCTTGAAATAATGTTTACAATCAAAGAAAACCAGTCTAAACCAAAGTAAGCCGAGTCAACACTTCGAAAAAAAATCAAAGAAAACTTACTTTGGCGGATGCATGTTGCATCGACCTGTCCCATCGACGTGGTGAGTATACCTGGTCGATGCAGCACACACCAGGGGAACTTTCGAGCGACATGGTACTCCAAATTGCCATGTTTTCACCCCAATTGACCCATGCTTGATCCTCTTGCTTCCTACAAACTCAAACACAAAGAAAAATAGCTAAAACATAGATATAAGCATGTACAAGGATACCAAGGGATTGCCTCCCTAGTGCGCTTGTTTAACTTCTCTAAGCTTGACGGTTTGAGGAGATTCTAGTTGGAGGTGGTGTGGGAACCTTCCTTGGTGCTTGGTCCCCAATCCGTCAACTCAATCTCAAAACACTCCTTCATAGCCATCTTGGCTTTGTCAACTTGCTCTTTGTTCATACCGGGAGGAAGAATAATCTTGGCCTTAGAGAATGGCTTGAAACCCCCTTACACTTAGCATTGCACTCAATTACTCCTTCAACCATATTAATGGGATGTAGGGTGAGGGTGGGTTTCTTCTTCACACTTGGTGCTTCCTTTAGATCAATAGGTGTCATAGCCTTGGACACCGTTTCTTCTGGGTCTTCAAAGAGTAAGTTTAAACCATCTCCATCAAAAATCTCTTGGAGATTATCTTTATTCCCTTTAGCAAGGAATCATTGTTTAACAATAGGAGGTACAACTTTGTTCTCTAAACTCATCAATTGACCAACTTCTTCTTCTCCATATGAGATTGTGCCACAAAGCTTCCTTGAGATGGGGGAGATTGGGTAAGAGACATAAGGGCTCACATTGTGGAGAATGGCTTTCTTGTTGAGAAAATCCATGGTTACTCCCACGGTAGCTAAGAAAGGCGTACCAAGAACAAGGGACATCCTCTTAGCAGAGTCCATTTCCACAACCATAAAGTCGGTTGGTATAATGCATTTCCCTATCTTTACCGGATAGCTCTCGAGAATTCCAATTGGACACTTAGAAGATGCATTCGCAAATGTGATGGAGCTAGTGTTACTTTTAAAATTCTTAACGCCCAAAATCTTGAACATATCATAAGAGATAACATTGACGCTTGAATCGGAATCCCATAATACATCATCGAGTTTCAAATCTCTAAGAGAGCATGGAAGAGAAAATGTAGCCGGATTTTCTTTCTTAGTGAGGGTCTTAAGTACTTGTGTCTCTCCACCATCATCCTCATATTTCTTCATAACATCTATGACCTTGCCATGGTTAGTCAAGACATCCTTGATGAGTTGCCTATTGATGGGGATTTGAGCTACACCATCTCCTTTGGGAAACTTACTCCAACTTCATCCAAAGACCGGGTGAGGAATTGGATGTTTTGGTTCATAAGGAGAGGGTTCAAAGCTAGGGAGTTCCTCTCTCTTAATGATCTTTGGAGCTTTTACCTTAAGCTCTTCATCATTCTTAAAAAATTCTTCAACATAAGGGCACTCAAGTAGCTTAGCCAACTCATCCAAGTATAGCTCATATTCTTCAAATTCTTCCATTGTCAATGGTCCATGACGAGCTTCCCAATGTTTTTCATCATCCATTATCACAACATTACGAAATGACTTGGGGTTAGACTCGGATTTACCCGGTAGTGTGCCACTTGGGGCCTTAGAACTTGAAGCCATTTGCGCCATTTGTAGGTCAATGGTCTTCACGTGTGATGTCAAGCTTGTAATCTTGGCATCCAACTCTTGGTACATGCTATCAATTCTATTGTTGACCACTATGAACTTCTTTCCGATATCCGCGCTATTTTTAACATGACCTTCTAAGATCCTTTGTACCAAAGCCTTGATCTCATGGTCTTGTGATGAAGGTTGAGTAGAAGTACTAGCTTGTCCTTGGACGTTTTGAGCAACTTGGTTAGGAAAAGTGTATTGTTGTTTATGAGCAAAGCCTTGTTCTTGAAGGAAAAATCCTTGACATTGTTGTTGTGTGACAAACCCTTGTTGTGGTTGAAAACCTTGTGGTTTAGGTGGATAGATTTGGTCTTGTGGGTTTTCCACATTGCTGCTTCTATAGGACAACTTGGGATGATTTCTATAGTTGGGGTTGAAGCCCTTTTGGTAGTAGCCTCCTTGACCTTGTATAGAGTAAATTTATTCTTTTCCATCTTCTGTAGCTTCACAAAACAACTCATTGTTCCCATCAAAATCCCCAATAAAGTGCATTTGCTTCTTGTTAGATAAGAAGTTTGTCGAGCTTGTCACTCAATTCCTTGATCCTTGGATCTTCTCTTTTTGGTTCCCTTACACTTCTATCATACTCCTTGCTATAGCATTGGTTGTTTTGTGCAAGGTTTTCCAAAAGTTGTTCTCCTTGATCAACCGATAAGCTAGCAAAATCTCCATTACCCGTGGTGTTAAGAGAAATGTGGTATTTTTCCTCAATTCCCCGGTGGAATATTCCCAACAATGCTCAATTGATATCCCATGGTGAGAGCATGAACGTGTATATCCCTTTGATCTTTCACAAGCCTCATACAAAGTCTCATTCGACTCTTGTTGAAAGCTTTGAATATCATTCCTTATATTGGCGGTTCGTTGATTGGAGAAAAACTTGGCAAAGAATCATTTCTTACACTCCTCCCACGTGGTTATGGAGGATGTAACTACACTCTTCTCCCATTGAGAGGCTTTGTTGCCTAGAGAGAATGGGAGGAATGTGAGCTTGACTACATCTTCCGAAATGCCATTCATCTTCACGGTGCCACACAAGCAATCAAAGTTATCCAAGTGCTCTATTAGATGTTCCATAGGCAATCCAAAGAATCGATTATTTTTCACCATGTTGATGAGGCTAGACTTTATCTCCCAATTGTTATTGGCGCATGGAGGATGTCGAATGCCCGTCCTAGTCCGATTTGTGAGAGGTTCGTCAAAGGCACCAATCCTTCTCTCTTCCCTAGGGGCATGAATGGGAGCTCTAGGAAGGTTTCCTACTCCATGTTCTTCTCTTTCTTGGTGGTTTCCATCATCTTGGTTAGCATGGTTTCCTTCCATGTCTAAGCGCCTTAAGTGTTCTAACCATTCCTTTTTTCTCCTTTTTTCCTTAGCTTGCTCCACTAACCGATTGATATCAATCCTAAGATCAAAATCACTTGGTGTTCCATTGCTTCTCATGATCATGCACCTTCAAAAGAGAGAACAAGACAAGAACAAGAACAATTAAATATGAAAATAAAGAAAAAACTAACTTAGACTACCAAGAGTCGAAATCCTAATGCCTAATACTCCCCAGCAATGGTGTCAAGAACTTGATGAGGTGTAGATGTGGTGCAATTTCAAGTTCAAACAAAATCTAAATGCAACTTCAACCTAGCTTTAAGCCTTAAGTACAAACCACAAGTATACGGTCATGTCATTGTAGCATTTAAGGGTCATTCTTCCATAAGGAGTATGCAAAGGATATAAGAATGCAAGATACTATAAAAAGTAAGCCAGTTTCTAATGGTGTGTTTTGTAACAAACTAACAACCTAAGCAAATGAATGCAAAGATGCAAGAAAAGTAACAAACAATATTAGGAAACATGAAAGAAAGCATGCATAAGTAAATTAAACTTGAAGGAAAGCAATTTGAGAAAGTCAACAAAAAGTCAACCAGACAAACAAAGATGATCAAATGTGATAAAGGCATGAACTTTGGGTTGAGATCATGGACTAAGAGTGTTCAACCCATGACTAGTGATGCAAGACCATATAAATAACCATTTTCAAGACATGGATCCTATGATGTAGATTATCTCATTTTCACATAGTACTAACCCATTCTACTAATCATCCAAAATGACAATCCTTTCGGTCCCTTTTGAAGTACAAAGAGATCATTAGCGCAGATGCCCATAAAATCTACAAATCACCATAAACATCAAGTGTTAATTGGATAGGATATGAAAAGCATGAATTAGAGTTGGCCTAAACATTTTCACAAACACCTTTCGGGCATGAAAAGAGCTTGATCTCATAATTGATTATTTACTTCAATTCTAGCAATGGGATCTCTCTAATCAATGTAAATCATGAGAATCTAGACCTAAGCATCACCAATCACACATCAAAAATCCTAATCTACTCCACCCATAATCCACTAAAAAGACTACTCACTCATGCTCAAACAAACAATCAAAACATGAGTAATGAAAGACATAATGAAAAACTAAGAGAAAATATAAAGAAAACTTCACTAATCAAACATAAAAAGTTGAACCTTTAACATCCAAATCCAAGGATCCAAAGGGTTTTGTTTTTTCCCAAGGGATAAAGAAAAATCAGAAAAAGCTTAGGGTTTTAATATGCTTAAAGTATTTATAAGTAAAAGAGATGTACCCGGGTGAATCCGAGACAAACCGGGTCATAAACACGGAATTATGCAGAATATGTAGCCAGCATCGACCTGTCCCATCGACCTGGTGAAGAGGGCAGGTCGATGAAGTGTGCATCAATTCTCATTTTCGCTTGGTGTTGCCCCCACATTGACCTGGTGAGTTGGACAGGTCGATGCAGCTTACATTTGGTGGTGTTTGGCTCCTCTTCATCCCCCTTGATTCTCATTCCTTCTCCAATTGATTCTCCTTGATCCTAGGCGTCCATAGTACCTGAAATAGACTCAAAATGTAATGCAAATGCAATATAATGGACCTAGGACTCTAAGACTAAACCTAAAATAAATGAAACCTAATGTGAAGAGAAAGATGCATTAAGTAATCTAAATGAGAGTAAAAGCTAAGGGAAATGCATGCTAAGGAGTGCTAAAATATAAACTCATCATGTATCAGTCTGAAGCTTGGGATGAAAATCTCGACCAAAGGGTGTGTATCGGTTTGGAGTATCAGTCCGGAGCTTGGGGAGCCCGCGACCGCTGCTGGGACATTCTTGGACATGCTTCCGCTTAGAGCCAAATGGACATATCTTCAGTAAATTGGGTGTAACTCTTAAACCACACCTCTAAATTACTTGAAACTACCTCCATTAGAAAGGTAACTGAATTATCTATTTTGTCTCCAAATTACATTAATTTCCAAGTAGATTAAGGCCTCCATGTAAGGGTAAACGTCTGGTTTTTATGTTCTATCCAACTTGGGAAAATGCATATCTTGTGAATAATGTGACTTGGATGTTTTTTTGCTTTTGTGAATGTATGCAGCATGGTTTACACCCCTTTCGGTCTATTTTGCATCATTTTTGATGAATTACCCTTTAAAGACTCTAAGACTACAAATACGTGAAAAACTACCTCTAATGAGATAAAACTGTAATAAAATGCATAGAAAATATAATAAAAACCATAGTAATAACCGTTAAATATAGAGTATACCACACACCACCATATGCGGAAGAAAACCAATGCATACTTCTTTCTTGCAGCCTTGAGTGAAGGTAATCCCTCTTTTGATCCTCCTCGATCTCTTTGTTTTAAACCATTTTATACGTACACCAGGCTGTCCACTTATCGGAGTTTCTCTTTATTATAGCCCCAAGGCTCAAGTAGCTCGTTGAGGGCAGTTTGGAGAGGAACCTAGACCCTCCATATCATAGCCCTCTCCCTCTATTGCACCTCCTTTACTCCAACTCGTTACAGCCCCTCTGCGTACCATCACAGATAGATGGTTTTATGCCACTCTAGCAGAGGAACGAGAGCGGAGAGCGCTTCTTGAAGTCAAGGTGCATAGACAAGGAAAGTTGATCTCCATGCTCGTCAAAGCGGTTAGCAGATCCGTACTGTGGGAGTGTAAATCCACACCAATTGAATTTGTCAAGACTTTTGAGGGATCTGAAACTTCTTAGATTAAAACCACAAATACGAGGATCCAAAGATGGTTTTTATTAAGCTGTTTTGCAAGTTTTTCGTATGAGAGCAAAAGTACAGAGTTTTTGCTAGGTAAAATTTCAGATCCCCTTTTCGGAGAGTGTACATGAGTATATATACAAGAAACAAGTCGGCTAGACCTCTTCTTAAACGATAAAGAAAAACTTCCTTATTCTTCGGGATTTCCTTTCTCTGGTTTTCCTCAGTCGGCTCGGGTGTGGGTTTCTTACTTTGAATTGCTAACTTGGCCCACCGACCTCTTGTGGCTCGCTGCCTCGGCCCAATCAACATGTTGGGCTTGCTGCTTCGCTGGGTCACCAGAGATCTGGGTCGTCGTCTCTTTATCTTGTCTGGAACTCTATCTTTTGCCTGTTACCTGTTTGGATTGTCGCCAACATGTTTAAGCGTCGCCGTTATGTTGGCTCATCGCACATACTTTGGCTCGTCACCATTATCTTGGCGCGCCACCAGTTGTTTTGGCTTGTTGCCAAGATGTTTGGCTCGCCACCATTATCTTGGCGCGCCACCAGTTGTTTTGGCTCGTCACCAAGATGTTTGGCTCGTCGCCAAAATGTTTGGCTCGTCACCGTTATCTTGGCGCGCCACCAGTTATTTTGGCTCATCACCAAAATGTTTGGCTCGTCACCGTTTGTTGGCTCGTCACCTCGGCCTTTGTGCTCGTAGATGCTTCTCCCTGATGCCGAGCCGGAGGAGTTTGGTTCGTTACCTCGGCCTTTGGGCTCGTAAGTGCTTCTCCCGGATGCCGAGCCGGAGGAGTTTGGTTCATTTAGCCTTGCCATATCTCCGCCACAGCTCGTCGTCATCTTCACTGTTATGGCTTGTCGCCATCTTCGCCACGGCTCGTCGTCATCTTCACCGTTATGGCTTGTCGCCATCTTTGCCGTTATGGCTTGTTTGGCTAGGCTTTCCTCCCATTTGGCTAGGCCTAAAATCTACACTAAGTATTTTTAGCAGTTGATCTTGATGGGGTGAAAACCGACCCCGACACGTACCTCATTTCTTCAAGAAGTCATCACAGAGCAGAGTTAAGGCGAGGCCCGATGACGATTTAGGCAACCTTTCCCTAGTATCAGGTTTTGTCAGGATGAGGACACATTTGATGATGCCAATAGTCATCATCCCTCACGTGATCATGAAGAGAATGCACACGCTGAGTTAGACAGCAGAGTTAGGGATTTGGTGCTGATTTTGATTCTTCATTACGAGTCTGATGGTGACAGAATTCCATCACACCTTCTAGATTCACCAGAGACACTTTCTCCGCTATTTTGATCCAGGTTTATCGCCCACTATCTTTTCCTATCTTTGTTTTATTTTTATTTTTATCGAGTCTGTTTATTTCCTTCTATTAACTACTTTCACTCCGGGACGGTGTGAAGTAAGTTTGGGGGATTTTATCGTTTACTAATGCACTTTTCTTATTTTTTTGTCTTTAGTCATTTTAATATTTTTATTGAGTCGTTTTATTGAGTCAAAACTCTATGTTTGGAATTATGGCACTTTTGTAAGAAGGTATGCTTTAATTTTGCGATTTAGTGACCATTGTGACAAGGTTTTGTTCAGGACAGATAATTCAAAAATCCCATGACAGGACTTTCCCCTGAAAATTTTCGTTTTCCATTTATCTTGATGGATATGATTTTTTCTCTACTTCATTTTACTACTAATCTGATTTTTAAATATTTCTCATTAAAAGCGTTAGATCAGGGAAACTTATCACACATTCTGGACATCTTATCATCTTTACCATTTGTTGTTCTCGAATGGGTAGCTAACTTTTAGTTGGTACCACACCTATAACCCTTACCTCTTTTTCAGAGCTCATGCAGATATGTGAAAAACCATCAGAGAGAAAAAGGATCGACGTTGTTTTCCAACCACTGCAGATGCAGAAATTAGAAAACCTGGTGGAGGATTGAGAAGATATTGGAGAGCTTGGCTTTTCCTTGGGAATCATAAATCATGGTAAAATTTCGTGCCTCTTATGAGTCATATCAATAAAGACCGTTTTCCCTCTTTAAATAATAAAAAAAAGAATAAGAAAAAATATAAGAAAAAAAATCAAAGGGAAAGGAAAAAAGTTAAGAATGTCCTTGAGCTAACTTTGTTACATGTGGATTACATATTATGATTGGAAACTATGTTCCAAATGATATGTGAGTTCCCTCGTTTTCAAACCTCTATTCTATTTTTTTTATTTTTTGGTTTTCCTTGAGGACAAGCAAAAGTTTAAGTCTAAAAAAGTTGATATACTCTATATTTTACTGATTTTACTATGTTTTTTAGTATATTTTATATGAATTTTATTACGGTTTTATGCCTTTAGAGGTAGTTTTCTCGTATTTGTAGTTTTAGAGTCGTTACAGGGTAAATCATCAAAAATGATGTAAACTGGACCAAAAGAGGTGTAAACCATGCTACAACCATTCACACAAGTCAAAGAAATCATCCAAGTCACAATATTCACAAGATATGCATTTTTTCAAGTTGGACAGAAAAGAAGAACCAGAAGTTTACCCTTTGATGGAAGCCTTAATCAACTTGAAATTGGATGCAATTTTTGAAGAGATATATAAGTGAGTTATCTTTCTAATATAGGTTGTTTCAAGTCATTTGGAGCTGTGGTTGAAGAGTTACACCCGATTTACTGAAGCCTGTGCAGGAATGGGCTTCCCAAGCTCCGGACCGATACTCATAACCAGTGCACACCCTTTGGTCATGATTTCTAGCCCAGTAAAACCTTAGTCAAGCATTAAAAGTCTCTTATGCCCTAAACTAAACCCTAATGGACCATAGGCCTATATATACTTGTTTTTAGCCTTTGATAGACATAAGCCTTCATAATACATTATAGTTTTACCTAGAGAGCAGCAACCACGTTCCTCTCCTTGTTCTTCATTGGATTTTGAGTTTTAAGAGTTTCAAGGAGAATATCTTGCTTTGTACTTGTTATAGAGAAGAATACTAAACCTTATCTTATTTATTTCCAGTTTATTCATCATGTTTTTTACCTATTCTTACTCTTTTGATTTCATAAACATGTCTGAGTAGTCATTTTGTTAGGTGTTAGGGATTCAATGACTTTCATAATTCGATATTAATTGATGATTGTTTAGGGATATCATTAGAGTCTTCATGTTTACTTATTCTCAACACATGATTGCTTGACCGCACATTTTATGATATGATCTTAGGACAATAGAACCTCGAAAGTGTTGCATATATTTGGCTGAACTAGTATTTGATGTTAACCTGCGAAAGTTGAGTTAAAGAGTCTAGTGAACTTTATCAGAATCTGAATGAATTATAGCATGCTTTATTCTTGTAATAACCTGTAAGAGTTGAGTCTATTAGGCTGTTAAAGCATAGTGGTTTGAGCCAGAAGAGTGGAAAAATTATACCTTTGTGTTCTATATTCTAGACGGTTTTTATCCAAATGCATGAAATCAATCTATCTTATCGTTGCATGATTCTCTACGAATATCTTAATGCCTAATGATTTTCTCTTATTGAATATACATCTTATTTAGTTACTTGTTGTCCTTATTTACTTTCTTAATAATCACCTTGACTATCTCATATTTTGTTCTAGCTTTATTTGAATCATTATAATTCGTACTGTGATTGACAAGTCCATGTGGATTCGATCCTTAATCTATACTAATTGTGATTGTTGTGCACTTGCAGATGGTTTAGGTGGAGTGGTAAATCTTCACACACTTCATCTGAGCATGATAAGGTGTAGATACCTTGTGTTTTACGTCATCTTTCTTTAATAGATTCTCAAACACTTTATTAATAAAGTGAGAACCTGCATCACTAATAATTTAGGGAACTCCGAATCTTGGAAAGATGATCGACTTAAACATTGTGAGTCTTGAATCTGGATCGATTCGGATCACACTGAGAAAGATAGATAATCGGAGACGAAAATTAAAATTAGAATGGAAGAATAGAAGAATAACGTAAACATATTGCCCAATATAAGAAAGTTGTTTATTGCGAGAAAAAAGTCGAAATCGAGATGACCAGTAATGTAAAAGAGACAAATCCTAAAGAAAATATTTTATTGCGAGTATCTTGCTAGAGAGTTTAGAATGTCCTCTCTCTTTCGACACTTTTCATACATTATAATGTTTACAACTGCGCAAATAATGCTTCTCATTTATCATATCATTCAACTCTCTTTATTCTCTTCAATCCGAGCGTTACGTCTTTTGAACCTCAGATCCAGCTAGATCTGTAGCTCTCCCAATCCGCGAGCATTACTATCCTTCTCTTAAATCCTCTTTACTTGGCACGTTATGCGGTTTGAATTCTTCCGGATCCGGTCATCGAGCTCTTCCAACCCGGATCAAAGCGATTACCGATGCCAACAGTTCCCCCCCCACCCCAAGTTCTTCAAGCGCAAACTTTCATTTTAGCTTTGAGGACTTAAGTCTTCTATTCAAAGCGAGATACAATATATTCGGCTTTGGCTTTTGAAAAACGAATCTATTTATTCGAAGAGCTACTTTATCTCGTTAACTAGCAAGTTATTACTTTTATTTCAAAATCCTAGTTGATCATATTGCTAAACTAGGCTTTCGAGACTTCGCCATCTTATCATTGCTCCGAATTAACTGAGTTGATTTTTCTTACTTTTCGTACATGGGCCCGAATAAGTCACAAACCCGGACTAAGCACATTATCCGGGTTGATCATACTTTCCGGATTGAGCATAATGTATGAATTGTTCATATTCTCCGAGTTGACCGAGCTACCCGAGCTGAATTTTTGGGATCATCTTCGTCAGTCCGTTCTAATCAAATTAGACTTGGGCGCATTGTCCGTCTTAATTGGATTGGGTGCAATGTCCGGGTTAAGCACTCAAACCGAATTATATAGATGAATTTTGTACTTGGTCAATTGACCTGAATAAGCCACGAACTTGTACTACGCATACTGCCCGGATTGAGCACATTGTCCGAGCTGGGACATTGAATTCATTCCAAAAATATATAATAACTTAATTTTTTTTTTAAAGATGACTACTCGAGACAAATACTGAATTTTGGTATCAAAACGAAACGAAACCTAACTTATTTGGAGATAGATAGGTGAAATGGAGAGCGTAAAGCTCGTTATTTATATTTCGAGATGAACTCGGTGAGAATGATGAGCTTGCAGCTCATTATATATTTCAAGATAGACTTGGTAATAATGAAGAGCTTGTAGCTCGTTATATATTTCGAGACAGACTCGGTAAAAATGATGAGCTAGCAGCACGCTATATATTTCGAGACAAACTTAGTAAGAATGATGAGCTTATAGCTCGTTATATATTTTGAGACGGACTCGGTAAAAAATGATGAGCTTGCAGCTCGTTATATATATTTTGAGACGGACTCTTTAAAAATAATGAGCTTGCAGCTCGTTATACATATTTTGAGACGGACTCGGTAAAAATGATGAGTTTGTAGCTCTTTATGTATGTTTCAAGACTGGCTCGATAAAAATAATGAGCTCGCTGTTCGTTATACATATTTCGAGACGGGCTTGGTAAAAATGATGAACTTGTAACTCATTATATATATGCTCTCCACGAGCTGAATTGAGCTTGTTGTGGACTGAATTCAACTTTCCGCAGATCAAAAGTGTTTGTGCCAATTTTATTTCGGCACCGATTTATCATGGAATTCAGCTCTCCGCGATATCCAAATTAATATCGTATCCAAACTGAGATCAGTTCGGAATAATCGTTGTCACGGTACCGATCTGAAATCATTTTTCTTGATACGAAAACATTTTCCATTCGCACCTCAAAATAATGTTATCTCGGAAGCATTACTTATTGCAAACAATATATCCAAACTGGTCGTAACCAACCCGATCAAAACTCTACTCTTCTTAATTGCCGAATTAAAATAAACTCGGGTACTCTTCAATTTGAATTGATTTTAACGAGTTTGCAGACTGAATTTAACTTTCCGTGGACCGAATTAATACCCTCGCGGATTGAGTTTAACTCTCTGCCTTAAACTTAATTTTGGCAAAATGAATTTCACTCTCTACACATTGAATATAGCTCCAAACTGAATTCGTTTTATTCAACATGAGCTAGCTAGGACATTTAGTCTCTGAGTTACTCTTGTAGTTGGACTCGTTACCGAGCTGCCTACATACCCAATTGAGGGATCAAGCCTAAACATAGTTCGACTGCTTCTCCTGTAGGAGAGACAAGATGGATCCTATTTCCGGAGCCTTGCTTTGACGAAGAGGTCTCTTAATGAGATCTTCCCTAAGATCGGCACTCGTCAGTTGAGAAGAGGGTTGATTTGGCTATGAAGCCGTGGTGGTGAATAGAAGTCGAATGGTTGAATGATATCACAGAAGCTTTCGGAAGAACTTCAAGATATCGAACTTAATTCTTTTTGGATATACGCACCAAAGAGATTAAGGGTTTTGCTGGATATACACACGAACAAGATAATCTTCTTCAGAAAAAGGTTTTTATAAAAAAGAAATATGGGTTTCTCAACGAGATTACAGGAGAATATAAAGGAAAAAAAAGACAAGTTATTCTGCTGCAGTTTTTGGAACTATAAAAATAATAAAACCTAAGAAAAGTGACTTTTGCTCTTCCTTGCTTCTTTTGGACGAAAATCTCTTGCTGGGCTTTGCCTTTGGGCCTTTGATTCAACAAATGGGAAATTGAGAAGTAAAACAGTTACCTCATTAAAAAACCTTGTCAAGAAAATCCATTGGGACAAAACTTGACAAGGGAAAAAGAGTATAACCTAAACACTTTTCCCATTTGTTGAAATTACTTAGCTTGAATCAAAACCAAAGTGGTTTGACAAGCTTTACCTCCATACTCGCTGTCTTGATCGTCTTGACTCCATATGCGATTAAGCATTCCTCCAATAGCTTCATTGAGTTTCTTGACTCTAGAACGAGTCATGGGACCAACTGGTGCAGCTACAGCTTTCTCGGCTACAAGTTCATCCTCAGCTACAAGCTGGTTCAAGCTCCAAGTCTTTAGTGATTTCCATGATCATATCATCGAACGAGTCATGGGACCAACTGGTGCAGCTACAGCTTTCTCGGCTACAAGTTCATCCTTAGTTACAAGTTCTGGTTCAAGCTCCAAGTCTTTAGTGATGTCCATGATCATATCATCCCTTCCCTCTTGAAAAGGATTTGTCCTCAAATCCGTTTCATCTGCAATAAATGGAACCAGATCAGAAACATTAAAACTAGAACTTACATTATACTTACCTTGTAGATCAAGCTGATAAGTATTGTCACTGATCCTTCTTGTTATTTTGAATGGGCCATCAATTCTGGGCATAAGCTTGGATTGCCTTTCATTTGGGAACCGCTCCTTTCTCAAGTGAACCCAAACTTGATCTCCGACTTCAAAAATCACTTGACACCTTCCTTTGTTAGCTTGCTTAGCGTAGAGTTTAGTTTTCTCCTCTATGTTTCTTCTAGCATTCTCATGGATCTGTTGGACCAGTTCAGCCTTCTTTTTCCCATCAATGCTAGTGCTTTCACTCAAAGGCAAAGGGATTAGATCCAAAGGATATATGGGATGGAACCCATAAACAATTTGAAAAGGAGAGTACTTAAAAGCAGAATGCACAGCATGATTATATGCAAATTTAATGTGAGGTAAGCATTCTTCCCATGTTCTTAGATTCTTCTTGATTAATGCATGCAAGAGAGTACCTAAGGTTCTATTAACCACTTCCATTTGACCATCATTTTGTGGATGACATGTAGTAGAGAACAAGAGCTTAGTTCCTAGTTTAGACCAAAGAGTCTTCCAGAAATAACTAAGGAACTTAGTGTCTCTATATGAAACTATAGACTTAGGCTTTCCATGCAAATGAACTATCTCTTTAAAGAACAAATTAGCTACATGTGATGCATCATCAGTCTTATGACATGCAATGAAATGAGCCATTTTAGAAAACCTATCAACCACAACAAAGATAGAGTCCTTTCCAGTTATAGTCCTAGGCAATCCCATTACGAAATCCATAGAAATATCATTCCAGGGATGAGTAGGAATGGTTAAAGGAGTATACAAACCATTGGGTTGAACCTTTGATTTGGCTTGCTTACAAGTAGTACACCTGCCACAGATTCTTTCGACATCACGTTTCATGTGTGGCCAATGAAAGTGGTCTCTCATGACTTCCAGTGTCTTAGCAATGCCAAAATGTCCCATTAATCTGCCACCATGTGCTTCCCTGGCAAATAAATCTCGTAGAGAGCAGTTGGGAACACACAAACGGTTCTCATAAAAGAGAAAACCGTCTTGTCTATAATAATGCCCCGAGGCAAACTTCTCACAAGCTTTATAAGTTTCTTGAAAATCAGGGTCAGTTCCATAAAGCTCTATTTGTTCAAATCCCAGAAGCTTAACATCAAGAGTAGAGAGGAGGGTGTACCTTCTGGATAATGCATCAGCAACTACATTATTTTTACCTTTTTGTACTTGATGACATATGGGAACGTCTCAATAAACTCGACCCACCTGGCATGCCTCTTCTTAAGTTTTTGTTGCCCCTTCAAGTGCTTAAGTGATTCGTGATCAGTATGTATGACAAACTCCTTAGGCCATAAGTAGTGTTGCCATGTTTGGAGAGCTCGAACCAAGGCGTATAGCTCTTTGTCATAGGTTGGGTAGTTCAATGTAGCTCCTCCAAGTTTCTCACTGAAAAAGGCTATAGGCTTTTTATCTTGCATTAGAACAGCTCCAATCCCTATACCTGAGGCATCACACTGGATTTAAAATGTTTTAAGAAAGTCAGGCAATATCAAAAGAGGTGCATTAGTAAGCTTCTCTTTAAGTGACTGAAAAGCCTCCTCTTGTGCTTGTTACCACTTGAATCCCACTTCCTTTTTGATAACTTCTGTGAGGGGTGCAGCTATAGTACTGAAATCTTTAACAAAACGCCTATAGAACCCGTCAAGACCATGAAAACTCCTCACTTCGCCCACCATTTTTGGACTTGGCCAGTCTGTAATGGCCTTAACCTTTTCCTCATCAACCTTAACTCCATCTGCACTCACAACAAAGCCTAGAAACACAAGATTATCTGTGCAAAACGTGCATTTCTTAAGGTTGGCATGATGTTTTTCTTTTTTAAGCACGTTTAAAACAGATTCTAGATGCTTTATGTGTTCAGATAAACTTTTACTGTAAACTAGGATGTCATCAAAGTATACTACAACAAAAACTCCAATGAAAGCCCTTAATACATGATTCATTAATCTCATGAATGTACTAGGTGCATTTGTCAAGCCAAATGGCATAACTAACCATTCATATAGACCATGTTTTGTTTTAAATGCAGTTTTCCATTCATCACCCTCTTTCATCCTAATTTGGTGATAACCACTTTTAAGATCAATTTTAGAGAATATGCTAGAGCCATGCAATTCATCAAGCATATCATCTAATCTAGGAATATGGTGTCGATACTTCACCGTGATATTGTTGATTGCTCTGCAATCAACGCACATGCGCCAACTGCCATATTTCTTAGGCACAAGCAAGACTGGAACAGCGCATCGAGTCATGCTTTCTCTGATATGTCCTTTCTCCATGATTTCATCTACTTGTCTTTGTAGCTCTTTTGTTTCAACGGGATTAGTTTGGTAAGCAGGGCGATTTGGTAATGATGATCCTGGTACAAATTCGATTTGATGTCAATGCCACGAATAGGAGGTAAACCAATGGGGTTATCCTCAGGAAATACATCATTATAATCCTGCAAAAGAGATTTCACTTCACTCGGCAGCACCGGTGCAAGGTTAGTTAAACTCATGAGATTTTCTTTAAATATAAACAAAAGCATAGGCTGTTTTAAAAACATAGGTTGCTTAACTTCACCAGCTTTAACAAAGAATTTGGGTTGTTTGATTAACCTGTCCTCCTTGCGTTTGAGATGGATTTGATCTTTATAAACTTCTTGAGGCGTCATAGGGATGAGAATTGTCTTTCTGCCTTTGAACTCAAACGAATGGCAGTTAGTGAATCCGTCATGGATTACTCTATGGTCTGATTGCCACGGTCTCCCAAGAAGAATGTGCCCAGCCTCCATTGGTAACACATCACACAAGACTTCGTCTTCATACTTCCCAAAAGTTATTGGCACGGTTACTTGACTTTTAACCTTCATTTCTCCACTGTCATTGAGCCACTGAAGCTGATACGGTTTAGGGTGCTTCTTCTCCTTTAAACCCAGTTTCTTGACCATAGCATCACTCGCCACATTGGTGTAGCTACCTCCATCAATGATGACGCTGCAGATTTTTCTTTGGACTTGACACCTTGTATAAAACAATTTATCTCTCTGTTCTTGTTCCTCAGGTTGGCTTTGAATGCTCAGATTTCTTCTTGCCACCAATAGTTATCCTCTAGCTGTCCTTTCTTCATACTCATCAGGTGACGAAGTAGTTTCTTGTTTTTCTTCTTCAGAATTGATTTATCCATTGTCCAGAAGAACCATAACTCTTTTATTGGTGCATTTATGCGCATAATGTCCTCTTCCTTGACACTTATAACACCTAACATCACGAGCCCTTGAGGTTGTTACTTCTGCTTTTCCTTTGTCTCTGTCTTGAAAAGCAGGGACTGGTTTAGTATCAAGCTTTGGAGTAAAAGCTTGCTTGTTCGGTCTGATTGAATCAGCTCCATAACTTGACCGGAAAGGACCCTTTCTCTTAACTTGTTGCTCTACTAGAATAGCCTTATGCAGCATCTCTTCAATTTCTTCATAGTGTTGCATCTCCACTCTGTCTTGGACTTCTCTGTTCAAAGCTCCTAAGAACCGAGACATAGTTGCTTCTTTATCCTCGGATATGTTAGTTCGAAGCATTAAAACTTCCAACTCTTGGTAATAATCTTCTACTGAATGGTTTCCTTGAGTGAGCTTCCTAAGCTTTGAATAGAGCTCACGGTGATAATGGCATGGCACGAACCGTCTTCTCATGATGAGCTTCATTTCTGACCATGTTTCCACTGGATACTCTCCATTACGCCTTCTTGAAGTGACAATTTGATCCCACCAACTAAGAGCATATTCATAGAATTCTGTAGCAACAACCTTTACTCTGTTGATGTCTGCGTAATGTTGACAATTAAAAACCAGTTCGATTTTTTTTTCCCAATCCAGGTAAGCATTAGGATTATTCTTCCCATGGAAAGATGGAATTTTGATTTTAAGACCCCCGAGATTTTCTTGTAAGAGATGTCTGCCTTCTCTGGCACGTCTTGGTCTTCTTTGGCTCCTTTGAGAAGAACTACTATGATTGCTATAGTAGTTGTCTGCTATATCGTCTCTGGGATGCCTCCTTCTTTCTCTGCTCCTATGTGATTGATCTCTCTCTGATGAATAAGAGTCTCCATTTGAGCAGTGATTGCTTCGATCAACAGTTTGTTGTTGGCATTGTTACTGGTTTCTTCATGTTCAGAAACCATCCTAAAACACAAAGGAAACAACGACACCAGTAAATAGTTATAAAAAAAAACCAATTAGGCTTCCAATCTAATACACATGATCGACAAGTTATTCTACAGTTCTAGATCATATATGTTTGATTCAGAAGATGAAGAGTCAAATAAGCTAGAATTTCGACAGAAAACAGATCTACACAACCTAGAACTCGAATCGGCCAGATCTAAATGAAATAAGAAGATGAACAGACAAACAGATGATAGAGTTCGAATACTCAACTTTCAGAGTGTGCTCTGATACCACTTAATGAGATCTTCCCTAAGATCGGCACTCGTAAGTTGAGAAGAGGGTTGATTTGGCTGTGAAGCCGTGATGATGAATAGAGGTCGAATGGTTGAATGATATCACAGAAGCTTGCGGAAGAACTTCAAGATATCGAACTTAACTCTTTTTGGATATACGCACCAAAGAGATTAAGGGTTTTGCTGGATATACACACCAACAATATGATCTTCTTTAGAAAAAGGTTTTTATAAAAAAGAAAGATGGGTTTCTCAACCAGATTACAAGAGAATATAAAGGAAAAAAAAAAGACAAGTTATTCTGCTGCAGTTTTTGGAGCTATCAAAATAATAAAACCTAAGAAAAGTGACTCTTGCTCTTCCTTGCTTCTTTTGGACAAAAATCTCTTGCTGGGCTTTGCTTTTGGGCGTTTGGTTCAACAAATGGGCAATTGAGAAGTGAAACAGTTACCTCATTAAAATTCTTGTCAAGAAAACCCATTGGGACAAAACTGGACAAGAGAAAAAGAGTATAACCGAAACACTTTTCCCATTTGTTGAAATTACTTAGCTTAAATCAAAACCAAAGCGGTTTGACAAGCTTTGCCTCCATACTCATTGTCTTGATCGTCTTGACTCCATATGCGATTAAGCAATCCTCCAATAGCTTCATTGAGTTTCTTGACTCTAGAACGAGTCATGGGACCAACTGGTGCAGCTACAGTTTTCTCGGCTACAAGTTCATCCTCAGCTACAAGCTCTGGTTCAAGCTTCAAGTCTTTAGTGATGTCCATAATCATATCACTTCTACATAGAATGCCCATTTAGTTCCTAGGGGCGGACTCTCAAAATTTTCAATCGTAAGTTCTATGAGTAAATCTATAAGGACTTGCGACTTTTCCCTCGTCTCGATACGATACTCCATACCGTACTCGGTTAATTCGATACACTTTTGAGCAATCGCTCAACCTTTTTGTTGACGGCCTGAGACTTCTCAGGTCCCAACTCGCATATATTCTATTTTACCGGCTTAACAGTAGGGTCAATGTTTAGTTCGTGTGAAATAACATCAATCCCAATGCCCAGCATGTCTTCGATGGACCAAGCGAAAGTCTTTTTGTTTTCCTTTAAAAAGGTTACTAGCTCTCCCCTTATCTTCTCGTTAAGCTCGGCTCCAATTCCAACGCAGCGATATGGGTTAGCTTTGTCGATGTAGATTTGGATAACATGATCATTGTGTTGATCAGCCGCCGAAACCAAGCTGTCGACTTCAATTTCTTGTTCAGTTCATGACTTGGTTTATCTGAGATCTCCGAGCTATCTCGCTCATTTGGGGTATCCTGCTTAACTCGTGAGCGCGGACTGCCAGGTTCACTACGTGATTTATCCAAGATTTTTGGACCATCTTTCTTACTTGGGCAATCCGAGCTAGTAAGCGCACATACCAAAGATGATTTCCCTCGTTGCTTTAATTACTATTGCAATTTCAGCTTATATCCGCTCATATAACATATGCGCGAATCTTTTTGACTACCATGGACAACCTCGACTCCGTTTAGAGTTGGAAACTTAACGCACTAATGATACACTGATGGGATAGCTTTCATTGCTTAAATCCATGGGGTTCCCAGGATCACGTTATAGGTTGTTGGTTGGTCAATGACCGTAAAATCAGTCAATTTAAGCACTCCGGCTGCCGATACGGGAAGCCAGATTGTCCCAACAGACATCTCGGTCTTACCATTGAATCTAGTTAGAGGGCTAGGAATGCCTTGGACTTTAGACTTGTTGATTCTTATCCGAACTAGTATGTCGAGAAATATTACGCCGACAGAGCTTCCAGTATCGATGAGGAGCTTTGAAATTTTATAGTTTACCCTGATATCAAGCTGGATACCTAACGCGTCATCGTGCGGTTTGTTGAGTCCAACTGTGTCCTTTTTGGAGAACGAAATCTCGACGTCGGGTTCAGTTGTGAATTGTGTTTGACTGAAGTCAGCTTTTCGTTTTTGATTTTTAATCGACGTCACCATATCGCGACAATAGTTGGACCCACCCATAATGAAATCGATCCTTTTCTTTTGAGTCGGTTTGGGTGAATCTATATTTTCCTGTGACCTCCCCTTTTGCAGCGGAAGGGTTTTCGCGATCGTATTGGTCATCATTGATCAATTCATGTTTTAGACTTTCGATGTCGAGGTCAACATTCGTTAGCTCTCTTGACGCAAACTTGGCAGCTATAAATCTTTTTAATTTGAAGCAATCCTTCGTAGCATGACCGTTACACTTATTGATTTCGTAAAATGTATATTAATCCCGGCCCATGTTTCTCGGCCATGATCCAGGTGACCTCTTATCGGAATCTCCAGCTAAACTATAACTATGAGATCCACTGCCATAACTTCGAGAGTCTTTGTTATCTCTCCTTTCGATCTTGTGAGGAGATGTCTCTTGAACCGGTTTATAGGAGTTGAATTTTTTGGCGAGAGCAGCCTTCTCTTCCTTCGCGCTAGTCCAGTTCGTGGAGGGATGAAGAGAATCTTCAATTGTATCCGATGTATTTCTCATCCTCGTTAAAATGAGCACGAGCTACCGCAATACAGAATGTGGTCATGAAAGCATTTGGATCCGAGTTTCCCTCATCAGCTTTCCCGTATCTCTAATCCACGCATTCGCAATCCTCAGAGAGAATGGGGTTCTCTCAGTTTCTTCAATGACGCGAACAATCTCCGGAGCCGCACTGACCACTTTGTGCACTTTGGAAGTCACTGCAGGAGTTCCGCATTAGTCTTTTCGAGTTCCCTACGTAAGATCTCGTACTTTGATCCACCATGTCCGAAATTCCTCCGGATAAGGATTGTCGTCTCTCCGAATTCAGAGTATTAAGTCCATTAGCTTTATCTCTTTCCAATTCAGGCCAAATCGAGTTACATTGATCAGCCTAATAAGCCCGATCATTCCTTCCCGGAAATGCGGGTGGAGGAGGCATGTTCTGTGGATAAGCCAGGGGTCTCACATTGTGCCCAGAACTTGTTCTAAATTCAGCCGGATTCAGCGTGATGAAACCGATTGGAAACTGTTCGTTTGAACGAGGATCCAAGTTCCAAGCTAGATCCACAAGTCTTGCTGCCGAAGCATTTGCATCGACGGACGAAACGTTTACTCATCGAGCTGGGTGAACTGACAGATTCTTGTCAGCCCATGGAGCACTAAGCGTATTAACACCTGACTCCAGCTCAGTATGCACCGTGGCCAGACTGGTTAGTCGGGAAGAGACTAGCTCTTCACGAGAGCATCGCTGGAAGTCTTTTGCTGATCGGAAGCAGACTTCAGATCGCCGACATCATCTTGATTTTGAACAAAGTGTTAACTTCGTCAACTTGGTCCGACATCGTGAAAAGGTACGGCGATGCTGAATTCTGTTATGGGTAAGATATTTTCGGTCCCCACAGACGACGCTAAAATGTGAGTCCTTAATCTATATCGATTCGGATCACACTGAAAAAGATAGATAATCAGATCACACTGAACATATTGCTCAATATAAGAAATTTGTTTATTGCGAGACGAAAATCGAAATCGAGATGAACCGTAACATAAAAGAGTTAAACCAGAAAATATTTTATTGCCAGTATCTTGCTAGAGAGTTCATAATGTCCTCTCCAATTAGAAACTTTTCATACTTATCATGTTTACAATCGCACAAATCACGCTTCTCATTAATCATATCATTCAACTCTCTTTATTCTCTTCAATTCGAGTGTTACGTCTTTTGAACATCAGATCCAGCTCTCTATCTCTCCCAATCTGCGAGCGTTACTATCCTTCTCTTAAATCCTCTTTATTTCGCACGTTACGCGATTTAAATTCTTCCGGATCTGGTCATCAAGCTCTCCCAATCTGGATCAAAGCGATTACTCGGCCCAATTCCTCTATTCCGCAATATGTGTCGTATCCGCGGACTGTACCTTTTCGAACTGGCTTCTCATTCGGACTAGAGAGCTGACTCCAAATTGGGCCATTTATCATGTCATCGGACTAGCTTTCCCGATTTGGAATTGATCACTCTTTTCGGGCTAGGATTTCGTATGGATTCGAAATCCGATGCCAACAACATCTTCATCACTAATTTTGCATCGTTTGTGGGGCTGGCTATATGTTATTCCCACTTACACATGTAGTCAACATCAACAAGGATGTATTTGTTCCATAAGAAGAAGGAAAAAGGACCCATAAAGTCGATTCCCCGCACATAAAAACTTTGACTTCATGGATGAAATTTTGTGTCATCTCATTCTGTTTATTGATGTTCCCTTATCTTTGGCAAGCATCACACTTAGAGATAAAGGCATAGGTGTCCTTGAACATGGTAGGCCACCAATAACCAGCTTGTAAGACCTTACAGACAAACTCATGGCAAGCATAGAGAACGCGTGGAACATCTTATTTCTCCACTACAAGAAAACAGAGGCTTCTCCGACGGAATTTTCGACGGACATTTTTCCGTCGAAAATTTCCGACGGAATTCTTACGTTTTTGGATGAAACCATTATTCGTCGAATTTCCGATGACTGATGCCCCGTCGAGATATTCCGACGGATTTTAGACGAATTTGATAGCCGTTTGAAAAATTATAGTCGTTAACTAGCCGTTTGTATATTATTCGAATTTCGTCATATATCCGTCGGAATCGTCGAAAACTTTTCCTATAAAAACACCTCCACCCTCCCTCATTCACTACAATTACGCAAAAGAAAAAAGCCCACTCATCTAAAACCTTAACGTCTTCTTCAGACCCATATAATTATTTTCGATCATGGATGGACAAGTCACATCAAATTTCGGCGACGGACGTATTTACGGAAGAGTACAAATAAGGTCTGCAGCAATTCATGGCATTGGCGACTATGCAGCCCAAAGCTAAAAAAATGGGTAAAGTCTACTGTCCTTGTATTAATTGTCGGAATCGTATATTATTCGAGATACGCGAAGTATGGTCACACCTGTATCTTAATGGGTTTGTGTCGGGTTACAAGATTTGGTTTTATCATAGAGAAAACGATACAATGATCGATTATGCTAGTACCAGTGAATAATATATTGGGGATAACTTAGAAGAACCTGCAACGGAAGTAGAAACTGTAGGTCATGCTCAGATGTTGAAAGATGCGCTTCGTGAAAGTATACCATCGGTTGCTGAGTATGGAGATAGAGGTGAAGAAACTAATTTAGAAGCCCGGATATTCTTTGATATGTTAGACGCTGCTAAACATCTGTTATATGATTGTTGTAGAGGTGGACATTCCCCATTATCAGCTGCAACTAGGTTGATGGGTATAAAGACAGATTTCAATTTTGTGAAAGACATTTTGCCAGAAAAGAATTTTGCACCAGCATCATACTATGAGATACAGAAACTTGTTGCTGGTCTTGGATTGCCATATCAGATGATAGATGTGTGCATCAACAACTGTATGATCAACTGGAGAGAGGATGCAAACTGTTCGACTTGTCGTTTTTGTCACAAACCTTGGTATAAGGAAACAAGTGGAAGAGTGTCTCTCACATATAAACGGATGTAGTATTTGCCGTTAACAGAGAGATTGAAGAGTTTATATCAATCAGAGTATATGGCAGGGGCAATCAGATGGCATGCCGAGCATACAACAGAAGGAGAAATTGCTCATCCCTCATATGTGGGAGCATGAAAATATTTTCAATTAGTGTATCCCAGTTTTGCATATGAGGCAAGGAACGTATACCTTGAATTATTTAGTGATGGTTTCAATCCTTTTAAGAAGCATGGGAGAAAATATTCTTTGTTGCCAATAATTGTAACACTTTACAATTTGCCGCCATATTTGTGCATGAGATGAGAGTTCTTGTTCCTTAGCATTCTCGTTCCTGGACCAGAGCATCTTAAGAGATCACTTGATGTATTTTTGCAACCATTGATTTATGAGCTACAAATGTTATGGGAGCATGGTGTTCAGGCGTTTGATGTTTCTTGACAGTAGAATTTTGTCATGCGGGCGGTACTTATGTGGACCATTTGCGATTTTTGGGCATATGGCATGCTATCCGGATGGACAATGCATGGAAGGTTATCATGCCCGTATTGTCAAAATAACACATACGCGATCTAATTGAAGCACGGAAGAAAAACGTGTTGGTTTGATTGTCATAGGCGATTTCTACCCAGCGATCATCCTTATCGTCGGAGCACCACGTTGTTTAGGAAGAACAATCGAGTATTTGATGGTCCATCGCCTGATAGATGGACATTATTTGTTGACTCGGTTCAGAGAATACGGTGCAAAGAGGACCGTTGACTGTGGTGGTAACGGGTATCATCCCGTTAAAGGTTGTGCCAACCAACATAATTGGCACATGAAGAGTATTTCTGGGAATTGCCTTATTGGAAGGACCATCTGTTAAGCCATAATCTATATGTCATGCGCATTGTGAAGAAATTTTTTGACAACATAATGAACACCGTTCTCAATGTCCAAGGGAAGACGAAGGACAATCTGAAGTCTTGATTGGACTTGCCAGGCATTTGTTCTCATAAGGCACTACATGTGTTAGCGAACGGGAAACCATCGATCCTTGCTTTTCGGTTGGATGAGCTTTCGAAGGCCGAGTTTTTTTACTGGATTGCTGATATCGTTAAATTTCCAGATACATATGCATCTAACCTTCGTAACTGCGTTGCTCGTGGAGTAGGAAAGTTTTCTGGGATGAAGAGTCATGATTGCCATGTTGTGATGCAGCGCCTCCTTCCATTTGTCTTTGCCGGTCTTCTACCACGTAATGTCCACCAAGCAATTGCAGGTACACTAATTATATTATACTTAACGTAATTGTATACCATAATTTCGTACATATTTATTAATTATATATATATATATAAATTATATATATATATATATATATTTATTTATTTCAGACGATCGGTCTATTTTGTTACTGCGAAACATGCCACTGAAAGACTCTACTGAGACAAAGATGGGCTGTTAAGAACGTAGAGGAGGTAGGATGGTCAGTTTTTGCAGGGATTTGTGCATTTTTCAAGATATATGCACGCGATCTCTTACAGCATATGGTATCCGAAACCTGGCGGACAATATACCCGTAATCCTTTGCAATCTGGAGAAGATATTTCCACCTTCCTTTTTTGATGTTATGGAACATCTGCCAATTCATCTCCCTCGAGAAGTAGAACTTGTCAGACCTGTTCAGTACTGTTGGATGTATCCTTTCGAGCGGTATATGTTTCATCTAAAGAAAAAGGTGAAAATTTTAAGGAAAGTCGAGGGTTCTATTGTCGCACAGAGCATAAATGAAGAAACATCAAATTTTGCCGAGTTCTACTTTCCAATACAAGTCAAAACGAAGAGTCACAGACCAGCTAGGCATGATGACTAAGGCGAAAGACCTTTTTATCTTGTCTATGTTGCTAATATGTTCTCAAAGATTGGACGACTTAGTGGAATAGGCAAGAAGAGAAAACTTACAACACATAAGCGGGATGATTTGCATACGTATATTCTCACAAACTGCGACGAAGTTCAAGAATATGAGAGGTATTATATTTAACATTTTTGCCAAATATTTGTTTCTTAAATATTTGTTGGTTCGTTTGTCGTATATTGTTTAATGTGTGAACTTCAATTTCACAGGATTTATATGGCTCACATGCATTTTGCATATCCGGGAAAAACAGAGGACGAGCTCACCGAGATAAACAGGAAGAGTTTGCACTTTGGCTGAGATATTATGTAAGTGTTTTAATTACCTCGATCTTATCATACATCAAAAATGTTCTAATTTATGCAGTTCATTCATGTAGGTTACGACAGAGTCGTCTAGAGGGCAGTCATTTCCCACGTGGTTATAAGAGTTAGTACCATTACCACTAACTATCGCAAGGTGACACATGATGTATTCCACCCGGGGCTACGCTTTTAAGATTCTTTGGGATGATAGGAGTAGGCCAACTTCTGATTATGGTGTATTTGCTCAGTCCAGTGATATTGTATATTATGGTGTCCTTCGCTAGATTTTGGAAGTTCATTATCCGGGAATGCTCGACATGAGATGCATTGTATTTTTATGCGATTGTTAGGACCCATTAGTTGGAAGCGGTGTGCGACACGACCAATTTGGTCTTACGTCAGTACATAGCAGAAGGAGACTCCAGAAATACGATCCATTTATCCTTGCTTCACAAGCAAACCAGGTTCATTTTATTCTTTTATTTTAAGCTGTTGGAATTTAGCATTTATAATTTCTACAATTTAAAGTTTTCTATATATGACTAAATGACATGGTGTAGGTATGCTACATTCCTTATCCTCAAGTGAAAGACAATAAATACCCCTCGATTACAGTGACATCGATAAACCCGAGAGGCAGGGTTTATGGGATTTTTGATCATGAACCCTTGCACCAAATCTCCATTGGTTTAGGTTCGATCGATCAGTCCCTCCAAGTCGATCTCGTGGTTGACTTCCCCGTAGATTCGGACGATCGGGTATTTGAGGATACAGAGGAAGAAATTGATGAATTTGGGGAAGATTCCGATTCAGGGTCATCAGATTATTCATCGTATTTAGATTCAGAGTAGAGATTTTTGTAGTTTGCATTGTAAACTTTTTAATATTAATTATGGCATTCCAAAACCGTGTTGGACTATTTACATCTTTTGAGAATGAAATATGTAAACTATGGGTGGCTAAACAGTTTTCATCAAGTTCGAAACCCTAAATCTTAAATCCATCAGAAATCCGTCGAAAATTTCCGACGGATCTGGGTTCTCTGAACCACGTGTCACCGCGTTGACTGCCCAATAGAAACGCATGCAAAGAATATTCTGGATATTCCTAATCCATCGGAAATTTCCGACAGACTTTGGTTTTTCGATAACGTGAGAACATTGACTGCAAAAAACAAAAAAATTTAATAAACCGAGATTTCCTATTGACCTAGCAGTCGGAAATTGCCGATTTTAATACCAAAATCAGACCCTTCTTCTTCATTTCCTTTTCTCTCTTTCTATCTGAAATCTCTTATTTCTCTCTACCGAAACTCATCGATTTCCACCCTAATCCAACCCAAATCTCATCCAACCGAAATCTCTGATGTCTAACTCGTAAGTTTCTCTATTTTTGTTGATGTTTTTGAAGTTTTGATTGTTGCTAAATGAGATTGTTAGTTGTTAGGTGGTTTGAAATTAGGATTGGAATGAGATTTGTGAGTTGTTAGGTTAGGTTAATGTATTTTTGTGATATTGGAATTAGATTTGTGAGACCGTTAGTAGTCAGTTTTTTTTTTCTGATTTTTAGAAAATGTTTTTTACATTCGTTTTAAAAAAAACAAATTTAATTCGTTTTTATAATTTTTGATAAATTAAAACGTTTAACATTTTTGGTAAACGTTTTTATATTTTTAAAAATGTTTAATGATTTTTCTAAAATGTTTACTATGTTTGAAAAATGTTTTTATTATTTTTGGTATTATAAAATTTCTTCATTAGTATTTATAATATTAAACGTTTTAAAAAATGTTTATAGATTTTTAAATAAGGTTTTCTAATATTTAATGTTTATAAAAATATTTTAGGTTAAAATCGTGTTTAAAATATTTTTTTTGTATTTTTATTGAAAAGTTTATATAAGTTTTCAAAGTTTTTTAAAAAAAATCTAAGTTTTGAAAAAAAAATTGGAAATTTTCGAATGTTCACAGAATATACTAGTACGACAAGTTTTGGTCGTAGGTACGACGATTTTCGTCCTCATGACTCTCATGGTCGCATTCGGTCTCGGGCTCACGCTCGATCTCGGGATCCGGTTGATGGTGGTCAGTCTTCGGGAACTCAAGTGCCGGAATCCGAGCAATCCGCTGCTCGTAGCCGTATTTCGATTGAGGAGCTTGTCCAGCAACCGAACCGGGGTCACTGCATTCGTCTCGATCTGGAATACCAAGACGGGACTTGGCAAAAAGTTTCGTTTTTAAAATTTTTAATTCGATTAAGTTTAATAATCTTAACAGGTTAATCTGATATTTTTTTTTATGTTTGCAGGTTTAGGTTGTCGCCTGAGACCACTAAGGTGATATTGCGGATGCTCCATACGATGTTGGACGAGCCGTATGAGAAGTACTCCAAGATGCCGAAAGATGTCAAGGACTCTTGGCATCGAACTTTTGCGGTAAAATTTGCAACTTTCTAATTATTTGGTTAATATTTTCATTGTATTTTTATTATAACAATTTTTTTATTTTATTTTTTAGCAAGAGTTCACTTGGGACCATCGGAGGACGAGTCAAGTGTTGGATACTTTCGACAAATATGCCGCTATCCAATACTTGCGACACATGTACGAGTGGAAGCAGAAGTTCGTGGAAAAGAAAGAAAAGTCGAAGGATCTGTCCGGTGGAGTGTGGAAGGGCTTTTGTGAGTATTGGAGTCAGCCTGCGACAAAGAGCCTCTCAGAAAAAAACTCGAAGAACCGAAAGAGTGAACGAGGAGGGAAGGAGATGTATGTTCACAACGGGGGCGCAAAGACAGTCGCACGTCAAGCGCTTGAAATGGTAATTAATTTTACAATTTTTTTTTCATTTTTACATTTTCCTTTTAAATTTAATCTAATCAAATTTTCACAGACGAAAGAAGCTAGTGGAGTCCATCCGGATTTCCTGGTCGTGATTGAAGAGCGACACAAGAACAAGAAGACCGGTCAGATCCAGGATTTGGGTATTCGTGAGGTTGTCGAGTCATGCAAGAAGAAGAAGACGGATCATTTGACGCAACTCTCGTAGCTCACTCTTGGTTCATCGTCCTCGAACGAGCTATCCCGGGAAGAGATCAACAATACTGTTCTCGCTGTAAGTTTTTTTTTTCATTTTATTTGTTTCCAATTTCATTTCTAAGTTTCTAATAAATTTTAAATTTTCTCGTAAGAAACTCGGCAAGTCAAGGGCCGGATTACTGGGTTAGGCGGACTTTCAACCCTTGAAGCGGAATCTTCTTCTTCGGGTTATCGTTACCCTCCTGCGGAGTACCTAACTCAGATCGAGCGGCTTAACCAAGATGTTCGCAGAAATGGTGAAGAAGCACGAGGAGCTGAAGAGTGAGCACAACTGGACCCATGAGGAGTTGAACCAGATGAAGCAAGTTTTCAGTGAAAACTTTCCTAATCTATTTAGATAGTTGTTTCTACTTTCCAAAAAAAAAATTATTTTTATTTTTATTTTTATTTTGAACAATTCTTATGTTTTCTAAATTTCATTTTCAGTTTTATTTACTAAATTTTCTTCTTTAAATTCCAAATTATTAAACATCAAAAACAATTATATTTATTTAAAAGGAAACAGAAATTACCACAATCCGTCGGAAATCCGTCGGAAATCCCTCGAAAATAGAAATTACCACAATCCCGACGGATTTCTGACTATACACTATCCGAGGGATTTCCGACTATACACTATCCGAGGGATTTTCGAAGGATTCTTGACAGGATATTCCGACTACATATCCGTCGCAAAGCCGTCGGAAATGTGTCCGACGACTTATGTCCGTCGGGAATATTCGACAGATTTCCGACCAAATCTTATTTCCGACGGCCTGTAACCGATGGATTATATTCCATCGAAATGTTTTCCGACGGACTTCCGACCATAACTTATTTTTGATGACCTGTAACCGACGGATTATATTCCATCGGAATGTCGTCGGAAATGGCCCTTTCCGACGATATTCCGACGGAAACTACCGTCAGTCTCCCTTTTCGACGATATTTCGATGGAAACTGTCGTCAGTCTCCCTTTCCGACGATATTCCGACGAAAACTGCCGTCAGTCTCCCTTTCCGATGATATTCCGACGGAAACTGCCGTCAGTCTTGCGCTTCCATCTTGTAGTGCTGGAACGCATCTTCGAAACATACTATATGAACACTGCTTATAAAGATATGGTTCATGCCAATAGTACCTTCTAACATAGCACAAGAACTAGTTCTTCTTGTAACCAAAGAACTGAGGAGGCTCGATTTCTGCTGCTAGGTAGTTTCCAATTTGTCTATACCAGGGAGAATTGGGTGGTGCTAGCCTTGGAGGTGCTGGCCTTGGATTTGTTGGCCTTGGAAGTGTTGTAGGACATATGTCAAGCTGTTAAACGTCCCTAATAAAATCTACAATGCATTCTTGAGAAGTCAGAGTCAGAACTTTGTCACTTGAAACACTTTTGCAATAGGATATCGTCGGTTTGACAACATCATGAGATGTGATGTAGAGAGATTCTATAGAAACGCCTTGGGACCTTCTAATGTCATCTCCAGGGTCAAAACTTACGTCACCTCCATTGTAAATTGTGGTACAATATCAACTCTCGGTAGGAGCTGCAGGATAGAAGACTCTCTTTTTGACTTTGGAGAAATAAACTCGTCGTTTGAGAAAATCCACCATTGCTCCCACAATGGAAAAGAATGAGCTCCCAAAAACTAACGACATTGGGGAGTTCTTCTTCATATCTAGGATGTGAAAATCAACAAGAACAAGACATCCTCCCACTTGAATCATTAGATCATGCACAAATCCATATGGCATTGTGCTGGACACATCTCTAAACTTAACAAATATTTGAAGAGACTTGATGGCAACAATTCCCTACTTGTTAGACAATAGTCTATGACATAACATTCACATTAACTCATGTATCATAAAAAAAATCTATACCGTTGATTGTACAAGGGAAGACAAACTTCATCGAATCTTCCATCTTATGCAGCCTCCTTTAATGTGGTGCTTTGTAAGTTTATCAATCTTCTTCTGACCATGCCACTCGATCAATGGTGAGGGGTTAATTCCTAGGGGTTGGTGAAACTTTTTCATCATTTTCGGTTGTTATCACCTTGGAGAATTTAGGATTTTTCTCAGTTTTCCCCGGAAGACCACCATCTTGTCTCTTCACGTCTTTTGCAGTTTGAGCAACTTGTACTTCAATATTCTTTACATGATTAGATAGTTTAAAAAACTTCTCATACAGCTCCTCATCCTTCCTGTTGAGATGGTTATACATGTTGTCCACTTTAAAATCGGTTTTGGATGTGTAGGGCATTTTGCTTATGTCCTTCTATAAGTTGTTGTTGATTCTTCATTAGCTGTTGTTGATTCTCCATTAGTTGCAGCATCATAGCTTTAAATTTATTCTTTTGAGGTGTCATACACACGTGGTCTTGTGCTTGAATATGAGTTTGAAAACTCTCAAAGTTTCCTCTGTTGAAGTTGTTATTTTCTGGTTTTGTTAGAAGTCTTCTTCACTACCAATATAGTTGACTTCTCATTGCTGCTCATGGAAACCATCAGCCTCTACCACATTCTCACATAAGTCCACAACACTTGGTTGACTTTCGAGAAGTTGAGCAACCATCATTTTCAGCTCAAAATATTTGTGTGGATTCTGATTTTGCCTTGATGTCAATGAGAATGTTAGCTTGATTGATTGTGTTAAACATGAAGTTCCGATGACTTGTAGTGTTGAGTGCCATCTTGAATTTTTCATCAATTCCTTTATAGAAAATGTTTAACAAATTCAGTTTATTGAAACCATGGTGAGGGCATTTTCTCGGGTACTCATTGAAACGTTCTACAACCCCATCGAATGATTCTTTTGATCCTTGTTGAAACTCCGAGATTCTGTTTCTCATTCGGTCCAATCTCTCTTCCGGGTAGAATTGTCTCAGAAAGACTCGCTTGTACTCCATTTGTAAGCTTTTCCAACCAAAGAGAATGAGAATAATGTGCACTTCATATAGTCTTGAGGAACTCCTTCAGATCTTTTTCTACTGCCGATTTCTTAGATCTTTCGATATGATCAATGGCGCTTTCTTGATCTGAGCCACGGATAGAGATGTCTGACGGGCCAACCCGCATCCAAGTGGTCCAACATGTGGCGGACTCAAATTTTTTTCAAACTGTGCGGGTTGGCTCATTGCAAATTGCGGTTTTTAAATATATGTCTAGCCCCGCATCGCATGGTACAACGGGTTAGCGGGTTAACCCGCATGTCATAAACAAAGTGACTACATTAAATCTATTGTGTTGCAATTAGTAAGATTCCTTTGGTCTCGTTGCAATGAATGTTTTTAAATGGAAAAGAAGTTGTTGGTTAATTTGGTTAGTGATATAAGTTATATGCTTCCAAGGTAGCACGTCATCTCTTCTTCACAACCTCTTGACTCATAAAAACTTCCAGGGATAGAGACTTTGTTAGTACCTTCTCAGCTTCAACAACCTTGCACATTCAGAGGAAGACCGAGATGTAGAGCTACTAGTATAGTATTCATAACATATCCAGCTGAAATAGTAAAATAACCGTAATCAAAAACATGAAGCTGATCATTCCATTTGACTCTATAACTTCTCAGCATCGACATCGATATGATTATTATTTGTATTCACCATCTTGTTTAAGAAGTACCCGCACCAGGGCGTAAATTGGTGTGATGCCAATTCAAGACTGAGTGAATTTTGGCTCTGTTTGAAAGATCATTCGGGTACCTAAAGTAAACGAACGAATATTGATCACACTTGGTATCAAGAACATGTGTCAAACAAAAACCACGTACCAATGGCCAGCTACACTTGGGAATGCCGAAGCTAGATATATCAGGATGGCGTGACTGTGAGAAGAATTACCGGTTAAGATTCATAAACAAATGTCAATAAAAAGAAACAAGGATCAAAAGAGAGAATTTTTGTGTAAACCTCTCAAAGAGCTTAAGTCTGCCATCTTTGCATTTGAGTCTGCAAATGGAAAGAAAAAAGAAAAAAAAATCAATGTCTTTAAGTTATTATCCGATGAGCCAAACAAGTGTTAATGAACGAGTGTGAATTTTGATAGCTTCAAAATGAAGATAGATTAGTTATTAAAAAAACATGTCTAACCTTGAAAGGACCGTTATCTGTTCTGAAGCTAATCCATGGAATGTACTTAAACCAAACAGGAAATCCACTGAGAAATTAAACAGAAACAAACAATTACAATAGAATTTGTGGTAAAGTTTTCTCCTTGTTTCTATTCTTAGGTCTAAGAACAATCATACACACAATTATCTATATAATTACCCAGAGTTCCATTCTGCACATGCAGACATAAGGACCAATCCGTAGTTGAAGATAGAGTCCAGATTGTTTGCCCAACTTGACAAATTTAACCAAATCATAGTTGCCTTCAAAATAATACTACAGATGAAGCGAAAAAAAACAGACATTAAGTGGAATCCAATAAATCAGTATTTTGTTCACACACACAACAACAAAAAATCCAATTGGTGTTCATTCCAGAAAACATAAGTCTTAATCACATCTAAGCCTCCTTTCTTTGCTTTCCTTATTAGATCTGGCCACATAAGCCTCTGTGAAAAGAGGATTATCCAACACAAGGTGAATCCTTACACTATATCACTAGATTCTATTCCCAGTTACATAAGCAATACACAATATACATATTCAAACCCAGATCAAAAACTTCATATTCCAGAAAACCAAATCCCGAAATTCGAAACAGAATTCGGAAGATTACAAAATGGGTTATTTGAATGATCAAATTTTAGAATATGGGTCATGATTGAATCGAGAAAAACAGACAAAAATCCCAAACCTGGCAGCGACGAGCTACGAGTGAAGCAGCATCAAGATCTTTCTTGTACGCCATTGATGAAACTACTATGACGGTAACAAATGAAGAAGACGACTTCCTTCCGAAATCTCATTCGGAATCGCACGAGCCTCAATCCAGGTGAAGAAATGTTCTTCTTTCGCGGTTCAGACCACCAACCCGTTGTCCGTGACGGGTTGACCCGCATAGACCCGTGAACCTCTATGGGTCGGACCGCGAGACCCGCAATTATATGGACATGTAAAATAGTGTCCAAGCCCGTCCTATGATGGATCTACTTGGGCCAAGCCCACGGGTTAAGACCCGTTTTGACATCTCTAGCCACGAAACTAATGTTGCTCGACCAAAGCAATCAGCTTTGAACTAGCCTTAATCTCTCCGGGAGGTGGTGAAAGACATATTGGATTGTCATTTGTGAAGAAAGCATCTAACGAATCGAATTCCCTAATTGTTTGGTGTTGAGGATCCATATGTATATGAATCATGAGTGATTTTTCAAGCACTCTATATTTTACTCAAGAGAGTTTAAAACACACGGAGATAGAGAAAAGTATTGTAATTAATAAAGAAAAAACTAAAAAATAGGTACCTTAGACTAAACTCTAGTCTGAAACTCGTAGGCAATTGTATTGGTCTCCGGTAACAGCACAAAAAAATACTATGTCTCAGAGTTTTAACCCTGAAATAATCATGCAAGTGCACAGCAAACGCAGTAATACTTATGAGTCGAATCGACAAGAGACCAAATAATCACACTACGAGTTTATGAAATTCGAGTTATGCTAAGATGGAAAATATGGTTGTTTGTTTAGGAGCTGCGAATAGTAACGAAAAATAACAATAAATAAACTTAAAACCAAGTAAATAAAGATATAAAACCAGTAGTGAAGGTGTTGGGAATCATAGAATTTGCAGGGTATCATGGATGATTAAATCAGATGAATTAAACAGGAGAAATTTTATAGATATATTCTAGAACTCAAATCACGATTGGATAATTGGCCTACTTCGCAGCGCCAATTACTGTCTAAACAACTTAAATTACAAAATTCTCACAGGTAATCAAGCAGTTAAACATGCATAAACGGTCCTTGTTTGATATGTTCACAAAGCTTCCGAATTCTACTTCTGCATGTTATGATGGTTTGCTCATCTAAATTGATCCAAATAATTTAACAACACTTTCCTTTAGTATATTACCCTAAGAGTAATATCTAGATGGTCAATCAAGCAATAAAAAATAAACAAGAATTTAAATGAAGAAATTTATCGATAATCACAAATTTAGCAACCTAACAATCAATCCATGAATTCCTTTTGAAATCCCTTAAACCCAACAAGAAAATTATTCAATCATGATTAAGAATAGTAACTAAAGAGATAAAATATTATTCATAATTCAAAAAAGAAATTGAGACAAGAAGAGTTTTGGAAATCTTCTAGATACAAAGGTGAGATCTTCTCCCTGAAAGCTCTTGAATCCAAATCTATGAAAAAACTATGAAAGGGGCACGAAATTCTCTTAGAGAGGCTCCTGTTGTATTTATCTTTAGTGTATTTCATGGCTTATAAAATAATATGGGAGCTTATGTCTAACAAGAGGCTAAAAACAAGTATATATATGCTTAGGGTTGAAGGTAGGGGCAAAAGAGACTTTTTAGGGGCAAAAGAGGCTTTACCGGTATGGAGTACCTGTCAAAAACCTGTAACCGGTATTGGCTCTTTCCTGGACCTGCTTCAGCTGCGAGCCAGACGAACATGTCTTCAATACATCAACTGTAACTCTTCAACCACAAGTCCAAATATCTTGTCACTAAATCTCATCCAATCTCAAGTTATTTAAGGCCTCCAACTAAGGGTAAACTTCCGGTGCTTTTGCTATGTCCAAGTTGGGAAGATGCATAACTTATGAGTTTTGTAACTTGGATGATGCTTTTGACTTGTGAATATGGTTGTAGTATGATTTACACCTCTTTTGCTCCATTGTGCATCCTTTTGATGATATTACCTATTAAGATCCAAAATGCTAGAAATACGAGAAAATTACCTCTAAAAACATAAAACTGTTACAAAGTGCTTAAATAAAATAGTAAAAACCATGCATAAAATATAGAGTATATCATATTCCAAGAATGAAGAATTCTCTCTGAGAAGTTGTAGGCCATAATGGTGAAGCACTTACCAATGGAGAAGATAATAAGCATACGTAAGAGAGATTTTTAAGGCTTTCTTAACACATAAACTGGCGGATTTCAAAGGGATGTTAGTTGAGAACTTACAAGAACTCCTCAATTTTAGATGAACAGAATCAGATCAAGTGCAGTTGATAGAAGAGGTTACTGAAGAAGAAATAAAACATATGCTTATTTATTACAACGTAATAAATCTCTTGGACCTGACGGTTACACGAGTGAATTCTTCAAAGGTGTATGGTCAATATTTGGTAAGGACTTCATCGCCACAATTCAATCATTTTTCATTAAGAGCTTTCTTCCAAAATGGCTAAACTCAACAATTCTAGCTCTGATTCCTAAAAAGAAGAAGCAAAGGAAATGAAGGATTGTCGTCCTATATCACGTTGCGACGTGATATACGAAGTTATCTCCTAGAAAATTGAGAATCGATTCAAGAATATGATGCTGAAATTTATCAGTTTAGTCGCATTTATTAAACTACGACTACTGATGGAAAATCTACTAGTAGACACTGATTTAGTAAATGACTACCATAAAGACTCGATATCATCCTGTTGTCCTATGAAAATAGATGTCTCCAAAGCATTCGACTCACTTCAGTGGGATTTCGTGCTGAGCACCCTATATACTCTTAACTTTCCAGAGAAGTTCATCCATTGGATCCATTTATGCATCACCACAGCCTCATTTTCTGTTGAGAAGTCAATGGAGAATTGGTTGGGTTCTTTAGAAGCGAAAGGGGTCTTAGACAAGATTGTTCCCTCTCCCGTACCTATTTGTTATGTGTATGAATGTGTTATCGAGATTGATAGACAAAACAGAGGCCGGGCAGAGAATAGGCTACCATTTAAAATGCAAAAATGTTCAACTAAGTCATTTATGCTTTGTGGATGATCTAATGGTGTTTGTTGATGGGCAGAACATATCAATCGAAGGGATTATGAAGATGTTTGGTGAATTTGCTAGTATATCAAGGCTGAAGATAAGTTTGAAAAAATCGACGCTCTACCTTGTTAGGATCTCAGAACAAAGAAGAAAGAATATCACATCACAGTTCTCATTCTCTGTGGGTCACTTACCGGTGAGATATCTTGGTTTACCGCTGCTAGCAAAGAGAATGAGTATGACTAATTTTGAGCCATTGCTTGAAAAGATCAGGTCAGGAATGAACTTATGAACAACACAACACTTATCCTATGTGATGCGGTCTGAGATTGCAATTTCTAATTCAAACAAACTCTAAATGCAACTTCAACGTAGCTTTAATCCTTAAGTGCAAACCAAAAGTGCATGGACAATGTCATTGTAGCATTTAAGGGTCATTCTTCCACAAGGATTATGTTAAGACAATAGGAATGCAAGTCTAAAAAACTAAGAAAAATGCATGCTAAGAATGCTAAAGTACGAGTACGTCAACTCCCCCGGACTTTTCCTTTGCTTGTCCTCAAGCAAACAAGTAAGAACAAACCGGAGAAGATGTTTGAAAGTGAGAACTCAAAGCCAAAAGGTTCAACAAAGCATTCAACATCATACCTCATGATAATACATAGTTATCACTAGAGTGAATTCCTACTCGGTCTTTTTTCTCACATCCGTTGCAACTCCAATCTTTTGCCTATAGACACAAAGTTAAGTATATGCATGCCATCCTATCTACCAATTCTTTAACGTTTAATTAGGTGTTTAGGTGTGGTCTTGTTTAGGAACTATCAATCATGTTCAATCGGCATGGTAAGAAAAAGGCTCATGATGCAAAAGATAAGGCGGTTCAAAGCACTTTAGTAACTTGCTCTCAAAGAATAGTAATGCAAAACATCATGCAAAAGTAAAGGAGAAATGGAACAATTGATGCATACAAAAAAGTACTTCCATTCTACCCAAACCCTTGTGTATTTTGAAACCTATGTTCTTCCGATGATCTCACATACTCTCTTTCTTTTGAGAAATACAAATAGTTGAGAATCAAACCTTCTTCTTTTCTTTTGTTTTTGCTAACTCTAAGGGGTTTCTTTCTTCTCTAGACTTTTCTTTCTTTCCTTTTCATCATCCTTGATTTTCTTTTAAACACTTTATAGCTTTAGATTTCTAGCTTAGGGAGTGAACTTTGGCTTTTTCCCTTAAATACTTAGAGGAGAAAGATGAATTTGCCTTAAAAATTTATAGCTAAAGATAGTGGCGAATTTGAAATCCTCTTTGAAAATTAGTGGAAGTGTGTGAGAGCGAGAAATGAGAGAGTTTTAGAGGAAAAAGAGAGCTTTTTGGTTCAAAAGAGTTTGAGAAATGAAAGAGGAGGAAGATGGATTCGTTTTTTAGGGTTTTTTAGTGTCTTAACTGGTTTGAAATCAAAGTAAACCGGCCTAATCCAAAGCAAACCGAGTCAACATTTTAAAAATTCAAAGGAAACTTACCTTTTCCCATGTAGTCTGCATCAACGTTCTCCATTGACCTGTTGGAGGGGTGTCAGTCGATGGTGTGTACACCAGGGAGTAGGAAACTGTCTGATGCAGTTTGCATCGACCTGTGCCATCGACTTGTTCTAGGGTGGCTGGCCGATGCAGCCTACATCCTACTCCAATGTGCCTTGTTGGTCCTCAATGCATCCATAAACCTCTATCTTGATTCATATGACCAAAAATACACAAAAGCAAACATAAAAGTAGATAAAGCTAAAGAGAAATATGTACAAAGGATACCATGGGATTGCGTCCCAAGTTCGCTTGTTTAACGTCTCTAAGCTTGATGGTTTGAGGAGATTCTAGTTGGAGGATGTCTAGGAACCATTCATAGTGCTTGATCCTCAATTGATCAACTCAACATCGAAACACTCCTTCATAGTCCGTTTGGCCAAATCAACTTGTTCTTTGGTCAATCTCGGGGTGAGAATTATCTTGGCCTTTGAGAAAGGCTTCAAACCGCCCTTGGATTTCGCCTTGCACTCAAGAGATTTATCAACCATCTTAATGGGATGTAGGGTGAGGGCGGGTTTCTTCTTCACACTTGGGAATTCCATAGGTGCCATAGCCTTGGACTCCATTTTTTCTTGGTCTTCAAAGAGAAAATTTAAACCATCTCCATCAAAAGTCTCTTAGAGATTCTCTTCATTCCCTTTAGTAAGGGTTTTTTGTTCAACAATAGGAGGCACATCTTTGGTCTCTAAACTCATAAGTTGACGAACTTTTTTCTCCTCATAAGAGATTGTAACACAAAGTGTTCTTGGGACGGGGGAGATTGAGTAAGAGACATAGGGGCTCACATTGTGGAGGATAGCTTTCTTGTTGAAAAAGTCCATTGACACACCCGCAACCTAAGAAAGGCATACCAAGAACGAGGGGGGCTCCTTAGCGGAGTCCATTTCCACAACCATGAAATCGGTTGGAATGATACAATTCCCTATCTTCACTGGATAACTCTCGAGAATTCCAAGTAAACACTTAGAAGATGCATCCACAAATAAAAATGTAGCTAGTGTTATCCTTCAACTTTTTGATGTATAAAGTCCTTAACATCTCATAAGAGATAACATTCACGCTTGAACCGGAATTACATAATGCATCATCAAGTTTCAAATCCCCAAGAGAGCATGGAAGAGAGTATGTACCCAGATTTTCTTGCTTAGAGAGGGTTTTAAACTCTTGTGTCTCTCCACCTTTCTCTTCATAGTTCTTCATAACATCCATGGCTTTGCCATGGTTAGCCAAGACTTCCTTAATTAGTTGCCTATGGATGGGGATTTGAGCAATACCATCTCCTTTGGGCAACTTTACTCCAACTTCCTCGAAATCATTATTGAACCTTGTGAGAACTCTCTTTAGGGTCTTGGTAAAGACCGGGCGAGGAAATGGAAGTTTTGGTTCATAAGGAGTGGGTTCAAAGCTAGGGGGATCCTCTCTTATCATGATTTCGGTATCTTTTACCTTAAGCTCTTCATCATTCTCAACAAATTATTCACATTAAGGGCATTCAAGTAGCTTAGCCAACTCATCCAAGTAAAGCTCATCTTTTTCAAACTCTTCCTTTGTCAAAGGTCCATGGCGGGCTTTCCAACGCCTTTCATATTCCATTATGACGACATTGCAAAATGCTTTGGGGTTGGATTCGGATTTACCAGGTAGAGTACCATTTGGAGCCTTAGAGCTCGAAGCCATTTATGCCATCACCAATCACACATCAGACATCCTAATCTACTCCACCCGTAATCCACTAAGGATACTACTCACTCATGCTCAAACAAACCATCAAAACATGATTAATGAAAGTCATAATGAAAGATTAAGAGAAAAGATAAAGAAAATTTCACTAATCAAACATAAAAATTTGAAGCATTAACATCTAAATACTAAGATACAAAGGGTTTTGTTTTTACCCAAGGGATAAAGAAAAATTAGAAAAAGCTTAGGATTTTAATGTGCTTAAAAGTATTTATAGGGAAAAGCGATGTACCCGGGTCAACCCGGATTTGTGCAGAAAGTGTAGCCTCCATCGACCTGTTGCATCGACCAGATGAGGAGGACAGGTCGTTGCAGTGTGCATCAGTTCCTCCAATTTTGCCTGGTGTTGCTCCCATCAACCTGCTGCATCGACCTGTTGAGCTGGACTGGTCGATGCAGCCTACATCAGTTGTTGTTTGGCTCCTCTTCATTCCCCTTGGTTCTCCTTCCTTCTCCAATTGATTCTCATTGATCCTAAGCCTCCATAGTACCTGAAATAGACTCAAAATGCAATGCAAAAGCAACATAATAGACCGAGGACTCTAAGACTAAACCTAAAGTAAATGGAGTCTAATATGAAGACAAAGATGCATTAAGTAATCTAAATGAGTGTAAAAGCCAAGGAAAATGCATGCTAAGAAGTGCTAAAATATGAAAACATCATAACCCAAAGTGAAGAAAAGGATATATAATGCAAGTCTAAAGACCTTAAAAACTAAGAAAAATGCATGCTATTAAAGTACGAGTACATCAGCCCTCGCCTATGTGGGAACAATTCTGGAAATGCACCGCCGTAGGTGACAGAGAGTGGAGATCCTAAACAGAATTGAGGATGACATAGATAGATCAAAAAGAGATAGAAAAGAAGGAGATGATGTTTCTTTTTGGTGGTACTCGGAGGATAAATTCAAACACATATTCATGACGAGGAACACATGGAACTTCACTCAGACAGCTCACGCCAGACATGATTGGTACAAAGGCGTTTGGTTCATCCATGCAACACCCAAGTATGCTTTCCTTACATGGCTCGCTATGAAAACCCGTTTGACAACTGTTGATCGGATAAAGAGCTGGAATTCGAGGCAAAGGGTTGACTGTAGTCTATGTGGAAACGAAGAAGAATCAAAAAACCTTTTTTTTTTACGTGTAGCTACTCAGCTAAGATTTGAAAAAATCTCACACACAAGCTATTAGGGAACAGATACTCCAACGATTGGAACCAACTCGTCTAGTTTTATCATACCGTCTTCCATTTGCGCTCTATCAATATTTTTGCTCGTCTAGTTTCACAATTCTCCAGTTAGTTTTATCCTAATTTTGAAATATTACTCACTAGTTAATTAATCCATCATATCATTTTATTTGAGAGCTCATATTCTTTGTGCTACTGAATTTGATCGAGATATGGTTCTTAAGAGTAGCTATCTAAACCGGAAGTGAACTCATGATAAACAATTTCTCTTGTGTTCTTTACTTTCTTTGTTCCATTTTCCTTATTGCGTTTGAGAGAAAGAGATCTTGTGCGATTCGTGTGAGTGCGTTCTTGAGTAACAATCAAAGTCGTAATCGATCGGAGTTTAAATCGTAACAGATTTTTTTTGCATTTTTCCTTTAATACATTAGTTAAAAATGCATCTGAAAGACGTACAAAAAATGCATATTAGTTAAAAAAATGCATCCGACAGACATACAAAAATGCATTTTCCCTTTAATATATTAGCCGAAGAAGAACCACGTCCTTATCTGACATACGTAGATGCGCTAAGAGGATCTCCAACTCCACGCAATTTTCCTCTCTATACTCTATTATAGAGTAAAATCTTCTCCAGTCTCATTCTGTATCCTACTCTAAAATAGAGTAATGAACAACATAATGCCAAATATAGAGTAACACTGTTCACTCCTCTATTTTAGAGTTAAACCTTTTTTTTTACAAAATTGTCTCTTAAATTTTATACGTTTTTCATTTTATGTTTAAACGATATTGTAAAACATGTTTTTCTAATTATTAAACTGATTAATTTATAAAACAATCTAGAAACAGTTTTTTGTAATTATAAAACAAAATAATAACGAAATTATGTTTTGTTTTTTAATATAGTTTTAATCGAAATTATTTTAATTTAGTGAATTATTGATCAAAATAAAATAATTCGGTAAAATTTGTAAATTTGATAAATAAAATGTGTTACTTAAAATTTATAATTAAATATGAATGGAATATATTTCAAATATGTTTTTAGATTGAAAAATAAAATAATGTGTTGGAGAGAAACTCAATATTATTTTTAAATTATTTTATTATAGAATAAAAATAGAATAATAAATTAGAAATTCTCGAACATTGTAGTAATTTATTGATATAATAATAACATCACATGTAGAAACTAGAACTGGTCCATAAAAGAAAGTTGGGTCCACTAAATGAAATTAACCCTGCACGACTAACGAGGGATGTTGCTGAATTATGTTGGATGATACCTTAACATTATCTGTAAAATAATTCTCTGGAAAATGCATATCGTCACCATAATCACTCACGTTAACATAGCAGCTTATTTAACTTAGTCACAAACTTCCATAAAATTATTCTCTAATACCATTCGAAATTAAATAAAAAGATATAATTGAATTAACAATAACATTTACGTAAAATAAATAAATATCTAAAAAAAAATTAATTACATTTTCATTTCTAAATAAATATAAAAGAAAATTAAAAGAAAGATATTAATTACATTTTCATATCCTCTTAACATTATTTTTGGAGTGATTCACTATAAAATACTTATGTGTCGTCTCCAGAATCACTCTCACGAATTTTAATATGACATGGTAACTCAGTTAGCTTAATCACAAACTTCCATAAAATTAATGTCATGTGAAATCAAATAAAAAAAGATATACTTGAATTAACAATAATATTTACGTAAAATAAACAAATATCTATAAATTAATTAATTACGTTTTCATTTCTAAATAAATATAAAAAAGAAATTTAAAAAGATATTAATTACATTTTCATATCTAAATAAATATTAAAAGAAAGATAAATATATACAATATATAACACATTGACCATCCGATTTGTAGAATAAAACTAACATTATATATATATATAATTTATATAATTTAGTTTATATAATATATTCTATATAAAATTTAATATTTTCTAGACAAACATATTTTGGTTTAAATCATCAAAAGTATATATATAAAAACTATAAATATTGTCAACATCATATATAAAAACTATAAATATTGTTGATATCTTTTTAAATCTATATGACATCTTCTAATATCCCATAAATAAATTTACATACCCAATTTCGAGTGAAATATTATAAAATATTTGGATCTCTTTAAATCAATATAAAACTATTCCAAAACTAATAAATCAGATATTTTTTATGATTTAAAAAAAACGGCCACAATTATAAATGGCATCCTAGCCGATGCTTGTACATCCCCATATATATACCAAATACTCAATTAAATATAATTCAGAGTAAATTTTTACATTCTCATAGAGAAAATATAATCTTTATAATGGTTTATTTATATGTTGAAGATAATGATATTGCTGATCTAGCAAGTTATCTGACAGACCTTTACTCTAAAAATATTACAAATAAATTGATATCAACTTAACAATTTTATGGAATTTCATTACTTTGGTTGGAAAAAGACTACAAATCATCGTTATAAACTTATGTTTGATTACTTAACTGAGTTTTGCAAAGTTTAATCAAGAAATTGTGCAAATTATTATGATTTGGTAGATGACATGTTATTTTATTTTGTTAGCAAATTTTTAAGTTGTGTCATAACTTAAATTTAAATATGGTAAGATACATATGGTTGAAAAAATATTGATTTTTAAGATTATTCACTTGTTATTTTAATTTAGTATCTGGCATATTATAGCTTAACACATAAGAACATTCATTTGAAATAAAAAGTCGATTAATAACGATATACGTTATGTAGGTATCGAAAATTACTTTCAAAATGTATCTTTAAAAAATAGATCGGATAATACATGCATGTAACGGGCATGATATAGGTAATTCGGAGATATAAAATCACTATCTGAACAGGTAAATGCTATATATGTGTTAGCGTATTTTAGGTGACTACCAATGATTTTGGATAATGTCTGAATTTTTTTTTTAATTTTTAAAAAATTTAGATGATTTTGGTAATTTTAAAAGCTTTAGATCATTTTAAAACTCTTACAAGAAAAATGAAAATTATGCTAAAACTATGTTCATAATATAAAATTTTCAATAATGTTCGTAATAATACTCTTATTAATTAAGATACCGGTTAATTTTTTGTTAATTTTGAAATATTACTCATATTATTATTATGTTAAAAATAAATTTAAATAATTTTATCGACTAATATACTAGTTAATTAATTCTAACAAGGTCGAAATATAGTCTTTAGGAATCGCTATCTAAATTGGAAGTAAACAATAAACGATTACTTTTGTGTTTTTTACTTTCTTTGTTCTGTTTTGTTTATTGCATTTGAGAGAAATAGATTTTGTGCATTTCGGTGAATGCATTCTTGAATAACAATAGAAGTCGGAATCGATCGGAATTTAACTCACAACATATTTTTTCCCTTTAATATATTAGTTAAAAAATGCATTTGAGAGACGTACAAAAAATGCATACTAGTTACAAAATGCATCTGGCAGACGTACGAAAAAATGCATTTTTCCTTTTAATATATTAGCCGAAGATGAACCACGTCCTTATTTGCCCGACGTAGATGCGCTAAAGCCAACCAGTTTGTAATTTATTGATATAATAATGACATCACATGTTGAAACAAAAAACTGGTCCATAACAGAAAGGATCCACTAAATGAAATTTAACCATGCACGACTAATGAGTAATGGTGGGTGATATTTTTATATGTGCATGTTATTTTATTTGTTTAGCAAATTTTTAAAGTTTTTATTGACAAAAGACATTTTATTTAAAGCATGGAAAACAATTACAACATGAAAAAATACGTATATAAAAACAATTCTATAGATTATGGCAAAGTAAGAATGTTAAAACTTGAAAAACGAAAAAAATACTAAAAAGAATATCATCAAATATTAAGTCGGGAGGCGTCGACGAACCCCAAGAGAATAGTGGAAGCCTCACAAACCAACTATGAAATGTGGCAAGGAAAAGAGAAGGTCGAGTTTTCTCTCTAGCCAGACGAGAGAATTCTTTGCCGAAAGAGCCAATGGGATTGAGAAGAAGAAAAACCCGAGTCCATTCAAATCTTCCAATCACATACGACAAGCAAGACCACAACACAAAACCAAGGTCCCAAAATGTCAACCGAAACAATAACCAGCAACAGCTCCTCAAAGAATCCTTAGACGCAATCAAACAGGAAGCACCACTCTTCAAATTCGTGACCCAACGAAGACCTGAAAGGAGGCGGACCCTAGCAAAGCCGGAGAAGCACAAGACAAATAAGCGAAATACCATTAGATTTAGAGCAACTAGGCCGGGGAAGAGAAGAAAAGCCTTTACCGCTACCAAACCTAAGTCCCAAGCTTCCACCAACCACAACCACTAAAACCTAGAGATGCATAGAGGAGAAGGAAAAGCACCTAGAAGGGGAAATGAGCCACTGAACCTTGACCAAAGGCAACCACTTCTGACACCATAACCCAAAAACTATCAAAACAAGACATGAGACAACTTAAGTAGAGATAAAATACATACCCGAACTGGAGAGGTTAGTGCACAAAACCAACCGAGGAGCTCAGTAGCGATGAGGCCCCACTGCAGCCGAGATACATCGACGAGGTGGAGAGAAGGTGGGGCGGCGAGGCATAAGTCTATAAGACATCCTCAAGCAGAGCAGAGAAGGGATCCAGCCGCTCCAACCTCTAGCAAACCCACATCCAGAAGCTCGTCACAGGAAATGTGGGTGAGACGATCCACGACGGAGCACCACCAACAAGCTTCAGGAGGAAAAAATTATTGGATTCAAGACTCATTCCAGAGACACAATCCTCCATCATCTAACTGCGGGAGAGCCATTGCGCCCGACAACAAACCCATAACCCAAAACAGAGCCGGAGAGGCGTCGTCGAGATAAATCCACGATATAGCAGATCTAAGAGTAATATTTCAGCCCAAACCTTGAGGTCTCAGGAACAAGTAGCCGATAAGAAGAAGAAGAAGCCGACATATGGGGTCCTTTTTCCGACGGTGGTGAGAGATACCGCTCGCCGAAAAAAGACATCTAAAAAAGAGGAGAGTTGGCTCTAGGGTTCAAAAGAGATAGAGTTCACTGACTCTCAAAGGCTTAATAACGATGGTATCTATGAAAGTAAAATTTTTAAATTTTTTAAAGTTGTGTCATAACTTAGTTCAAATATGGTAAGATGCATGTGGATGAAAAAAATATTTACTTTTAAGATTATTCATATGATATTTCAATTTAGTATCCGGCATATCGTAACTTGACACATAAAGATATTCATTTGAAATAAAAATATTGACTAATAACGATATAGATATCGAAAATTACATCCAAAATATAGATCGGATAATACATATAATGGGCATGATATAAGTAATTCGAATTTATAAAATCACTATCCGAACGGGTAAAGGTCATGTTTGTGTTCGAATATTTTAGGTAACTACGAATGATTTTGGATAATTTTTAAAAAAATTTGTTAATTTTTAAAAATTTAAGATGATTTTTGGTAATTTAAAAAGCTTTAGATAATTTTAAAACTCTTACAAGAAAAATAAAAATTATGCTAAAACTATATTTATAATATAAAATTTTAATAATGTTCTTACTAATACTCTTATTGATTAAGATGCCAGTTAGTTTTTTTTGTTAATTTTGAAATATTACTCATATTATTATTATTTTAAAAATAAATTTAAATAATTTTATCAACTAATACACTAGTTAATTAATTCATCAGATCATTTTATTTAAGAGTGCATATTCTTCGTGCTAGTAAACTTGTTGGATCGAGATATGGTCCTTAAGAGTAGCTATCTAAATCGAAAGTGAACTCAGGATAAACGATTTCTCTTGTGTTCTTTATCTTCTTTGTTCTGTTTTGCTTATTGCGTTTGAGAGAAATATATCTTGTAAATTTACTAAAGTCTATATTCTCTCTCCCCAAAGAACCACCGTCAAAAACTCAAATCAGATTGAGGCCGGTGGCTTCTCTAGCAACGGCACCGGCCTCCCCTCTCTTTTTCAGCCTTTCGTTTCTCTTTTTGCGGTCTCGGGTGGAGTTTGGGGTCTCATCGTGGGCTCTTTTTTTTTGATCTGGTTTCGGTGGTGAAGCTACGGCGGAGTCTCCAGCGTTAGAGGAAGAGGCCGCTTCTCCCCTCCCGCTTCTACCACCGCGATCTCTTTCCGAAATCAATTCTCCCATAACCGGATCTTCTTCTTCTCTCACCGGTGGAACAGCGGTTCTGTTCCAAGCTCGGCGGTGACAGAGTCGGCTCTTTCCCGTGTGACGGCTCTGTCGGTTGTCGGCTGTGACCAGCATGGTGGTTCTAGGAGGCGTCCTTCTCGGACTCAGTGCTCGGTGGATCTGGCTCACTTTCTTTAGTGGCAGGCTCTCATCGTCTCTCTTGACGATGGATCTCTGATGGCTCGGCATATCCTTGCTTCAGTGACAATCTATGGCCTCTTCACGTGTCGTTGTTTTTCTCTACTAGGGTTTTGGTTTGCGATTTGGATGACGATGATCGTCCCACCTTTCTCCGGCGACACTGAGGTGTGGAGAAACCATCGTGAGAAGGCGGAGTAGTGACTGTTGAAGTTGCAAGGGAAGGGATTTTGATCTCTCTAATACCGGATCTGGTTGTTAGAGGTCGGCGGCAGATCTGGAGAAGAAAGTCAATCGCCTAAGTAAAATCGATGGCTTAACTCCGCTGCAGAAGTCAAAGGGTGGTTCGGTGGGGAGTGTTGCGTGTTAGGGGAGGATCGAAGTGAACGTACGGCTAATCCGGAGAGGTTCACGGCTTGTCGGGTCAGTGACTTTTCTTGGAGATTTGCCGACTTCTAATCGGGTCACGGTTGACGGCGGCGAATATGATGGATCCCTTCACCTCTCATGCCGGAAACTGTAAACTTCCTCCCTTGATCGGATCGAAGGTATGGTCTGATTTTGGTGGCTATGACAATTTGGCGTTAATCAAAGCTTACTACCGGCGAGTAAGCCTAAGGACTTCTCTAACGCCCGCGGCTATATTTCTAGATTTCGTCTGCGTTCCGGTTTAAACTGGATTTCTAATTTCTTTTTGTAAACCGTTGCCAATTACCCGGTTTGGGCCTTTAAAAAAAAAAAACAAAACAATAAAAAAAAAAAAGATCTTGTGCGATTCGTGTGAGTGCGTTCTTGAATAACAATCGAAGTTGGAATCGATCGAAATTGAACTCGCAACATATTTTTTTCCTTTTACTATATTAGTTAAAAAATGCATCTGAGAGACATACAAAAATGCATACTAGTTAAAAAATGCATCTGACAGACGTACAAAAAAATGCATTATTCCTTTTAATATATTAGCAGAAGATGAACCACGTCTTTATCTAACAGACGTAGATGCGCTAAAGCCAGCCTGGGTTGTAATTTATTAATATAATAATGACATCACATGTTGAAAGTTGAAACCAAAAACTGTCCATAACAGAAAGTTGGGTCCCCAAAATGAAATTTAACCCTCACGTCTAACAAGGAATGTAGTTGAATTATGGTGGGTGATATTTTTATACGTGCATGTTATTTTATTTGTTTAGCAATTTTTAAAAGTTGTGTCATAACTTAAGTTCAAATATGGTAAGATATATGTGGTTGAAAAAATATCTATTTTTAAAATTATTCACATATTATTTTAATTTAGTATCCGTCATATCGTAGCTCGAAAATTACATCTAAAATATATCTTTAAAATATAGATCGGATAATACATGTAATGGATATGATATAAATAATTCTGATATATAAAATCACTATTTGAACGGGTAAATATCATATTTGTGTTCGAGTATTTTAGGTAACTACGATTGATTTTGGATAATTTTTGAAATTAATTTTTAAAAATCTTAGATGATTTTGATAATTTAAAAAGCCTTAGATAATTTGAAAACTCTTACAAGAAAAATGAAAATTATGCTAAAAATATTCTTACTAATCCTCTTATTAATTAAGATACCCGCTAATTTTGTGTTAATTTTGAAAGGTTAATCATATTATTATTTTTTAAATAAATTAAAATAATTTTATTGACTAATACACTAATTAATTAATCCATCAAATCATTTTATTTGAGAGCTCCTATTTTTCGTGTTAATAAATTTGTTGGATTGAGATATGACCCCTAAAATAGCTTTCTATACTGGAAGTGAATTCAGGGTAAACAAATTCTCTTGTATTTTTTGCGTTATTTGTTTGTGTTTTGCTTATTACGTTTGAGAGAAATAGATCTTGCGCGATTCGTGTGACTTGTTTTTGAGTAACAATCGAAGTTGGAATCGATGAAGTTTAAATCCCAACAGATTTTTATGCATTTTCTCCTTTAATATTATGTTGGGCTTTTTAAGTTCATGTCTAACTCCTCCCATTAGTATGATATTGTCTGCTTTGGGCTAAGTGGCAAAGTCTGCACGAATTTGTTCTTGGGCTCCTTCTCCAAAAAATGTTTCATACTAATTAGAGTTAAACATTACTTATAACTAGACAATTAATATTTGTCTAAATTTCCGATGTGGGACTTGAATTGATATCCCAACAATCCTCTCCTCAAACCAAGGAACACACAAACTCTTGGCTTTCCTTCTAGCGAAACCTGGCACCCATCTTATACTGCCGTAATCACCAACGGAATTCTTCACCTAACCTCTCGCCAGCCAAAAAGAATTTCGACACAAGGCTCCGGCACTCTTAATCGCGAAATTATCTTGAGGGCTCCTCCCACAACGAACATGCAGCCCATAATCATTTCTCTAGGTCCACCTTTTTTGAACCTGGACTCTCATACCAATTGTTGGATTTTTCAAGTCCATGTCCAACTCCTCCCATTAGTATGATATTTGTCCGTTTTGGAGAAAGTGGCCAAGGCCGCACGGATTTGTTCTTGGACTTCTTTCTAAAATGTCTCATACTAATTAGAGTTAGACATTATTTATATACTATATAATATTTGTCTAAACTTTCGATGTGGAACTTGAAATGATATCCCAACAGATTAGTTAAAAAATTCATCTGATAGACGTAAAAAAAATACATTTTTCCTTTTAATTTATTAGCAGAAGACGAACCACGTCCTTATCTCATAGACGTAGATGCGTTAAGCTAGCCTGGTCGTAATTTGTTGATATAATAATGACATCACATGTCGAAACGAGAAACTGGTCCATAAAAGGAAGTTGGGTCCACTAAATAAAATTTAACCCTGCACGACAAACATCTAGCCTTACATATAAAGGCAAACCATTCCATACGAATTAGAGATAACCAAATATGAGTATAATCTCTACTTTCAACGAGGAAGAAAAAGGAAAGGTTCTTGAGGACTTAACATGGAATGTGAAGCAAATACAAGACGATTTGTTAAAAGAGATACTCACACTTAACGCAGAAACAGAGTATCTCCAAAACTTTCTTCATGGAAGCTCTGCTAAAGAGGTCTTCAAAAAGAACGTAACAATAGTCACCTATAAAGATGTTAAACCATATATCGATCGTATCGTGAATGGAGAGCCATCAAATATAATATCGGCCCTACCCATTACAAATTTCTTCCTAAGGTACGCATAAGAACTAGCTTGCCCTAAAGTTTCTTGCTTTTTTGGTATATTTAAAACTAAGTGCTTTGAAACTGTTGCTGTAGTTCGGGAACTTCGGGAGGAGCAAACAAAATGATACCATCCAATAACAAATTTTTGGAAGGCTATGCATTCACCAATGATCTTCTCATGCACGTAATAAGCAAGTAAGTGCCTATCGTTTTACTCTTTATGTTGATACTAAAATCAGATCCTTGATTGATGATAAGGTTTTTCCATAAAACTAAAGAAAATTTGGATATTTGGTTGCGGGTTTCGATATGTTATTGATCCAAATGTGAGTTTGTTAAAACATTTTGCGAAAAAATTGCTAAACCCTAGGAATTGGTAGGCGTTACAGCGAATCAGACCTACTTAAGATGGTAAATTCATTAAAAATCAAGAAACACAGGATAATTAGCTGTGGATTTTGGGCTTAATCATATATCCCAATATTGTGTGCTTTGCCAAATGATTTTCTAAGGTCTAAGCCTATAATTAGTTGGAGCAAAGATGTCTTACTAAAAAATCATGAAAATAAAGTTCTTTTATAAAGTTAGAGAAATTTAGGATAATCACTGTAAGTATTGGTCCAATCATTTATCCGAATGCGAGGTTTACGAAAAACTCATTGTTAAAAATAAAATACCTATTAATCTTAAGATTAGTTTTGCGCGGACCGGATACTTTGGTACTAATCAAAACCATGATGATAAATTTTTATTTGAAGAAAATATTTGTTGTTGTTCTATTTAGGTATGTGAAATGTATGGAGAACACAAAGGGGATGCTGTTTTTCTTAACAGGCCTCGAGTCCAAAACTCCAGGTGGCTTGCCCATTGACGTCGGAACAAGCTGGTACTTAAAGAGCGACTATTTCAAGAATCGACCATCTAATTGGTATTACTCTTATACGAGCCCGGATGAAGTTATGTTAGGCAGTGACATCAAGCAAAATCTTTATTGCCATTTGTTATATGGTCTTGTTCAAAGAGACGAGGTCGTGAGAATTGGTTGCACATTCGCTTCAGGTATGGTCCGAGTAATCAAGGTTCTTGAAAATTCTTGGAAGGAGTTGTGTTCAAATATCCGATCAGGTCATCTCAGCGAGTGGATCACCGATTCTGGTTGTCGAAACTCCGTGTCTATGGTTCTTGGAGGTCAGCCCCGTCCCGAATTATCAGACAAGATTGAAAAGATCTGCAGCCAGAAGTCTTGGAAAGGTATAATGACACTACTATGGCCACAAACCAAATACATGGAAGCTATTGTTACAGGTTCAATGGCACAGTATATTCCTACATTGAACTATTACTGCAATGACCTGCCTCTTGTTTCAACAATTTACGCTTCTTCCGAGTCAATCTGCGGTATTAATATCGATCCTTTGTGTAAACCTGAAGACATCTCTTACACGTTCATGCCAAACATATCTTACTTTGAGTTCATACCAATGGATGGAGACAATGATGATGTTGTGGACCTCGCAGATGTCAAACTCGGGTGTTCTTACCAATTATTGGTTACAAATCTATGGGGTTTGTATAGAATGAGAATCGGAGATATTGTACAGGTGACTGGATTCCACAACAAGGCACCTCAGTTTAGGTTTGTAGGAAGAGAGAACGTGTTGTTAAGCATTGATACGGACAAGACAACTGAAGAATATTTGTTTAAGGCGGTGAATCGAGCAAAGCTGGTTCTTGACTCATCAGATCTAAGGCTTGTAGATTTCACCAGCTATGCTGATATCTCCAGTAGTCCGGGTCACTATGTGATATATTGGGAAGTAAAGACTAAAAAGGAAGACATTAAGGACCTCGAGTTCAATGAAAAGACATTCTTGGACTGCTGTTTAGTAATGGAGGATTCGCTTGACGTTGAATACAAGTACTGTCGGTTTAACGAATTAGTCGGGCCTCTCGAGATAAGAGTAGTGAATGATGGGACGTTCGATTCTCTTATGGACTTGTCCATCTCAAATGGTGCTTCTGCTACCCAATACAAGACTCCCAGATGCATCACATCTGAAAAGGCCTTACAAGTACTGGAGACAAATGTGGTTGCTAGATTCTCCAATACTCTAAGTGTATCTGATGCTGCTTAGCTATTGATAATATGGTTCAAGAGAAGAGAAAATGTGTCTTTAAGTTATATTCTGTTTTCTCTGTTCCTTGTTTGTTTTTTTCCTTGTTATAGTTGAGACTATATTTGCATATTGCTTCATTGTTAACAGACTGGATTTGGATTGAAACTTATGCTCTACCAATTCTCATAATTATTATCTTTTGTTCTTGCTCTTTCGTCTAACAGTTCGATTATAGAGGTTGATAGACTTCAATTTCACAGAGCTTTTTAAAACTTTTGGCTATGTAGCAAATAAGCCCTTTCTTTGTTTTCTCTCAACATAATAGTCTTAAATTTAAAATTTTTGAAAAGAAAATATGTGAAAAGAGGAAGGGGATTATAAAACTAATTTTTTTTTAAAAGAAAATAGGTAAAAAAGAGGAAGGGGATTACGAAATTGTTTGTAGAAAAAAATGCCCTATTTTCTTTAACATCCTATGAGAAAAACTGTTATTTGAGAACAATGTGTGTATGACTAGAACACAGATTCCGAAAGAACACTCTTTTAAAATGCAAAACACAAATTGGTTGTTCTGATTCCGAAATAACACTCTTTTAAAACTCAAAACTTCTTCTTCTTCTTTTTCTTCAGATTCTGAAAGAACACTCTTTTAAAACTCAAAACACAAATTCGTTCTTCTTCTTCAATTCTTTTTTCCCTCCTTCAATTCTTTTTTTTCAATTCTTTTGGAACAATAAGTCACAAAGATAAATCCAAACCTAGAAATCCACCTAGGATTCGAAGATAAGGGAATCACAGAGGCTAGAAGATGATTAAAAGAGAGAAAGATCACCTCGAAAACACCTAGATCGGTTTATGATCGATGAAAGAGAGAGAGAAAAGGGGAAATATTCTGAGTGATTTCATCAAAAAAGCAAATATGCCTTTACATAGTATTGTACCAACTGCAATGTTATACCAACTGAAATAAAGAGAAATCGGTTTATAAGTTGTACCGGATTACACAGAGTAAAACCAGAGTAATATATAATTGAAATAAACAAAGGAAAGAATAAGACTTCTTCCTATAACAATACTCCCTTACTGAGATCACCCTTGATGTCCTCAGTGATAGAAACTTGGATATTTGTTGATGAAATCTTGATAAAACTCCCATGTAGCCTGTTCTGGTGGGTAACCTTGCTACTTTATGAGGACTTTAATCACAACATTATTCTGTCTCTTCACCATTTAGTCTCAAGGATAGCTTTTGGTTCTTTTGTGTTACCAACATCCAACATGTACTGTGGCAATATAGTAACAGAGGCAGGTGGGTTGGGGCATAGTTTCAGTTGACTCACATGAAAAACAATGTGAACAGTAGCAGTAGGCGGCAACTCAAGTTTGTAGGTTGATGTTCCTACTAGGTGGATGACACAAAAAGGACCATAAAAGCGAGAAGAGAGCTTATGAGGTACCTTCTTGTATTTCATGGAGCGTTGTTTGTAGGGCTAAAGCTTTAGATAGATGTAGTCTCCAACCTTGAACTCCCTAGTAGAGTGGTGAGAGTCAGCGTATTGTTTCATATGGTTTTGTGCACGGAGAAGGTGAAATTTTCCAGATATAAGCCCTCACAACTCCATATTTCATAAGAGGTACACGCACCTAAACATATCTTTCATATCTCTTTCATTGTTTTGATTCTAAGAGTCTCAAGGAGAAGATCTCACATTTGTACTTCGATATAGAGAAGATTTCTCAACCCTTAAACTCTTTATTTGATTTATCTATCATGTTTTCTATATTCTATTGATGATGTTCGTTTCATATTATCATGTCTGAGTAATTTACTTTTTAGGTTTTAGGTTTTTCAATGATTCCATGATTATGCATAACTGATATCGAAATACATATGGTTTATCTTATGAATTCTTCACTTTTACTTATTCGAACTGCCTATTGCTTTTTTGGCCATCTAGCAATATGATCATAGGAGAATAGAACCTCGAAAGTGTTGCATCAATTTCCATGAACAAGTATTTGGTGAGCAAAGTCATAATCTGTGAATGACTTATAGAGTATTGTGAATAATTGAATCTTGAACAAATTCATGCATGCTTTCTTCTTGTAATAACCATCGAAGGTTGATTCTATTAGGTTGTTAAAGCATAGTAATCAGAGCCACAAAATGAAATGATTATACCTTCGTGATTTGAGTTATAGAACGGTTCTTATCAAATCTCTAAATCGATATCTATATTGTGTTTTCATGTGTTTCTGCAAATCTCCTATTAACCTAATGTTTTTACTGATTTCTTTTGCTTTTATTTTATCGCTTTCTATTGCTTTATTTCTTTTTCATAAATCAGAAAAACCCCAAACTATATTTTGTCTTAGCTAGATTCGAAACTTATAAATTTATAGCATAACTATCTGATCTTCAGTGGATCGATCCTTAAGTACTACTGTGATTGCACATGCACTTTCAGTTAATTTTTAAGGTTTATAAATATTTAAACCTGAGCACATCAGCCAGCCACCGTTGTTGGAGGGAATAATTCTCAATCCACCAAGCCCTCCTCCGGCCCGTGGATGCCTCTGCAAACCTCAAGTCCATTTTCAACATTTCATGCCCACTCAAGCCCATGAATGTTTACCCTAGTTTCGTTACCTCATTCCTCTATAAATACCAACATTATGTAGACAAGCCATCTAAGTTTTCCTATTTGTTTGATCATTTAGTCAATAGAGATACTCTTGGGTTCTCATGTAAATCCAATTGGATATGGAAAAAACTCCAACCTTTTAATGCAATTTTTATTATGTCTTTGCTTTAAGCTCTTTAGTTTTTACATTTTTGCCATTAATTATGTCTTTAATTTCATCTCTTTCTTTTGCTTCCATCATGTTTATTAGTTAGCAAACCTCACATGTGGTGATTAGGTTAGGAATATATTGATGCTTGTTGGTTGATCCATTTAAAAAGGCTAGATCTTTATTTTGTCTCATAACTTAAAGAGAACTTAATGCAAGATTGAGACTTGATCACTATTGATGTAGATCTTAAGCTTTCCCCTCACCTAGTAAGTTTGGGAAGTTGTTTGAAAAAATCTTTGGTGAGCTTGGGTCACATAGCGATTTAGTCGTGGTTCTATAAATCCTTGTGGCTTTTATGGACTTGGTTATAAAGCTAGATTAGTCATTGGGATGGAATACCTAAAGGTTGATCTAGAATGTTACTAATGCTTAGGGGGGTTTACAGCTAATAACGAACTAGTTTATTGTATTTGTGTCTATCATCTTGAGAGGTTCTTTCTTGAGTATCTAACCTAGAAAATCAACAACTTACATCTCATTTATTTGTCATAATCCAAAAACAACATTTCCACCATCATTGTGAAAACAAAGTCTTTAAAATCATCTTTTGATTTATTCTTTCTCATAAAGTATTTCTACAATGATATCTCTTTATTTTTTTGCTTAGCCTAAAAACTCAAAAACAATCTTTTATCTCGACTAGCTTGAGTCCATTTATTTTTCTAGATTGGCTCTTGTTTCTCCTTCCTTTGGGTTCGACCCCTACTTACCGCCATTTTTGCTTAATACTTGGGGCATCTCTAGTAGTGATATGGTTTATAAATTTTAAGCTTGTCACTTGCACAAAGAATTGATCTCTACTTTCTAGTAAAATATTGAAACTTTGTACGTATCACCGACCCTGCGAAGGTCCAGGTAATCAAGGGATGGCTACGACCAACCTCGGTTACAGAAGTAAGAAATTTCTAGGATTGGCTGGATACTATAGGAAGTTTGTACAAGGGTTCTCAACGATATCTAAGCCATAGACGCGGTTTACTGGTAAAGGAGTAGTGTTTAATAGGAGTAAAGAAGTAGAAAGGAAATTCAATCAGTTGAAAGAGGCCTCGATGTTAGCACCAATTTTAGTACTACCGGAACCCAGCCCGCCATACACCGTGTATATTGATGCATCATGAGTTTGTCGGGGATGTGTATTGATGCAAGGTGATAGAGTCATTGTGTGATGATCCAACCCGAGGTTTCTACCCACAGTTGAGCCTCACTACGAACTATACACTTAACCAAAATTTTAGTCCGTTTTACTTAGTTTTTTTTTTCGCATTTTTAAACAGTTAGATAAGTAATTTCCATGCATAAACTTTAACTTAGATCGATTAGGAAGTTTCGAATACAATGATCAGTTTGCTAATAAGCTATTACATTGAAATGAACCTATCTACCCGATCCAATCGTCCATTCATTCCTGCATTTGTCTCGCGATCAACCATTTTTACGGCCAGTCTCATTACCTGCTGCCATAAAGGAGGCATAAACAACAGAATTGCTTTGTGATGCGGTCATCCCATCTCACTAGGCCACATAATAAAATCACAATCATACTTATCGATTTTAAATAGTCAATATTACTTATCATGAACAGAATTCTCATCAAGCATGTCTGATCCGAATATTGAGCAGTCACTACATGATCCGGGTAAGCCTTGGCGAGAATACTTGACTCCCAAGTGTGTTAATCCGATCAGACTCTCGATCAACCGATCATCACATCAAGACAGAAATACAGATTATATGAACATGACAAGGAAAATAGTCGGAATCACCCAAGCAATCAATGACAGTAAGAAATCAAGCAATCAAGCGATCCTAGAACAGTATCCACGGTCACGCACTCACCTTAGCCAATAGGATTCGATAGCCTTGATCCGATTCGGTTCTGACACCTCTTATCGCAACGATCTGTTTAATCCAATATGATGTGGTCATCAGACCAAGCATCAACCATGGAGGAAACCGCATGGCGCCAAGGCGAGCCGAGAAGGTGATGAAGACCAAACCGGAGCCAACAAAGCCAAAACAACGAGACTTAATAAAGAGGCTTGAGGCACACACTAGTGAAAAAGATATCGGACGAGACAAGACAGACCAGGAGCAGCTCAGTATGCGAGAAGGCGAAATTCAAACTCATTCTCGCGGTGTAAGCATGTTCAGCCTATTAAAGAATACCCCGGAGCATTGTTCGGTTCAGACGAAGTTCAAGATCAATTGTTACAGTCCAATGATCACTTGGAATATATTCTTAGCTCAACTACAGAACACCTCGAAGTGGAATCATCTCAATCGGATTTCAAACGAAGAAGTTATTCAATTTACAAACCGGGTGATTCCCAACTTACGCGATTTGGACAGACACGGATTCATTGGAGATTTACGACCAAACCACGAAGAGTTAAGTTACAAAACGACTTGGTCTAGAATCTTGATCCATCAGAGGCACACGGCGAATTGGAATCAAGTCAATAGCTATTTTTGTTTGGGAGATATTAATTTTCCAAACCAGAAGATTCCAGACATGCTTCATTTGGACACTTACGGGTTTTTAGGACTTGAATCCTATGTTTGGCGACCAGGAGAGTTTTTAATACAACTGAACACTCCTCAAGACATCTCAAGCTTCAATCTCAGCAACTGGATCAAAAAGAATCAATGCCCCAACAGCCATATTTTGATTTGTGAAGCTAAAGCAAGACAGCACCCTGAAATTATGCTAAAAGTCATGGACACACCCATGAAATTGTGGAACCATCAAGCTGCCATGATACCCAACGGTCATATGGCTTAAATACTATATTATTTCTTTCCTTTTTGTTTTAAATCAGACCTTATCTTGTGAGCCCATATAAGCTCAATCACTTCACCATTTGTAAACACCCATCTTTTTAGTAAACATATTTGAAAACGTTTTTCTGTTCAAAGAAGTGTCTTTGATTGTTTCTTGTTCATTTGAGTCTTGTGAGTGAGTCATTAGCCTCTCTTGTTCATGCGAATCAGTTTGTTTGAGTGATTCAAACAACCAGTTTCGTCCATTTGATTGAGCGAGTCAATCACTTCCCCTTCCATCTCTACCTTCGTTTCACTTCCGCATATCTAGCTTGACATCTCTCGATCATTGAGTGGTCTTAGTAATGGAGTGATTCCATTCCTATATCATTTGGTATCAGAGCTTAAAAGCTCCTATCCAAGGTTGTGTCAATCCAACCTCTATCTTTTCTGTTTTGCATTTGTTTGATTCTCATAAACCGAAAAATCATAAAAATTGTTTTCTGTTTTTGTTTAATTCGTTTTTATCAATTAAAACTTCATAAAAACTCCCTTACTTTGCTTTCTTGTTAGTTTGATTTCTTATAAAACCAAAATCACAAAAAAAAATATTTGTTTTGCATTTGCTCTTGTTTTATTTCATAAACAAAAAAAAAACCATAAAAAAATTGCATTTGCTTTGATTTGTTTATGTTTATTTGAATATTTACAAAAAAAATTTATAAAATCTATAAAAAATTGTGTTGTTTTGGTTACTGAGTATTTGTTTCATCTAAAAAAAAAAAAAAAAAAAATTTGTTTGCAATATATTTTAGTTTGTTTCAAATTCGGAAATCCAAACGAAAACTGTTTTTGTTCTTGCTTTGTTTGTTTTTTTATAAATTTTTTTAAAAAATGTTAGTTTTTGAAATATTTCCTCCTAAATCAGAAAAAGAAAATAAAATTGTGTTTTGTTTATTTTGTTTCCATTTGTTTTGAATTTAAAAAAAAAAAAAACTAAAAAAAAAAAAAATATCGTAAAAAGCTTCACTTACCTTATTTGTGTTTTGGCAATTCCAAGCCAATATTTTGCTCAAGTGGAAACGATTCTGATTTATTTCTTTTTGTCTCTCTTACCAGAATCCATGGACTATTATGAAGATCCTTATGAGAGCGTAGAGGTCGATTGGAGTTCCGAAGAAGAATTCGACCAAGACAAGAGTACCTATGAGTCTGATCATGGAGAACAACCATGGTATGAAGATGACTACTCAAACTCTGAGGTTGAAGATGAACCAGGCGGAGAAGACTTCGAACCAGAGCCACCAGACCAGGGCATAGACAACACAAGCCATCAAAGTTGGTACGAAGAAGAAGCTAACCAAGAAGATGAGTCATGGCGCGATGAAACTGATTCTGAAATCAGTAATAAGGATGAACCAGATCATAATGAGGAAGAATCTGAGCCTGAAGGTGTCCTTGAAGAAGAGGAAACCCACAACTGTGAATCATGGCATGAGAAAGTCATAGAAGAAACGTGGGATGATAAAACTGATTCTGAAATCAATTACAAAGATGAATTAGAGTGTGAAGAAATTTCCAGCCAACACTCATGGGAAAATGAAGACATGGACGTGTCTGAGACTTGGGAAGAAGATGAACCAGAACGTGGTGACATGGAGACAGCACCACCAGACCAGACTTCATACGATTACACCAATCAAGCTGAATCATGGGAACATTCAACGGATGATGAAGAAGATTTTGAATCACATCACATCTGTTTTTCAGGTCATAGCCAAGGACCAAAGGCTTATTTAAGATGGGAGAAAGATATGGAAGAATGGCTTCAAGCCAACCAAATACCCGAGGAGGAGAAGACATCTTATGCTGAAGATACCTTAACCGAGGATGCTTTTAGGTATTGGGATCAAGATGCATACATTCGTCTTGAGTGTGATGCACCAGCCTCTACTTGGGAAGAGATGAAGCAGCTCCTACATGAAGAGTTTGTAGAAGACGTTTCAGCCAACCGTCAATACTATGTGAAGATCTATGAAAATCTCGAGCCAATGAGACGGATTCTAGCTACAAGGCCGAATCCAAAAGTTAAACCAAAGAAGGCTTGCTGTCATGAGACAAAGAACGTGTTCCCAAACACTCTAAAGGATAGAACAGAGGCTAAGCAATCCATTAGAGCCAAGGACGTGCAACCCATTCCAAATCCACAAAGCGTAGATCAAAGGAAAAGCTCACAGCCATTACTTAAAGCACACGAAAAACCAGAGCAATGTAAGTCTTCTAAACTTTCGAATATAGCTGATACAATCTGTTATAGGTGTCACCAAAGAGGCCATTTTGCTAGGATGTGTCCCACTAAGCAAGTAGTAAAAACTTCATCGTTAGAACCAGAAAAAGAAAATTTTAAGGAAGTTGAAGAAAATGTTGAGTTGAAGTTTAAAATTTCCAATGCTAGCATAACGCACTTGTCTTTGTCAAAAGAAGTTGAAACAGGTCTAGAAATCACAAAGGAGGCTACCAACCCAGAACATGACATAGGAGTCATTGCTTCTTTGCTGATCAAGGAAGAACCACCGGACGCACAACATCGACCACACCTTAGCCACCTACATGCTCTAACCCGAGGTAAACTTCTAAACCCTCAAATATTTCTAGATACTAACTTGGATTATCTATGTGCAGATCCTACAGTTTTGAGGACAAAACCTTTTGAAGAGGGAGGGTATGATGTGGTCATCAGACCAAGCATCAACCATGGAGGAAACCGCATGGCGCCAAGGCGAGCCGAGAAGGTGATGAAGACCAAACCGGAGCCAACAAAGCCAAAACAACGAGACTTAATAAAGAGGCTTGAGGCACACACTAGTGAAAAAGATATCGGACGAGACAAGACAGACCAGGAGCAGCTCAGTATGCGAGAAGGCGAAATTCAAACTCATTCTCGCGGTGTAAGCATGTTCAGCCTATTAAAGAATACCCCGGAGCATTGTTCGGTTCAGACGAAGTTCAAGATCAATTGTTACAGTCCAATGATCACTTGGAATATATTCTTAGCTCAACTACAGAACACCTCGAAGTGGAATCATCTCAATCGGATTTCAAACGAAGAAGTTATTCAATTTACAAACCGGGTGATTCCCAACTTACGCGATTTGGACAGACACGGATTCATTGGAGATTTACGACCAAACCACGAAGAGTTAAGTTACAAAACGACTTGGTCTAGAATCTTGATCCATCAGAGGCACACGGCGAATTGGAATCAAGTCAATAGCTATTTTTGTTTGGGAGATATTAATTTTCCAAACCAGAAGATTCCAGACATGCTTCATTTGGACACTTACGGGTTTTTAGGACTTGAATCCTATGTTTGGCGACCAGGAGAGTTTTTAATACAACTGAACACTCCTCAAGACATCTCAAGCTTCAATCTCAGCAACTGGATCAAAAAGAATCAATGCCCCAACAGCCATATTTTGATTTGTGAAGCTAAAGCAAGACAGCACCCTGAAATTATGCTAAAAGTCATGGACACACCCATGAAATTGTGGAACCATCAAGCTGCCATGATACCCAACGGTCATATGGCTTAAATACTATATTATTTCTTTCCTTTTTGTTTTAAATCAGACCTTATCTTGTGAGCCCATATAAGCTCAATCACTTCACCATTTGTAAACACCCATCTTTTTAGTAAACATATTTGAAAACGTTTTTCTGTTCAAAGAAGTGTCTTTGATTGTTTCTTGTTCATTTGAGTCTTGTGAGTGAGTCATTAGCCTCTCTTGTTCATGCGAATCAGTTTGTTTGAGTGATTCAAACAACCAGTTTCGTCCATTTGATTGAGCGAGTCAATCACTTCCCCTTCCATCTCTACCTTCGTTTCACTTCCGCATATCTAGCTTGACATCTCTCGATCATTGAGTGGTCTTAGTAATGGAGTGATTCCATTCCTATATCACAACAGCCCATACTTGATCTCATGACGATCGCAGTTATCCAGCAACGATCACGATCCAACCCAAATAATCTCTTTGATAAATTCGGAAAATTCCCTTAAGTTTTCTCTGTTTTTCTCTCTCATAAATTGTTCAGAAAGTGACGAAAATGGGAAGAAAATGAAATTAAACCCTAGTTTAATCTTGATAACTGTCCAAAACTGCACCCAAACTGTCCACTGTGCGTTATCTCAAGCAGAAAACTGTTCATCGCATTTTTAATCATTTGGCACATATTTTTACCCAGAAAATTGTCTCGCTTATTTTTCTAATGCAAATCCGCGTGTTTGGTTCAACAACCGTTCCCGCCAAAAAACATAGAAAATAATTCGGATTATTTTCACCTTTTCCAGATAATTTTCCCCGCCAAAATGCCTCAGAACAATTTTGCCTATTTTTGCCTTGGCGAATTTTTGATAAAATCCAGCCTGGATAAGACAGTTCCACCAAGTAACTATCATGTCCAAAATAGACCAGAATGACCCAGTAACCGTCCTGTCCAAATCCGACCATCAGTCCGAAAAATCTGCTTGGTCGGATTTCTACTACAAAATAAAGCCCAGCTTAGTTTCACTTGATCTTTTCCTTTTCTCGATCAAAACAGCTCATTCAGCTCAGATTAAGCTCGGATTATACTCATCCAGCTCGATTACATCAACCCTTTACACATTCGAATTCCCATAAACCAACTTTCCCAACTTATTCGATCCAACTAACCCAATGATCGATCAAATCATTCCTTGGTTAGTTTTCCCGAAAACGGGCGTTACAACTCTCCCCCACTTAGATTGGATTCGTCCTCGAATCTGTCTCGACGTTCTGATCTTCCTTAAGCTTTTCAAACCACTTAGGGAAATCCGCTTTCATCCTTGATTCCACTTCCCAAGTTATTTCTTCTTCTGCATCACAATCCCAAACAACTTGGGTTTTCTTAACCCGTTTTCTCCTTTCCATGTCTTTCCTTCTGTCAACGATCCGAATAGGTCTACCTTCGACGGTCAGATCTTCTTGCAAATCCGGAGGTGGTTGGAAAATGACATTTTCACGATCTGTAATGCATCTCCGCAACAAGGACACATGGAACACATTGTGAAATGAGTCCATATCAGATGACAGATCCAGCTTGTAAGCTAATGCCCCAACTCTTTCCAAAATCCGGTACGGTCCCATGTACCTTGTACTTAACTTCGCATTCTGAGTAGTCCGATGATGTGCTCATGTTTTAACCCTAAAATAGTCTTGGAAGTGCACAACAAACGTAGTAGTACTTAGGGGTCGATCCACTGAATACCAGATAGTTACGCTACGAATTTCTGAGACTTAAATCAAGCTAGGAAGAAAATATGTTTTGGGGTTTTAGTGATATATGAAAAACGAAATTAAGAAAATAAAAAGCAATAATTAAAAGCAAAGAAATCAAATAATAAAGAAACGTTAGGCAATATGTTAATAGTAGAGATTCATAAATCATAAGCTACCTATCGAATTTCAGGGATTTTATAGAAATCATTTTAGAACTCAAATCACTAAGGTATAATATTTCCAGTATCGTGGCTCCGATTACTATGTTTTAAAAACCTAATAGACTCAACTATCGCAAGTTATTACAAGTTGAAAACACGCATTAGTTCGTTTAGGATTCAATTGTTCACAATACTCCATAACTCAACTTTCGACTGGTTATGACGCATTGCTCATCAAATACTAGTTTAGGCAATATAACAAGCTTTTGGAGAGTATATTAACCCAAGGTCTGATGCTAGTTGATCAAAAAAACATGCAGCATTACGAGCAAGTAAAATATGAAGAAACCTTTAGATTTTCCCTAATTAATTCGGTAAAAACTAAATAATTCATTAACTCATTGAGTACCTATAACCTAACAACAAAACTACTCAAAGATCATAATGAACAGCAAGCAAATAGATAAATAAGTATTTATATTCATAAAAGCAAATTGAAAGAAGAAGGGTTTAAGAAATCTTCTCTATACGAAGATACAAAGGTGAGACCGTTTCCCTTGAAGCTCTTGAATCAAAACTCTATGAATAATATATAAAAACGTGGCTGTGTTTTATTTAGTGTGATATGGAGGATTTTGGTGGCTTATTCCTAACAAGAGGCTAAAAACAAGTATATATAGGTGTAGGGTTAAGTTTAGGGCAAAAGAGGAAACTTGGTGCGAAACTGCCTGATATTGGACACAGGTACTGTAGAAGGGATTTCACCGGTACTGGGCCTTCATGGAGTGTCTTCACGTGTGCTGATACCAGCTTGTGATACCGGGTCACGTCCTTGACCGATACTGGGCTCATCCTGCGCTTGCTTCAGCTTCGAGGTAGACTGCATGGCTTCAGTAAACCAGGTGTATCTTTCTAACCATAGCTCCAAATAACATGATTCTATCTCCATTGGAAATATGACTCAAAGATCTTTCTTGTCACCAAATTTCATCCAATTCTAAGTTGATTTGAGCCTCCGTCTGTAGCTAACCTTCAGGTGCTTCTGTCATGTCCAACTTGGGAAAATACAATAACTTGTGAATATTTTGGTTTGGGTGATTTCTTTGACTTTTGTAAGTTGTTGTAGCTTGGTTTACACCTCTTTTAGTCTTTTTCTTTCTTTTTAATGAATTTTCCTGTAATGACTCTAAAACTACAAATACGAAGAAAACTACCTCTAAAGGCATATAAAATATATTAAAAACGTACTAAAATAGGTAAAATATAGAGTATATCATCCGACATTTACCCTTGTAAGTGACTGTCTTCAAGTAAAACATGTCACCCACATTGACTTTTAAGTCTTTTCTCCGCTTATCCGCATAACTCTTTTGTCGATCTGGAGCTTCTTTTAACTTAATCTTTATGAATCGGATTTTTTTCAGTGGTTTGCTCCACTATATCCAGTCCCATTACACTCTGCTCCCCCACTTGGGTCCAACACAACGATGTTCTACAAGGTCTACCACACAATGCTTCATATGGAGACATCCCGATGCTTGCTTGATAACTATTGTTATAAGCGAATTCAGCCAAAGGTAAGTCGCTTTCCCAATTGCCACCCCATTCTGGAACACATGCTCTCAACATGTCTTTCAAAGTCTGGATTGTCCTCTCTGTTGCCCATCTGTTTGTGGATGCTAGGCTGTATTCATATGGACTTAGTCCCAAAAGACTTCTGAAACTCCTTCCAAAACTGTGATGCAAAACATTGATCACGATCTGAAACTATAATGACCAGAACTCCATGAAGTTTCACAATATGATATAAGTAAAGCTCCACCAGTTTGGCTACTCCATCATTCTTCTTCATCGGTAAAAAGTGCACAGACTTTGCCAATCTGTCCACGATAACCCAGACTGCATCTCTCTTGTTTGATGATCTTGGCAGTCCCATCAAAAAGTCCATGGTGATCATGTCCCATTTCCATTCTGGCATGGGTAACGTCTGTAATAACATACTCGGCACTTGGTTTTCTGCCTTAACCATCTGACAGGTTGAACAACCGGCTACTCACTTAGCCATATCCCGCTTCATTCCAACCCAATGGTAGTATCGCTTTAAGTCTTGATACATCTTAGTCAACCCTAGATGAACTGAAAACCTGGACTGATGTGCTTCCTTAAGGATTTCTTCTCGCAATTCCTTAATGTTGGGAACACATACTCAGCCATTTACCACAATTATCCCATTGTTGGAAGTATGATATTCTATCTTATCGTTTTGTGATACCTTGATAAGATTTTCATCTTCTTCTTGAGCTAAACGAATTCGACTCAACAAATATGCTTGATCCACCGCTCCCAAATTTGAGCCTCCGTCTGTAGCTAACCTTCAGGTGCTTTATTTCTATCCAACTTGGGAAAATGCAATAACTTGTGAATATTTTGGCTTGTGTGATTTCTTTGACTTGTGTGAGTTGATGTAACTTGGTTTACACCTCTTTTAGTCATTTTTCTTCCTTTTAAATGAATTTCTTGTAATGACTCTAAAACTACAAATATGAGGAAAACTACCTCTAAAGGCATAAAACCTTATTAAAATGCATAGAAAATATATTAACAACCGTACTAAAATATGTAAATATATAGTATATCAACTTCTCCAGACTTAACTTCTTGCTTGTCCTCCAGCAAATAAAAGAACTAAGAATAGAAAAGAAGTTTGAAAACACGGGAACTCACATATTCTTTGGATCATTGCCTTGAAATCTCAACCTGTAATCCACATGTTAAAAAGTTAGCTCATAGACATTCTCATCTTCTTCCACCATGACTTTCGCAAGCCTTGTACGTACTCTAAATCTTAAACCTACAAAAATCTCAACTTCAACTCATTCGACTCTCTATATTCATTAAGATTAGGTGAATTTCTCATCAAGGATATAATTTAGGGTGGACGACGCTAGGTAATAAGAAAGGCTGATTTTAGTGGTGAGGTTAAGAGTGTTTAGGGTTACCAGAAACTCCGGGTGCGAGATATTATGCAAAATCGCAAGAGAGAATGGACCTGTTGATGTCCACAATTTCCAAACCACTTTCTGATGCCTTTCTCCCCCAGACTTAGATCTTTCTCCGGGAATCACTGCAAATCTCTCCCACTCTCTCTATTGGCATTCCTTGGGATATTATTTGGCCATGAGACTCTTTTGAACAACCGTTTTCCTTTCCCTTTGATTTTTTTTATAAGGGGGAAAACGGTTTCTGATAAAAATAGTCAAAATAAGCACAAAATATTACCATGATTTATGCATCCCAGTGGTCGGAAAATTGCGTCGATCCTTTTCTCTCCGACATTTTTACACATATCTGCAAATATGTGGAGAAAAGTACGAGTGTGCGAGGTCTGAAAAGCGGTTAAAGGTAATAGGTAGGGTACCAATTGAAAGTGAGCTGGCCCTTCAGGACAACACAGAGTGGTAAAAGAGGATAAGATGTCCTGAATGTGTGATTCATTTCCCTGATCTAACATCCTTAATGAGAAATAATTAAAAATCAGATTAGATTCAAATAAAATAGAGTCAAAATCATATCCATTGAAACCAATGCAAGTAGAAACTTTCTGGGGATAGTCCAGTCATGGGGTTTCCGAATCGTCTGTCCTGAACAAACACTGCAACAATGGTTACTTGGTTTTGAAATCAAAGTGTTAGTTCCTATAAAAGTGTCATAATTACCAACTTATTTTGACTCAATCAAAATGATTTTTAGAAAATAAAAATTCAAAATACTCAAAACCATAAAACCAACACGAATAAACGTGTTAGTAAACAACAATCCCCCCAGACTTACTTTACACCGTTTCGGTGTAACGCAAATCAAATTAAGGGAGTATAAACTGTAAATTGAAATTAAAATGATGAAGAAGAGAACGAAGTTACCGGATTGGACTAAAAGTCCATGAAATTTGGTGTTTGGTTCACGGATTTGATGATCGGGACCCAATTTCAAAATTTCTTCGATCCAGGGGTGAAGTAGCACCACTATATGTTCCTTAGGTCATTAGGATCAGTTCATATTTGAGCTCCAGCTGCTAATTCCACAATGTTTTGAAAATGGTCCCATGGTTACTCGTTTTTGGCGCACCAGAATAGGCTCCCTGAGAAATCTGGCAAACGGTGAAGATTTTCTCGAGCCATACTGAAAATCCACCAGAAAACATGGTATGTTAGGTCTGTTGGTGAAGTTGGATACGTTTTTCTCAAGCCGTTTGTCATATGGTCCACAGATTGGGTGATACAGTTCGCCGGAAGTGGGTGGAATGGGATCACTCGCAAACCATAGATAATTCCTCGAAACATATCGAAAATTCACCGGATAATATTCACATTTTGAGTCATTACATGAAGTAGGTGATTTGACTCGCCGGATGATGCTTGTTGATCCAGAACTTAAGCCGTGAAGAATTCCTCGAACCATATTGAAATTTTGCTAAACCAAATGAAATTTTTTGTCTGATCGTGAAGTTTGGAAACCATTTGGTTGAACGGTTTTTGATTTGGTTCATGGAACGTCCTACGCATGGTCCATTGGTCAGGTACGTGTGCCTAGTTGCCAAATTGACTCGATCCATGTGTTGTTCCCTTTGAACAGTTTGATTTTCTGCCCTTTCCTCTGAGTACCATGGTTTTGTTTCCCCATTTCTTCTCATGTTGGTTCACATCTCTTTTGAATGGTTCAGATAATGCTTAGACGATTTGATGTGTGCGCACCACAACAAAAGATCTTGATGTAGGTCCTATTTAAGTATAAAATATTCTTGCAAAAACACTTGAAATCACTTGTTAAATGCTTCTTGGATCTAGATCGCTCAATAGTTAATATTGAGGTCTAGGTCCAAGATTTCAAAAGATAAGCCATAAAAAAAAAAAAAATCCTAATAAAGAATCTAATTTGATAAAGATAGCCTAATCTAAGTGAAAACAGTGAAATTTTCTTTAGGAATAATTTGTTAAGATGTGAAAGTCATTCATAAACAAAATTAATCTAATCAAAAATTTCAAATTTAAAATGCATAAGTCATAAATAAAATAATCTCTTTAAAATAATTTTAATTAAGTATAGAGATTAAAAAGGTTAACTTCTGAAAATGAAAAATTTAAAATAAATTTGGTTCATAAATTTGGGTAATTTTAATTTAAAAGTTAGTTTTGAATGAATAAAAGAGAAAAAAGAAAAACATACATTTTTATGAGCCATGGTTAGGTGGGTGGTTCGGTGGTGTGGTCCGTGGTTCGAGCTAGGATGGTACAAGGGTCGAGTGGTCCATCACTGTGGGTCGTGGGATGGGTACGTGTGGGCTGGTATGCGACTGGGATGGATGGGCTCGGGTACCGGTCATAGGGCGTGCCCAGTATTGGGACGATGCGGGACGTGGGATGAGCTGGGCCAGTATCGGTCATGGGTACCGTGTGGCAAATCCGCCCCGGTTGGTGCTCGATCGAGGAAATTTGTCTGCGGTGGGTCGAGTACCGGTCACGATTTGTGACCCGTATTCATGTCCGGTACTGGGCTCTTCAGTCCTGGGTCATGATTTCAGCTGGTACTGGACAAACGTTTTTTCGAGTATCATGACCAGTACTGTGAACTTCGTCGCTCTTCTTCAAAACACATTTTTTGTATTTTTATAGAATTTTGTAAAAACCTGAAAAAATCATAATTAGATTAAAGAATGAGTAACAAAGTTCTAAAAATTTAAACAATGACTAAATATTAGATTAAAACATAAAATAAAATTAAAATACCAAGTATGGGTTGCCTTTCATAAAGCGCTTGTTTTAAGTCTTTTAACTCGACTATTTTTTCTTTTAGACGTGAGATGAATCAACTAAAGGAATTGAAGTTCCTTAGCCTCTCTACACTCTAGAATTGATGGCTTGAGACTTCTTCTTTTAGCATCTAGCGGTTCTTCACGAAGAACAATCGCACCAGAAAAAAGTTTTATTGTATTGTTGTCTTTTTCTTGGATGAATTCTTCACCTTTCTCCTTCAAATCCGAAGGGATAATGATTCTGAAATTTGATAAACGTTTTGAGGATCTTTTGAGCTTCACCTTAGCATGTACCACGTCTTCATTACATTCCATAGGTGTCAAAATCGAATTTGTAACACTTGGGACCTTTTTACACTTAGGTTTTGTTGGTTTTATAACATCCTTAGGTGTGAGAGAAGGGGCTGGAGTTATGACGTTTTGGACCTCCTTTATAGTATAAGAAGGTTCAATTTGAAATTAGTAGATATAGCATACAAAATGAACCCTTACCTTGTACTGCAGGATAGAACACTGCTTTATCGAGTTTAGAGGAGGAGATTTGGTGATTATTAGAATCTACAATTGTTTCAACGGTTTCAAGGAATGGTGAGGGTCTTCTTTCATCTCCATACGTGGAAGCTTGTTCTAATATCATAATCTCCAAGTTCCAGTACTAGATTTGAGATGAAACCATGTGAGATTGTAGAAAAAGCATCTTCAAGCGACATTGGCAATTTGCAGGGTTTTAACTCATCAATTCCCAACTTCTTTGCTATTCCTTTAGACATGATGCTTATGTCAGCTCCTGCATCATACAACGAATCTTTGAACTCAATTCCATTGATTATGCAAGGAACATCAAACTTTCCCTGGATATCGACTTTTTCGAGTGGCTTTGTCTTGTAAGCTCCGTTTGAATCCCATGGGTAAAGCTCTTGTACTGGTCTTGTCCCTAAGTTAACATACTTAGGGGATGATGTAGTGGTAGGAACGAGATTTTCTTCTTTGCTAGAGATAATGTTGCCAAACGTTTTTGCCTTAACTTCCTATTCTTGTTTCTTCATATCTTCCATTGCTTGAGAAATTTGAGCATCTAATTTGTTCACGTGGACATCTAGGGACTCATACTTGTTGATAAGGTAATTGTTGATGGTACCTATCTTCTCATAGATTTTCTTACTGCTTCGCCTTAGCTCTTCCATCAATCGCTTCGTCAAAGTTTCGATATTGCTCTCTTGTTGAACCATAGGTTCATTGGCTTGAAAGTCTTGGAAAAACGTGTGCTGCTGCTTTGGCTGGTATGATCCATCTTTATAACCATGAAAATACTCTTCCTTAGCGTGTGATTGATTACATTGAGCCACGTTTTCATGGGGATAGAACAGGTCTTGAGTATTCAAAAAATCTTCTTGAAAACTGCATTACAAAAATTCTGGGTTTTTTCATCAGTGTAGTTCATCTTCTTTTGTCTCTTGGATAAAAATTTGTCCATGAACTCTTGGCTAGAATCATCTCCAGGGCCAGACAAGTCCTCAGAAAGGTGCATAGTCCTCTTTTTGCTCTCGAGAAGCTCATCAATAAGCTTCTTCAACTCTAAAATTTCAGACATCGAACCCGTGAATGTTTGGGCTGTCTCTTCATAGTTTGGGTGATGGTTGCTATCACTAATAGCCAAGTTCTCTATCAACATCCTTGTCTGAGCTACTGATCTTGTCATGAAGTTTCCATTGCTTGCTGTATCAAGAGAAAACTTGTACTCATGCCTTATGCCTTGATAGAATACGTTCCATAATCTAGGTTCTTTGAAACCATATTGTGGGCAGTCTCTTGTATACTCCTTGAAACGGTCTAGGGCTGCAAAGAATGGCTCGCGAACACCTTGTTGAAAGTCAGAGATCTTGCTCCTAAGTTGATTTACTCTTTGCTTGGTGAAAAATTTCTCAAGAAAAGCTTCCTTGAATTTCGTCCAAGAGGTGATAGAATAAGAAGGAAGTGATTTTTTCCATCTAAGTACTTTGTCCGCCAATGAAAAAGTGAAAAGCTTGCATCTTATGTAGTCCTCATCAAGTCAACTAATGAGGCTGTTGAGTTCTTCAAATGCATCTAGATGATCCAAAGGATTCTCTTGAGGAAGACCACAAAACTGATTCCGCTTCACTAATGCAATGAACTGAGGCTTTATTGCATAGTTTAGCATTTGTGGTGGCTGAGGGCCGATTGGATTTCGGTTCATGAGGAGGGTTGGTGACGTGTTTAAGTCTCCAATGGTCTCATAAGCCATCCTTAAAGTAGTTTTATCCTTTCTCAAGTATAAACCCGAAACACACAAAGATAAAACCAAAAACAGAAAAAAACTAAATTAATAAAAAAAGAAAGAAAAATCTTAGACTTGATTCTAATCAAAAACTCGTCGGTAACGATATTGGTCCCCGGCAACGGCGCCAAAAACTTGATGTGCTAAGGTTTTAACCCTGAAATAGTCCTGCAAGTGCACATCAAACGCAGTAGTACTTAGGGGTCGATCCACTGAAGACCAGATAGCTACGCTACGAATTTATGAGACTTAAATCAAGTTAAGAAGAAAATATGTTTTGGGGTTTTAGTGATATATGAAAAACGAAATTAAGCAAATAAAAAGCAATAATTAAAAGCAAAGAAATCAAATAATAAAAAAAAACGTTAGGCAATATGTTAATCGCAGAGATTCATAAATCATAAGCTATCTATCGAATTTCAGGGATTTTATAGAAACCATTTTAGAACTCAAATCACTAAGGTATAATATTTCCATTGTCGTGGCTCCGATTACTATGTTTTAATAACCTAATAGACTCAACTTTCGACTGGTTATGACGCATTGCTCATCAAATACTAGTTTAGGCAATATAACAAGCTTTTGGAGAATATATTAACCCAAGGTCTGATGCTAGTTGATCAGAAAAGCATGCAGCATTACGAGCAAGTTAATATGAAAGATTTTCCCTAATTCATTTGGTAAAGGCCAAATAATTCATGGACTCATTGAGTACCTATAACCTAACAACAAAACTACTCAGAGATCACAACGAACATCAAGCAAATAGATAAATAAGTATCCATATTCATAAAAACGAATTGAAAGAAGAAGGATTTAAGAAATCTTCTCTATATGAAGATACAAAGGTGAGACCTTCTCCCTTGAATCTCTTGAATCAAAACTCTACGAATAATATATAAAAACGTGGCTGCTGTTTTATTTAGTGTAATATGGAGGCTTTTGTTGGCTTATTCATAACAAGAGGCTAAAAACAAGTTGGTTGACACCTCTTTTAGTCCTTTTTCTTCCTTGTTAATGAATTTCCCTGTAATGACTCTAAAACGACAAATACGAGGAAAACTACTTCTAAATGCATAAAACCTTATTAAAAATGCATAGAAAATATATTAAAAACCGTACTACAATAGGTAAAATATAGAGTTTATCATCCAACTTTTGCCCTTGTAAGTGACTGTCTTCAAGTAAACCATGTCACCCACAATGAATTTTAAGTCTTTTCTCCGCTTATCCGCATAACTCTTTTGTCAATCTTGAGCTTCTTTTAACTTAATCTTTAGGAATCAGATTTTCTCTATGGTTTGCTCCACTATATCCAGACCCATTACACTCCGCTCCCCCACATGGGTCCAACACAGCGGTGTTCTACAAGGTCTACCATACAACACTTCATATGGAGACATCCTGATGCTTGCTTGATAACTGTTGTTATAAGCGAATTCAGCCAAAGATAAGTAGCTTTCCCAATTGCCACCCCAATCCAGAACACATACTCTCAACATGTCTGCCAAAGTCCAGATTGTCCTCTCTGATTACCCATCTGTTTGCGAATGATAGGTTGTACTCATATGGACCTTAGTCTCAAAAGCCTTCTAAAACTCCTTCCAAAAATGTGATGCAAAACGTGGATCACGATCTGAAACTATACTGACCAGAACTCCATGAAGTTTCACAATATGATATAAGTAAAGCTCCACCAGTTTGGCTACTCCATCATTCTTCTTCATCGGTAAGAAGTGCGCAGACTTTGCCAATCTGTCCACGATAACCCAGACTGCATCTCTTTTTTTCGATGATCTTGGCAGTCCCATCATAAAGTCCATTGTGATCATGTCCCATTTCCATTTAGGCATGTGTAACGTCTGTAATAACCCACTCGGCACTTGGTTTTCTGCCTTAACCATCTGACAGGTTGAACAACCGGCTACTCACTTAGCCACATCCCGCTTCATTGCAACCCAATGGTAGTATCGCTTTAAGTCTCGATACATCTTAGTCAACCCTAGATGAACTGAAAACCTGGACTGATGTGCTTCCTTAAGGATTTCTTCTCGCAATTCCTTAACATTGGGAACACACACTCAGCCATTTACCACAATTATCCCATTGTTGGAAGTATGATATTCTATCTTATCATTTTGAGATACCTTGATAAGACTTTTATCTTCTTCTTGAGCTAAACGAATCTGACTCAACATATATGCTTGATTCGCTGCTCCCAAATCCAATGGTTCCAGTTCTTTAGTCAAGACATTCAACCGTAATGTCCTTATTAAGCTGACCATTCCCTCAACGTCTTTCTCAGAAGATACACAAGCTCTACTTCGGCTTAGTGCATCAGCTACCAGATTTGCGTTTCCCGAGTGGTAAACAATATCTAAGTCATAGTCTGCAACCAGTTCCATCCATCTGCTTTCCCTTATATTTAGTTATGGCTGAGTGAAGATATACTTCAAACTCTTGTGATTCGTGAAAACTTGAACTTTCCCACCATAAAGGTAAGATCGCCAAATCTTCAATGCAAAGACCACGAATGCCATTTTCAATTCATGGGTCGGATAACTCCCTTCATGTTTACTTAACTGCCTCGATGCATAAGCAATCACCTTACCTTGCTGCATAAGAATGCATCTGAGTCTCCTTCTTGATGCATCAGTATAAACCACATATGGTTCATTCGGCTCCTGTAAAGCCAACACTGGAGTACTCGTAAGCATTTCCTTTAGCTTAGAGAAACTCTCTTCACAGTCCGCTGTCCACACGAACTGCACATATTTCCCAGTCATTCGGGTCATAGGTTAGGCCATGCTCGCAAAATCCTTAACAAACCAACGGTAATACTCAGCTAATCCCAGAAAGCTCTTTATCTCGATTGGATTCTCAGGTCTAGGCCAATCTATGATTGCCTTAATCTTTTCTAGGTCAACAGACACTCCCTTATTTGAAACCACATGACCTAAGAATTCAATTTCCCTTTGCCAAAAGCTATACTTGCTGAGTTGAGCAAACAATTTATATTCCCTCAGTCTACCCAACACTGTCCTAAAATGAACCTTGTGTTGTTCCAGGTTCTTTGAGTAAACCAGAATATCATCTATGAAGATGATCACAAATTCATCCAAGTAGTCCCTGAATACGCCATTCATGAGCTTCATGAAAGCAGTAGGAGCATTGGTCAGTCCGAAGGGCATGACAACAAACTCATAATGCCCATACCTTGTCCAAAAAGCCATTTTCCGAACATCCGACTCCTCTGTCGGAATTTGATGATAGCCCAAATCTAAATCAATCTTAGAGAACCAAGTAGCACCTATGAGTTGGTCCAACAACTCGTCTATCCTTGGGAGAGGGTACTTGTTCTACACGGTTACTCTGTTTAATCCACGATAGTCGATCCAATGTCTGAAGCTCCCAACTTTTTTCTTTACAAATAGCACCGGTGCACCCCAAGGTGAACTGCTTGGTCTGACAAATGCCTTATCCATCAACTCAGTTAACTGCTTCTTTAACTCGGCCATCTCTGCCGGTGCCATCCGGTAAGGTGCCTTAGAAATTGGAGTTGTACCAGGCTTAAGTTCAATCGTGAATGGATCTGAACGAGCTGGAGGCAACCCTTATAATGTCTGGAACACGTCCTCAAACTTATGTACTACCGGAATATCCTTTAGCTCTGCATTTGGCCCAACATCTGCAGTTGTGATCGTAGCCAAATAAGCTTTACATCCTTTCTGAATCAACCGTTCTGCTTGAACTACCAAGACAATCAAACTCCCTAAAATCAGTCTGACCCCTTGATACTCCAGAAACATTCCATCACCTCTCTAAAACCGCACCATTCCTCGGCGACAGTCTAAGTGAGCTTTAAATGGTATCAGAGCCATCAAGTTTTTGCTAATAGTATATATACTATTTTACAAAATTATTTTGCTTAAAATGTTTTTAGCTAAAGAAAATATGCTTAACCTAAACTTGGGTCTCTTATCAAACTCAAACTATCAGCACCTTGCAGAGTGTTGTGAACATAGGTGTTCCATGCCATAAGTCCTAGAGCCAGTGAGTCCATTGGTAAGCCGTTGTTCCGTCCTCGACAAGTATAACCGAACAATATGACGGGAAAATATTATTAAAATTTGGATCCTTTAGAGATCCACCCTCATTAAAAATTGGTTCATTTTATCCAAGATCTTCTTTTTCTGGTTAGACAATTGATCAAGCTAGTACTAAATCAGAAGAAAGTATAGAACAAATTTTAACAAGAAACCAAGAAAAAAAAACCTATTAATTTTCAGGCACATGTTGCATAACCAATTCAAAATTATTAAGTAGGTTCTAATTTTCCTACTACTCCAACAACTTCATATTTTAAATCCATAAACATTATTTCAAAAACTTTTTCAATAGATAAAGAATATCTCAAAAAAAAAATTTTATCAGAAAAAAATAAAAATAGGAGACACTGGTATTTTAAAACTTTTATCAAAGACACAACTATTACCTACCGAAAAATATGGTACAATCATATGACAGATGTGGAAGTTAATATTTCATTCTTCATATGTTTTGAAACATATGCTTTAGAAAATAAAATAGATTACCCATATAGAAATGAATCAATCAACACGAGTTCAACCTTATATAATACTTGAGAAATGACTAACGGAGAAAAATTAAAATTTGTTCATCCACCTCTAAAAGATTTAAAACTTTACACACCCCAAAGACAAGTAGTAGCTACGCCATATAGAACCAGAGCAAATCGAGATGACAAAGATGAAGTAAGTATGGCAGATATTAAAATAGTTTACGAACAAAATAATTACCAAAGCCAAATACTTCATACTATCTCATGACAAATAGACCATATAGATAATAAACTAGAAAAGATAAAAATAATTTACTTATAAATTATCAGCCACTTTCACACCCATTTACTTCTATTTCACCACCTCTTTTTAAACCTTTAAAAAAACCAATAAAATTTCCAGAAAATTAAATTTTAAAATCTATCTCAAGTAGATTAGATCGACTAGACAAAAGTAAAGGTATAAATAATATAGATGAAAATAGCCAAACTGAAACCGATGAAGAAAATTTAGAAATCAATCGTATAAAAAGAAAGCTTCAACAATAAAAAAAAAAAAAATAGTCCAAAATAGTACCTTTTTGATTTTAATGTCAAACGGGGTACACTCGTAGGAAAAATTGTAGAACTAGTACACTTTTTTGGAAATACCAGCGCTACCCCTTAAGACCAGCATAGTTAACGCAGACCGGTGGCACACTGTCTGCATGTTGACATTGGCAACGCAAGTAAATATAGACTACGCAGAGTACAAGTAGAGATAGAAAAGAGTATGCGCAGTCTCTGCTTTTACTCGCAGAAGAAAAACAAAGCGTTCTCAGTCTCTGCCGTTGGAAGCAGAGTATACGCAAATACTGTTTATACACTGCTGTGCTTTTTTACAGTTAGGGTTTCGCAGACCAAACCACCTAACGGTAGACCAAAGCCAGACTGGTATCAGACTTTAGGATAATTCATTACAAAAAGAGCTGAACATTGACTCCTTCCAATTAGCTTTGCACTTATGTTTCTTCATAATAAAACATAAACTCCCGACAAAAAAAAACAAACAAACATAAACTCATAAACAGTTTTATTAGAAGTGATCAGAGTTGTAATCTTGAAGGGGTGGAAGAAACAACACAAAGGCGTCTCGTCCTCATCCATGAAGTGCTATGCGAGCGTGTTGTTATTGGTTAGGCCCAACCATGAAGTAGACATATCCATGTCCATTCGCTTCATCCTCAATGAACTTCATCGTGGCAAGGAAATGCATGGTTGGCGCGGGGTAGGTCAAGTAGTCCATATATCCTCCAACTCCTTCAAGTGCTTGAACCCTTCTTGTGTCCACTCCTAAAAATCGCAGGTGCCTTGAAAAGAATGGTGACTGATTCTTGTTGAAGTCCTCGTGGTTGTGAAATAATCCCTAATTTTAGTTATGTTCTAAAATAATTTTGAAAATACTAGCGCTACCCCTTAAGGTCACCAACGGCAGAAGACAATCACCAGTAATGCATTAACCGGTATAAGCCGAAACCAGAAAACTCGAGAAACTCGGTGAAAACCGAGTGGGTAGGGTATGAAAACCGAGTGGGTAGGGTTTCGCAGACTGACTGAATATCACCAACGGCAGACCGAATGCAGATCGCAATCGGAGAATTCGTTTGTAGAGAGATTTTGTTGATGTATATTGGGCATTTGTATATACTTCCACTTCCTTTATACATTATTTCATTAATTTCTAACTGTTGTCAAAGTACAACTTATGTTAAAAAGAAAAACTCCAAAGTGAAAACCGAGTGGTTAGGGTATCGCAGACTGAATGAATGTCACCAACGGCAGACCGAATGCAGATTGATATAGGATTTGTAGTGATTTTTTGTTGTTGTATGTTTATTTATACTTCCACTACCTTTATACATTATTTCTTACTGGTTTCAAAGTAAAAGTTATGTTAAAAAGAACAACTCAGACAAAAAAAATCGTTATCATATGTTTCTTCGTGTATCTTTGTTCAACACGACACTATGTGAAACATTTCCTTGGTATTTACCATGGTTATCGATTTTTCTTCCATTATGTGTTTTCAATGTAAATAAGCTTTTAAACACTTAGATTGAAGATCACTTTGGAGTAATGACGGCTAAACAAATGTTAATCGAAGTTTTTGAAGAGTTTTGAGTGGTTTAGGGTTTCGCAGACTGTATGCCGATGTAGCGCAGCGTTTTTGAAGAGTTTCAACTAAAAGAAAAAGGCGGCGCTGACTTAACTGTACGACAAAAGGGGGCACCATCTTAATTAGGTAATATTAGTTTAAAAATATTTCCACAATATATATTCGGGCCTCAAAGCAGTTGTTTCAGGCCCATGAAGCTCAGAAAGCTTGGAAAACACAACATTGACTCTTCTTCTACTTCTCCTCGGCAACCCTAGAGCAGAGGAGCGTATCTTCAATTTTGTCGATCTCTTTATTCATTTTCTTCATTTCTCCGATAATTCTCCGATCTCTTCATTTTTCCGATATTTCTCCTTCGAATATATCATGTATATGAATGATTACGAGATGGATTTTCCTGCCATTATTTTTTCCAAAGGAAACGAGCCAGATCCAAATACCAGAATAAACTACAGTTCGAAGTTCAATCATCTTTCACTGGTGGAAAGTGTAGTGGGTGAGGAAGTGTGGGATTATGTCCGCAAGTCACAGCTAGGAGTTATTTGTAAGTTTGAGAAGTTGGGTTTCGGATGGAGTGCAAAATTAGTGCATCACCATCTTATTTGCAAACAATTGGAGTGTGAAAGCCCATTTGAGTTGTGGTTTTTGATCGCGGGGCAGCCAGCACGGTTCTCGCTCTTTGAGTTTGAAGAGATCACAGGTCTTAACTGTAATGAAATTACGCAGTTGGATGGGTTGGAATCTTCTGAAGCTAATCACCAAACCTGGAATCGCTTTCGGGGTCTTCTCAAAATACGCCGTCCTAGCCCTTGTATTGAGGACATAGTGAAATTGTGTATGAAGCATGGTGGAGATATAAGAAAATCTTGGTCCAGGGAAGATAAAATTAGGCTTAGTTACCTAGCTATTCTGTCTAACGGTCTGTTGGCTGTTGATCGGCGTACAAAAATTCACCTTAACCTAGCTAGGTTGGTGATAGATTTGGAAACTTTCGAAGGGTATCCCTGGGGGAGGGTTGCTTACAAAGATCTTGTTGAGCGGGTTAAGTTAGTAACTAAAGAGAAGATATGGCAAGACTCTTATGTTTTGAAGGGATTCGTGCAAGTTCTACAGGTCTGGGCATATGCTTATGTGCCCAAAGTGGGAGAAAATTTGGGAACACCTATAGCTTTTGAAGGTACACATCTGCTAAGATACAAGGGAAAAGTTGGCAGACCCGATATGGAGAAGATCTTCTCGAGTGAAGAGGTATGTATATCTTTGGCATAGTTTGTTGAAGTAAAAATGTAGAGTTTTGGCAGAGTAAGCCACAGTGGCAGTGTCTGCAAAAAGACTCTGCCACAACTTTACATATTCCCATCGCTAGACTTCTGATAGAGTTACGCTGACTTCTGGCTGACTTCTGGCTGACATTTATGTAACCATATGTTTTTTTGTAGGTGATTGTAACTACTATGTGTGAGAGATCCCGGGAAAAAATCTATCCACGTTGGAAAGGTAACGACGTAATAGATGTCAAGCTTGATAATCTCATCAAATACATTCTCTCTGGCCAGCTTGGATTTGACAAAATATCCCCTATCCCGAAAATTATCCGCGAGGTATTTCACAATGATCAAGATGAATAAGAACATGTACCAGTTTTTGCTCGAATTTTTTTGTAATAAATTTAGAAAAGGAATATGAAGAATCATCCCATTTTCCAGCAGAGAAGTTGATGTTTATTATAAATGCAGAGTTGATGTCAAAAAAAAAAAAAAAAAAAAAATTATAAATGCAGGGAAGAAGAAGTAGTAAACGCAGAATCTGCAGAAACATACATGGTACGTATATAAACATAAGTTCAAAATCTGCCTAAAATATGCTCCAAACCTAGGTCCTCTGCTTCGCATACTTTTTCGGTACTCTACTTCTATATTTGAGTCTATTTGTACTCTGCACCCAAATCTGGCCATAGTTTACATCCAAAACTTATAAATGCAGGGAAGAAGAAGTAGTAAACGCAGAATCTGCAGAAACATACATGGTACGTATATAAACATAAGTTCAAAATCTGCCTAAAATATGCTCCAAACCTAGGTCCTCTGCTTCGCATACTTTTTCGGTACTCTACTTCTATATTTGAGTCTATTTGTACTCTGCACCCAAATCTGGCCGTAGTTTGCATCCAAAACGAGATGTAGGTTACTCTGCACCAACCGTAGTTTGCATCCAAAAGGAGATGTAGTTTGAAAGTTTTGAATACACAAAGAAACACAAGTCGAAGAAAAGAGTACAAAAAACAAATCCAAGAAAAGATAAACAACATCAAATAAACTAAATGTTGTTGAAATTTTAAGAAAAGTAAAATAATTAGGATAACAAGAGTTCTACATAACTTTATTCCTCCATAAACGAAAGACCAAGTTTTAGCCAATCAATACGAGGAACTGTAATTCCTCTCAGCTCCTCCTCAGCAATCATTTCTTTCTTTGCTAACTGCTGCCGCCTAGCATCCATGACCACTTGTTCTTCATGCATCATCTTCTCCAACATAGAGCGTTTACCGGCTATTCTTTCCAACTTGAGTTTGACGCGGTGAACTTCGTCCTTCGCTCTCATTTGAGATCGTACCAGCAGAAGAATTGCCCTCAGGCGATCCTTTCCTTCCTTTTCCGCCTCCATAACTGCATCATTCCGCTTCTCTTCTGCTTCCAACTCCAGGTTTGACATTGGTGCTTTTCTTTTCTTCGAATGATCTGCGGCCATGATGTCTTGAATATGTGCCTGTAAAAGAGTTAAATGCAGAGAATGTGTTGAGGGTTCTTCTTTCTTTTATAGACGAGAGGGATAAAGCAAAACCACATACGTCAGTTTTTTCGCTTAGCTGTCATTTCAACGGTCAACCTTCCCATCATTTCAGCGGTCCACCTTCCCATCATTTAACCCGTTATTTCGTAGAGTATATGCAGAGAAGGTGCCTAAGCAGAGTACTATTAAATTTATTGCAGAATATAAAAAGAGTAGTCGCAATCACTGCCATTACATATTTAACGTGTTCTATCATGAATGATCGACACGTGGTGTATGACGTATTGTAGTAGAACAATTAATAATTTACCTTGTTTCTCGTGTTCAGTAATGCGATGATCGACACGTGGCCCTTGGAATGGAGCAACATCATTTCAGAGGCGTCCAGTAATAGCTGCAGAGTATGACTAATTAGGGCTTCCATACCGATACGGTTTCCCTTCAACGAGTATAAAAGATCTCTTCTTTATTTGGGTGTACAAACAAAGATAATTTATCCTTTCCTCCATCAGTCTCAAACAAACAAAACAAAGATAATCCAAAAGCTACAGAACGCAAGCGTATCTTTTATTCTTCTTTTCTACCCATCAGTCTCACCAATCTTCTTTGAATCTGATGTCTGCCTTTTCCTCATCTTCTTCTTCCTCTGGCGGGAGCGAACCCAACAGTGTGATTCCTGCTCTGCCAAGGAATTTGGATTGGTTCAAATATCCAGAGGTACAAGATGTGCCCGGGATTCCTCCGGTAGGCTATATCACTGTCTATTGGTCTTCCTTTCGAGCAGGTTTCCGCCATCGCCTGTCTTTTTTGATGATGGAGTTTTGTAAAGAACTTCGGATTGCACCCAGCCAGTTTAATGCCCGCTCATGGGGGTTGATAAACGCCCTCCAAATACTCTCGGACTTATCTGGAATCACTGTTTCCAGTGCTATGATTATTGGGGCTTTTGAGGTTAGGAGTATAGACCCCTGGTCTAATAGATATGAACTTGTTCTTCGTGACGGTTGCAAATCTCCAGTTGAACTTCCCCTCCAAATTGAGGGTGGTGATGATGACAAGATTCACTACTTCTTTGTTCGTCATTCCGGTCCTGACGGACTTCCCCGCTTGTGGTCTGATTCAGGTAATTTCCATCTTACAAAAAATTCATTAGACTCTGGCGAATTGATCAAGCTAACTCTTTTAACATGCGTTTTCTCTCTGTTGCGCTTCATCAGTTCTAACAAAGCAGAACCGTCGCACATATCCCGATTTTCCTAATGCCCTTTTTTTGATTCCACTCCCTTACCGGCGCCCTGAGTTTCTTCTCTCCGACGCTTGCAGTTGACGGGAGTTCTCTTCGGGCGGATATCGACGAAGCAGAGGTCCGTCCAGGTAGCCTGGATCGCCTTAGGCTTACTTGGCAAAACGTGTATCTATCTCGCATCACTAATGTTCATTGTCCTCGTTGCGAGGAGTTGGAGTTGGAGGGAGAAGCCCTACGTGCTAAAATATGTGGTTTGGAGACTCGGCTTCGGAATGTGGAGAGGGCTGTGGATTCGGTTAGGGTTGTGGCAACAACTTTGACCCAGCAGTCAAGGTTCTTGGATCGTATAAGTCGCGAGTTTGGATCGGCCGACGTTGGCTGCGATGTTCCTGGGAGTTCTAGAGGGATGAAGCGCGACCCTTCCCCGGACACTTCGTAGAATATCACCTGTTTTTTTATCTATTTAGTTTTGTAATTGTCACATTTATCTATTTAGTTTTACTATTGATCTTCCGTTGGTTTGCTATTGATCTGCCATTGGTTTGCTATTGATCTGCCATTGGTTTGCTATTGATCTGCCATTGGTTTACGACTAAATAATGATGACGTGGCGAGATATGCCAAATGGATAGATATGCAACTAAACACTACACCTATACATTGTCCTTTGATTCTTCTGTTATATAACAAATGCGTGCATTTTTATCGTTTATTTTCGGCAGTACCATCAGCCCGTATTTGCCACGAGATTGATAATGTTTAAAAATTCAAAGATATTTGAATTTTCAATTTTCCCCCTAAACCGTAGAATTAAACTAGACTTTTCCCAGCCTCTTCTGTAAAATGCTAAGTCAAAGGAAACTCACCACATAAATCTGCAGTTTATGCAGCGTATTTTTACTGCAAGTTAAATCAAATATAACATCTACTGCAACTCAACTTTGATACTAGATGCTACCATTCGGACCCATCAGCTGATAGAGCGTCCAGCAAAATGGGCCCCAGAAAGGAGTACGCAGATTAAAAATAGATGTCTGCGATTATCGACAAGTCCTAGGCAGAGTAAGAGCAGGATATGAAGTTTGCTCGTACTCTGCTGTCTTGAAGTTTGAAAATTATACTATAATTTTCTACTAATTCAATAAGTTTATTGGGTTGCTGCTAAAAACTTATTTATAAAAGTAGTTCTACGTCGAATCAAAAGTAATTGGCGCAACCCGATCTTGCCATTGATGGCTGCAGAGTATGGCCGTATACGAGTGCATGATGTGATGTGAGTTGATATTGCTTTGACTCTTAACATTTTTAATGGAATCGTGAAAAGTTAGTTTTATTTTTACTATATATTCACAATCGTAAATGTTTTTGGGCATTCTAACAAACGGTTGTTAATGTTATGGTACATTCAGCTATGATCTACGTAAAATGTGCCGTAATCTGCTTTACTCTGTTCTTCTTCTTCTGTCGTAGGAAGAGTATGAGCAAAGTAAATACTAACATTATTTAATAAGCAGATTATAAATAGAGAAAGAGCTGACAAAGCGCAGAGAAAGCGCAGAGAAAGCGTAGAGAAAGCGCAGATAAAGCGCAGTATATTAGTTTCTCGTACTCTGCTGTGGTGAAGTTTGAAATATTATACTATAACTTTTCGAAATATCTCCAATGACTAATTCAATAAGTTTATTGAGTTGCGTCTAAAAAGTTATTTTTAAAAGTAGTACTACGTCGAATCAAAAGTTATTGTCGTATTAATTAAAGAAGTCCGCTCTTCCTCTGCTAGAATCGTAGAAACTAGTAAATAAGTCCCCTTTTACCAATTAAATGCAGAGTAACAATTACGGCAATGCCTTGTTTCTCGTATTGCATCATGCGATTATCGACACGTGACTCTTTAACATTTTTTTGGAACCGTAAAAAGTCAGTTTTGATTATTTACCGTTCTTCAATCCAATCGTTTCTTCAAAACTTCTCAGGTTCCAACACTTTTCTCCAAACATTTCAGGCTCAAAACTTTCTTCCAAACTTTTCTCTAAAACTTACAGTCTAAAGAAATGGCTCATTTAGATATGGTTCTAGACTTGTCACTCATGAAGAATGGTGGAAGAATCTTGGTTCAAGTCGTAAGAGAATTTGGAGAGCACTATGCACGCTTTCAACCTGAAAGACACTTGCTTCTCGCTGATTATCACGCCGTAAGAAATGCATGCTTTGATGTCCTTATGTGGTCTCTTAGGAATACATGATTTTGTTTAATTTTTGGAATAGATACAATCCTTGTTTTATGGTTTAGGGTGTTCGGATCTCTGCAACCATTCGAAATCCTGTTGTCAAATTTTGAAGACGTGCTGAAGGGAATGGTATTTGATTAGGATTTTGAAGTGACGAGAGGCCGGGTCAGTGGAAAACTAACACACATGAGTTCCATATTTCTTCATGAAGAATCGATCATTAAAAAGGTAGCACGAATCTGTGTAATCATATGGTGTCGTTATCTCCATTTCGCAGAGTTCTAAACGGCTCATTGCATAAGAAGATTAGTGTTGGTAAGTATTGATGGAATATTAGTTGTTTGATTTTCCCATTTCACGCTCAGATTTTTAATCTATATTCATGTGCTATATAACACAGTTGATTTGCTTGGTGCTATTGTGAAAGTCAAGAAATTAGAAATTTATCAAGGCTTCACAGATGACGTTTACGTTGTCCCTGGTCACAAAGTTCTACACTTCACATTGAAGAATTTCAGGTAAGTTAATTATGTTTATAGTTTAGGATGTTCTTTTGAGAACGAACTACTATAAA